>JAYEVD010000782.1:0-571746 GCA_036346405.1 Phyllostachys edulis | reverse complement strand
TTCGCATGACATGCACATGGCCCTTTTTCGAGCCAACGCTTGTTGTTGTTTTTGCATGCAAAGAGAGAGAGATTTCTCTCTCTCTTTAAGAACTTCTCTGCCGCTGCAAGCAGGAGCCAGCGATAAGAAGAGAATGAAGAGGAAAGGAGGAGAAGAGGAAGAGAAGAGAGAAACCGCTGGGTTTTTCGTGTTCTTTATCGTGGTCTGGTAATGATTAAGCTTTTTTTCTGCACACTGTTGTTTATTTTATCTAGAGATTTGAAATGAGATTAGAAGAAAGAATTAGCATGTTTCTAGTCATTGGGAAAATGGAACGAGAGATCTTTTTATCTGCACATTACATTGTATGTTTAATTTGGGTACCTTAATGGCGAATTTTGGGAATGTCATCTACTAGTTAATTGTAGATAATTTTGTTAGCTTTCCGTAGAATATTTAATCATATCGATCGGACGATTAAATTTCGAGTTATTTAATTTTGTAAGCCTCGCTGTCTAGAGAGTTGTCGCCTTTTGGTATCATCTTGGTAGAATGTAGATTAAAATTAGTAAATGAGCTAATTAGGGTTTTTGATTTACATAAAATTGTAGATAACTGTCTAAGGATTCTAGAGAGTCCAAGAACACAAATTTTGGTTGGGTAGAACAGAAGTTATTAAATTAGTAAACCTGCTGTCCAAAAGATAACAGAACTGTCTTCGGGTAAAGAAACGGGGTTGAAAACAGTAGAATCAGAGTTTCATCATAACTAGAAAAATACACATGGTTTCGCAAGGATTCCAGAAAGTCTTAGATGGCTGAATTTTGAGTTCATATGAATAAGTTAAGAGACGTTTTACTACTGGGACAGCGGGTAGTGCGTCTGGTAGATTTTGGTTAATTTTACCGGTTTGGCGTAAACACGTGAGGTCGCTTAGTGTGACGAGTTGGTGCTGTGATGATGTGATTTTGATGATGTTTTGAGTGTGTTATTACTTGCTTGTTCAAGGATCGTGGCCTCATGCGCGCCGTGCTACAACCGTCATCCCATTTTGAAGGGCTAAGAGGCAAGTACATGGTAGAGTCGTGAATAACGGGTTGTTCGCCTCATCATTGATATTACTTATCATGCTATTTATTATGCTTTAGTTAAGCTTATTCTTATGCATGATATTGATGACATTGAGTGAATGAGATTACGATATTGAGTTAATGAGAATGAGATATTGATTTAATGAGATGAATTATGTTGATGAATAATTAAGGATGTTGCATCATGTATATTCATCATGACGAGAGTTGCATGAGCTAGGTTGGTGAGAAAGTCATGTAACTATCCCGTGAGGTCGGTGAGAAAGATACATGACTAGTCCGGAGTGCTCTAGATAAAATCCTACTTGGTGAGGACTTCATGGGAGTAAAGGATAGAGTGTCGTCGACGGGTGAACACTCCGCTATCCCAGTATCGGTGATAAAATGCATATGAGCATGAGCAAGATGGTGCATTCGCATAAATGAGTAAATTGTTAAATTGAGCAACTTTACCTATATGGAATATGACTTGTTTATTTGAGTATAGGAATGGCATTAAATTGATAGATGGTGATGATAACATTGATTATAGTTGATAAACCGTTGTTTATGGCTTTATTATGTATTTGCTTGAGTCTTGGACTCATTCTTGCTCTATTGTTGTTTTTAGGTGATCGTTGATGACGCCCGCTTGGGAAGGGCTAGCACATGAATCCACATCATATACATGTTTACTTGGTCCATTGGATATGATAATTCACATTATCGATCGATGATTTATAACTAAGACATGATAATATTGGCTAGCCTTAGAAGATAGGTTGGAATTTATTATTCTTTTAATAGACTTGCTTGGATAAGTTTTTACATCAATCTGTGTTTACTACCTTGCCTTGTTCTTATGAGTTAATTAACTATGATTTCTTTATAGTTATACTTGTGTATTGTGACCCGTATGGGTTCTATGTTTGATATGCTTGCTGTAATTTAGTGATAATTGTTGTTAAAATTGACATTAGGTTAGTTTAGTGGTATTCAGGCTCGTGTTGGGCGGGATGGTACACGCTTTGCTCCATCGCAACCCGCAACACCGCCCCCATGTGCCCCGCCGCCTCTCCTTGAGCCAGCCCCCGCCTCCTCTCCACCGGCCCAGCACCTAAGCCGCCTCCCGTGCCCAGGGGCTAGTGCCTCCCACCCTCCTCGACCTCACTGGCTCCACTCCCTCCACGACGCCATCCATCGCCAGTCAGCCTGCCACGCCCAGGCGTCACCCACTCACCCAACGCCGCTCGCTTGCTCTGCTGCCAATGCGATGCTTGCCACCGCCACCAAGATCCAAGACCTCCTCCTCTTCAGACTCATCGCTTCCCCGCCTCTGTTGAGTTGGAAATTACACCGATATCAAAGTCTGACTTTCAGTGTTTCACTTTCACTGATTACATGGTTTATTAGTTTGTATGATTGTATGAGTATGAGTGAATGATGCACTAATTGACTATGATTCTATTAACTTTTTTCGTGTTGCTTAATCGGATGACATAGTTGCCGACCCTAGCACATGCTTTGTTCCGTGCGAATGTTGCTCCTAAGAAGCCCGCCAAGAGATTAAATCAATATCGATGTTGCGATTCACATGCTTTAATGTTAAGACATATGCTTTATTCTCAGGTTTAATGTTGCTCCTAAGAAGCCTCTTCAAGAGATTAAATCAATATCCGATGTTGTTGCAGATTCACAACACAAGGTAACTTGCGAGTTAGAGATGTTTCTTTCGCTTTCAACTCTCGAATTATATGTACAAAGAGAAAGGTGGCTAAAAATGCTTGCAATTTTTTCTCCGCCGATCAACGTGCTTACTTTTCCTCGCCAAATATTTGATACATGTATCTAAAACTTGTATCATTTATTTTCAAATTAGAAGAACACAAGACTTGTTTGGTGATTATTTTAACAACATTTTCATTTCTTGCTCTCACCTTTTGAATTTTGCATTTTTGTCACCGGGATTTCGGAGTTATTTCATCCGAGCTAGTGGTATGTTACATTCTTCTTCTTTTTTGCTATGTTATATATATATATATATATATATATATATATATATATATATATATATATATATATTGTCGTATCGTTAAACATAGAATTCAAATTTTATTTCGATTATGCATTTGTGTTGTACTTTTATTATGCTTTAGTGTTGATAGTATTTGACGTTAGTTATAGACTTATAGCCCTTAGTTTTGGACCCGAGGCTCTGGAAATTACGCTCCGCCAACTGTTGGTCTTGATCAAGTGGTTGAGGACAATGTTCAAATGACATGAGGTGAAAATTGATATTTATTTCAGTATTAAAATATTATTAATCGCTTCAGAAGGTTAGGTGTTTTAACATTCTTGTCAAAGTACGGACAATTTTGCGCACACTACTAAAAAAAGACTATATCGACGCCATCATGCATTTGCTTGCCAAAACCGTCAGATTATAGCAATCACATGACATTTTTGGTTTTGTGACCGCTCATGATTGCAGAAATATCATGAGCATGCTTTATATTGAAACCGTCAGTGAAGTATCACGAGCGATTACGAACAAGAACCATCTCGTGATATTACTATATCACGATTTGGTTTCAACAAACAACCGTCAGGATAATTCACGACGGTTTTAAAATGAACCGCCTTTGTGATATGAGACAACATCATCATGGACGGTTCCATTGCGGAACCGCTTCAGATATATTATCGACGGTTCCATAATAGAACCGATCGTGATAAGTCTCTTTATTAATAGGAGCCCGCTAGGGTTTGCGCTCTAACTAGTTACCTCGAACCTCGCCACCTCTAGCTCCACACCTCCCCACTAGCTCCACACCGATCTCGGCTTTCTACCTACCTCACCCGACACGCATGATGTAATTAGACAGATCTATTGGTTTGTGCTATTGTCTTTCCCTCTCCGTGATCGCTGGTCGGATGGATGTGATAGATCCGGATCAAGGTGGGGAATGGGCCGGTTTGTGTTTGGGTGTGGTGATGGTATGTTCCTAAAGACATTTTTTGTTTTATACATATGATGTAAAGTATGCTACTAAAAACACATTGATGCAACCTAAAGAAGTGGCAACTGAGGGAGCCAATTTGGTGGCCTCTCGAGAGGATCTTAACAAATAACTATCTCGTTAATAGTCATAATTAAGTCTGATCACCATCTATTCTTAGGATAAATAACACTATGTAATTAAGTGTTTCATGCATGGATATAGGTGAGTTTCTACAGGTTGCTGCTCTTATCTACTTGACATGAAAACCGTAAATGTTACTAGTTGTGTTCACTGATGAGATATGAAATGAATCTCTAGGGATGACAATAGGATGAACTGTATATGAATAATTTTGGAATGAAAGCTTATGAATCTATGGAATCAAAATCCTTGCACATAGTTTGCACATATGAATGACAAACTTCTACATGGATAGAGGTGAGTTTCTACATAGTTAATTTGTCCGCCTCTGGCCCTTTCCTCTATTCTTGATCTCTTCTCTACAAAATCTCTAAGTAGCGACTGCTTTTGCCTTTAAAACCAAGACTTCATATATATATGTATATATGTGTATGTATATATGTATAATACATACATACATACATACATACATATATATATATATATATATATATATATATATATATATATATATATATATATATAGACACACACACACACACACACACATCTCATCGAATTTCTGCTACATCGAGTGTGCCATTTGTTTCATGCCAAGGTATGAAGCAAATCGTACACTCGAGGTGTCAGATCGACAAGCAGGCCATGGTTCGCCTACACGCTTAGGATGAATGACCAAGGAGTGAGCTAGCTAGCTGAATTCGTGCATTGGAGTTAGCTAACCAGAGATTACTTAACTATCTATCTATCTATCTATCTATCTATCTATCTATCTACACACACACACACACACACACACGAAGCCGATTTTAAAAGGCAAAAGCACCACCGCTTGGACATTTTTAGAGAAAGGCTATCACAGGCGGTTCCAAATACCAACCGCTGCGAAGAAGAGATATCATAACGGTTCCAAATACGAACCGCTCATGAACTTAACCTATCACAGGCGGTTTTATATATGAACCGCTCTGTGAAGAGGATAATCACCGAGCGCCCATAATAAAACCATCTGTGATATGTCTTTATAAGTAGGCGCCTAGGGTTTGCGCCTAACTTCGTGATCGTTGTCACTCCCCAGCGCCCTTACTCGCTCTGCATTCTCCTCACCCGAAAGTGCCACAACTACGGCGACACGCCTTCCTCTTCCTCCTCCCGACGCAGTGGCGACCTCGGCTAATCTCCACCGGCGATGTCGAGGTAAGATGATCTATCACCTATTGGTTTGTGCTTGTTGGTATTCATGTGAACCGATCGAGCTCCTCCTCCCTGCCGCCACGGCTGCTGACCTCCGGATCAAGCTTCCTCCTCCTCGCTCCGTCGGATCAAGCTCTTCTTCCGCATGTGTCGGATCAAGCCTGGATCCTCCCTCTGGCCAAGGCTGCCCCCTAGCTCAGCCTCCTCCCACGCCCGCAGCCTCTAGCTCCTCCTCCTCTCGTCGGCGGCTCATTGCGCCACCTCGGACCTTCCTCGGCCTCCAACCTCTCCGGCTCTAGCTCCCACTAACGCGTAAGTCCCTTCTTGTCGTCTTGATGTTGTCTAGTTGTTGGTTGATGTTGATGCCGATGGTGATGGCCTCTTGCTCGTGATGTAATGATGTTTGCTGAAATTGAATTGATAATTAGTTCATATTAATAGTCCTCTTGCTCGTGATGTAATGATGTTTCTTTGAAATTGAATTGATAATTAGTTCATATTAATAGTCCTCTTGCTTTGTGAGCTCTGTGATGTAATGATGTTTGCTGAAATTGAATTGATAATTAGTTCATATTAATGGTCCCCTTGCTCGTGATGTAAACCGAGGGCTATTGGTGTATGTGCATTCTCATGCATCTTGCTTATAGTTCATGCCGGGTTCAGATTGACAAAAATGAATGGGGGCAAAATGGTGGGTTTGGTTAATACTCTCTGATGGATACTGAGAGTACGTTATTGATGCTGGTTCTTTGTGCTTGGTTGGCTTACATGGGATGTGGTTCAGATGGAGCTTGTCTGCAATTAACTTTTCAGATTTGTAAAGGTTAGGCTAATTTGTAAAGCTACAATTAACATACAAATTATTTATTAATTGGTGTGTATTGTATTTGAAAACAAGACCAAATGAGTCAAAAACTACTACAACACCTCTTCACCGCCTCTCGCCATTCATTTCACCTTTGTCTGTAATCGTGTTCATGCAAGTTCTCCTACCTTGCGCCCCTGCACGTCTCCTACCATTTCATTCTAATCTCTTCTTATAAAGTCTCAGCGGTATGTGCCATTAAACCATCATATATATATATATATATATATATATATATATATATATATATATATATATATTATATATTACCCTGAACCACTTAAGATCATACACGATTGATGTATTAATGACGGCCACAATTCTTGAGAGTAATTGTCTTTAAACCCAACAAGAACACTAATCAACAAGTTGAGAATTTTTTGAAATGTGAGAATAGTCGCTGGTATTCTTATTGGGTTTAAAGACAATTACATGCTCAAGAATGGTTGGTTGCTAATACATAATGCCACTTCCTCAGCTTGGAGTACCTACGCCATTCACGCCACTTTCTAAACATAGAGACGTCTCAATTACCTATCGACCATCCAGTAATTGGATGTCCCGACGCTTCCTAACATCCGTTATTTGTTAAACCTCGCATGGGCTTAATGAAGTTGCGTAGTCGCTTGGCCACATACTTCTCAAGCCGCGGACGACTAATTCAAAAGTGGTACGAGGGACTCACGACAATATATATATAATATATATATATGATGCCCATTTTAATGGCACAAGCAATAACGCTGGGGCTTTATAGAAAGTCATCACGCATTTTAGCTACAAACCGCATGATATATCAATCATCATAGACGGTTTCGCTACAAACCGTCTGGCGGATATATCGATCATCACAGACGGTTTCAACTACAAACCATCTGTGATATGTTCTTATCATAGACAGCTTCGCTAATAACCGCTCGCGAAAGTATGCATCACAGACGGTTTCAAAACCGTCTGTGATGACTTAATGTCATCACTGACCCATAAACTCAGACGGCTCACAAAATCGTCTGTGATGACGTTTTTAAACCGTCTGTGAAAACCTTTTCTATAGTAGTGTATGTTAAATCAGTTAGTCTTTGATGCTGGAAGGGAACAAATTGACCAAACAGATCAAGCTTCAAAACTGGCGCGCTGTCAACTGAAATTTTCTATTGTTGACGCTCTTTGACAGCGAATTTAACAGGGAATTTTTCTTGTAGTTTGTTGACCAACTGTTCAATTCAGAGCTCATTTCGCTGCAACTCCAACCCAACAAGTGTGTTCATCTGAAATCTGAACCAATATCCATCCCTTGAGACGAAGCTAAACTTGGTATTTTGGCCATTCGAAGCCGCAAAAGCAACACCAATGGATCCTGCCAGCTGAAATATGGTGATGAATAGTTGTGTGAAGACAAAGTAGATTCATAGAGCATAGAGCCAAAGTAGGTGTGCAACAACTTATGAGCTTTCAGGTTTGTTGATCCTGAGGCTTAATGGTGTAGCGCTCCTTGTTTGTTGTACTCATTTGTAACCTTGCCTTCTTCATTTTGAAACATCCGGTACAACACATATACGCTCCCACACACGCACACCACCACACGCAAGTACTCACACACATAACGCCTACGGAAGCTCGGACGAACGGAGCTTGACGAAGAAATGACAAAGTCACCACCGCACCTCGCTTGTGACAGTAGTATATCGCCTCCCACCGAAAAAAACCCTCTAAATGAGACACGCAGGCCAAACACAGGGCTTAAACCCTGTGGGCTGGAGGTACAACCACCACCTCTAGCCACCCAAGTAAGGCTTGGTTCTTTGCATGTGAGAGTTTATGGAAGACAACCTAAAGAGGAAGAGAGATATATATATATATATATATATATATATATATATATATATATATATATATATATATAATGCTAAATAAAGATCTTATTTTGTTTAAAAACAAAACAAAAGTTGATAAACAAAGAGGCACCGGGAGGCATCATTGGATAGTATGCATTCAAGCATCCTTGGAATGGTAGAAACAATGGGAGTGGTCGGTGGTCTCCATATATATAGATTTGTCTGTGACTGATGAACATAAAATCAAGAGGGGAGGCGAAAGAAATGGTAATAGTGGAGTTTGGAATGATGTGCTTGATGGTAGATTGAACGGAGGGAAGCATATATGGAGGTGTTTGTGATCGAACAAAGGAGTGATGGAGGCTTGATGTTTAGTACTCAATTATAAAAGTAACATATTGACAAAGTAGGAAATGGACGGGAACTTTTCGGTTTTTGAGCTTCTAACGGATGGAACGACGACGTGTTGGGCTGGTTTGTTGGCAATCGAGCGGGTTGTGGTCTGGTTAGTTTGGCAATTGAGTGGGATGAAGCCTGGATATATGGGCCCTCTTTGTTTAGGCTTTTTGTCTGGCTTAAAAGCAAAAAAGTCTAAGTCTAAACAAAGAGGGTGCTTTTTTGTCCGACTTAAAATAAGTTAAGCCAATTTAAGCCTAAAAGTCATAAGCCAGGGAAGAGGTACTTTTTTTGGTTTTTGCGGAATAGAATATATGTTTGCTACCGAATTTCGTTAAAATTACCCTCAAATTGCCATCGATATAAATAAAAATCGCTTCCTTTTTTTTCCATCCAATCCTTCCCCAACCGCCAACCCCGACGCCACGCTCCCATCCTCTCGACGCCTCCTGCTCTCCTTCCTCCCACGCCGATCCGATCCGCCGCCTCCCACCTCCCTCTCGACGCCTCCCGCTCTCCCTTCCTCCCGACGCTGCTCCCATCCCCTCCCGATCGCCGCCGCCACACCTCCCATCGGATCGCCGCAGCCACACCTCCTCCGATCGCCGCCTCCCACCTCCCACTCAAGGCCGCCTCCCACCTCCCTGCTCTCATCCCTTGCCGCCGCCCGAACGCCGCCATGACTCTGGTGAGTTATTTGGACCAGCCCTTCTTGATTTGGTTCCGCCTCTGTGATCTTATGTTGGTTATTGATCGGTACATTCTCCTAGGCGGAGATGATTCGGCGCGGAGACACCATGAACTGCAATACTCCTCGTGTTCTTGACGGATCGTATATTGAATTCTTGATTGCTGTTAGAACATTGGCGTGTAGAAAATGCGGTTGATTGCAAAGATTTGATTTGCAGATGAATGAATTGTGGAATTGTGCGTTAGTGGGATATTAGTTTGTTGGTACTAATTGCTAGTACTTTCGGTTTGTATATCAAACTTTAAACGTAATTAAGCTTGTTGTCATGAAGTGATATTGAATGTTGGAGAAATCCTCTAGTTGTCAAAACATGTAGAACCACAACGTGAGCACTAGGAGCCAAGCGAGAACCATATCACCGCCCATATCTTGTGACATTACAAGGCGCGCTAGTAGTGTGGTTCACTGAATGTGATGGTTTCTCTAAAGGATTCGGTTATACTTGCATATATACATTGCGTTCTAGTTGATAGTTTTGATTTGTGATATCTTAATCTTTGAGACTAGTTCGAGATATTGAGACTAAATTATCGATCACATAGAACTTCGATAGTCCAGACATGTAGTATTATGGTATGTGTTGTGTTCTAATTGACTTCAGAATCATGGATGGGATACTAAAGTATAGAAGAATGAAACTACTGCAATGACAGCTTTCAGATTTACAAAGAAGAGTAACGATGCTACTGCAAATGTAGTTTCAGGTTCAGAAAAAGGAAAACCATTCAGAATGTTGTATAGAGTAACGATGCTACTGCAAATGTTGTATAGAGAATCTTATGCACTACGAACGATATCCATTTTGTTTCATATGTACAAATGTATGTATCGTCATATTTTCGTGTCCTATGAAAAAAAAAAGTTTAAATACATGCTTAACAAGGTCCTTTAAACCCTTAAGGCATTTCGACCTTTCATCTTTCACACAATAACTGAATAAGTCATCATCCTACAAAAGCCCGACTACTAAACAACAACGTTTGGCTTAAAAGCTTAGAGGCTTATAAGTCGATTAAACCAAAAATGACTTTAAACTATAAGCCAAAAAGCCTAAGCCTAAACAAAGAGAGCCATGGTCGGGCTGGTTTAGCCGCAAGGGCCGAGTTGATTTAAAATCTGGGACACCCAGCTACAATGTAACGGCTAGATTTAATTGGGATGATGTGGCAAGCTGTGCGATGAGAAGAATTACATTAATTACAGTTAGTGTGGGACCAATTTTATAGGGATATAGGATTTGAGGCTTTCTTTCTCACTTTGGTGGTTTTCGCATTATTATTTATCGTTAATAAAAACCGCCTTTTCTCACGTTCCTAATTTTCAATCTATTATTTATTATTAATAGAAAAACTCGCTTTCTCTAATCCAGTTAGGCTTCATGCCTCACTGGTGCGTGAAACCACGCAGGATGCATTTAACCCCGTGCACGGCTGACGGCTCCAGCCTCCACCACTTCCCCACGGACGAGCACGTATCCAAGTCGCCTCGCCCTCCACGGCTCCACCCTCCACGCGTGTCGCACGTGACTGCCCCGGTCAGGCGTTCAGCCCCTCCCCTGAGTCACCTCTCCCATCTCAATTCGAACACAGCGCAACCTCTCCCCCTTCTCTCCCCAGTCGAGGACAGCCAGAGAGCGATTCGCCGTCGCCCGGCCGACGGAGAGCTAGCGAGGAAGACCGGTGACCGCGGCGACGAGGGGAAGGCGAGGAGACCGGTGACCGGGCGACCGAGGCGACGAGGGAATCCCCTGCATCCGCGACTGGATCCACTCGTATTCCTCCTCTGTCCTCTCCCTCACCTTGAGTGTGTCTTCCTCCCCCCAAACTGAAGGTATGGAACACAAATCGCCCAGATGACTAGATTATGTTGTTGGATCTGTGATGGATGTTGGTATTCATGAACATTGCTATGTGATAGATGAATATATTAGTTGGATATGTGATACATGTTGGTAGATCTGTGGTAGATTGGTTATTCCCCGTTCATGCTTGCTGTTCAAGTGAATTGGTTTATTCCCCATCCCCCACAATGGTGGCTGTACTTCGAACAGCTCACTTAGGTATTCCTATGGTTTTGCGTCCCCTAGTACGTCAAGTCAATTGTTTATAGCGGTAACCCGATAGTTATGCCAAAGTTGTTGTCAGACGCATGACATACTGTTTAATACAAGTGTTGATATGGCATTGCTTATTGATAAAAATGATGTCTTCCACATTGGTTAATAATGTGAAAAGTGAAGTAGCATTCGCATTCTCTGTAAATAAAAATTATGCAATTGAAATGTGAAAAATGATGTCTTCTACATTTTAAGGATTCATCTGCACTACTCATTGTTCACAACCACGTCTATGGAGCAGGGAACCCCATTGTTTCAGGGACTGTTTTACTTTAGTACTTGTGGATTGAACTGCCTGTCTTATATCCATATATGATGATCTTGCAGATGTTGCTCGTGTTTCTACTCTCTCAGATTAATTAACTCTGTTTGTTAATCATGGAAGAACAACAAGTCAAGCCATCTCTTTCACCACACACTACTCCTATGGACAGCCAGGATTCATCTGCTTCTCCTCCTGTTACTACTACTGATCCTGTTCGTCAGGCCACTTCAAATGATTCTTCCACTCAGAGTGCCAGTACAAACCCTGTTGTTCCTTCACCTTCTCCTGCTCCAGCTGCTGTTCCCACACAAGATGCTGCAGGACTCGAGGCACCATCATCCATATTTTCTACATCTGGCTTATCCTCCTGGGCTAAAAACCTGAAAATCCCTCAGCCTTCTTCAGGTCAAGATTCGCCAACAGGAAAAAATAGCTTTTCCGCCTCACGAGTGGCCTTGGATTGCGCTTGTCTCCAAAATCTCCACAGCAAGATGAGAGTGCGAAGGCAGTACCACCCAACAACGGCACAACCTGGTGTTTTTGGTTCTTTGACAAAAGGCATTGTGGATTCCTCGAAGAATGCTGTTAAGGCAGTGCAAGTCAAGGCTCGCCACATGGTCTCACAGAATAAAAGACGATATCAGGTACATTTGCGGTGCTTGTTATCTCAAGCTTGACTAAACTGTTACATCTTCAGATCTTTTCTTCACTTGTTCAGTTCTTATTGTGTAGCATGATCAGGACACAAGCATTTACACATTGCCTTCTTTGATTGAATAACAATTTTGTTCAGCTTTCCTCCACTCACTTACGAGATCTAATCAGAACATTGTCTTGGAAAAGCTTTATGCATCATATTTCTTGTGTCAGCATCCATCCGTGTTAACAGTTGTTAGCTCTGTATATTAGTTTCTCTTTTCATATTTAACATGCATCTTCTCACATTAGTCATTTTTATCAAACAAATATTCACATTTTTGTATTTCTTTGTAGTTTGGTGATCATGTTTAATGCCTTATGATGATAGTAAATCATCAGTCCTGTGTTAATTTGATATAATGTCAACGACAATAAGCAATGCTATTTTGAGAGAAGGGTCAAACTTCTGTACTAATTCGGGAGCAATGTGTTAGGTTTTTTTAGATCCTTGGAAGTTGATTGTTGTTTTCAACACCTTCTTAAGAAATTTTATGGCAAACAATAGGCAGTATAGTCTCTTTATTGTGTAGTTTTTGTAGATCTAATATCAAGAACAACAGCTGTTGATCTGGTTCTCTTTCCTATGACAGGAAGGAGGCTTTGATTTAGATATGACATATACTACAGAGAACATAATTGCTATGGGTTTTCCTGCTGGTGATTTGAGCTCAGGGCTTTTTGGATATTTTGAGGTCAGTGCACTACCAAGACTTCAAGTTTGCTTACAGTTTGCTCCTTTTCATTTGTCTCTAGAAGAAAACAAGGTGATACTTCTATTGCAGGGCTTCTACCGCAACCACATGGAGGAAGTCATCAGGTTCTTTGAAATGCACCACAAGGTAGCTCGACTATTTATTGAGTTTCTTAACATATATGCTACATGGACAACACATTTCAATTTCAGGTTTTTGGTAAGAGTGACTTACAGATAACTGTTTCTTTTTTTACCATGATTCATTAACTTAATAATATGAGTAGGCTTACCTTTCTTGGAAAAAAATGAGTTATCTTCAATTGTACTGCTTTTCAGCTTGTCCCATGAAAATGACACAGGAATTACTTCCGAAGGACATTTATCAGTGTCACAGCAGTTGATGACTTATTCGCATTAAATAACTAAAGACTCTAAGGGGTTTAATCTTTTCTACCATGATGGTTATGCAGGTTAACTTTGTCACTAGACGATCATTTGTACTTGTATGGTTTTGCATTTGAATGAGGGTGGTATATGTAATTTTTGTCTATGCTTTTTCAACTTGTGTCTTTTTTTCTCTGTGTACCAATGAGCTGTTAATTTGGAAAAAGTGCATTCAAGGATTTCAGCGAATAATAGTTAACATCAGTGGGCTATTTAGTTTTCATTATTTAATCCAATTGAGTCTAAACTTACATTGTAGTAAAAGAACTAGCATTTGTGGGTTTATCTTCTCGCACATCATTTAGAAGACTCAGTTAGGAATGTTACTTGATCTATTTTTGCTTTTTAACCTCCTAATTCAATTATTGTGTTACAGGGGAAGTATAAGGTGTACAACCTTTGCTCAGAAAGGCTGTATGATGCATCTCTTTTTGAGGGAAAGGTATGGGCAGCTTAAGATTTTGTGTAGGTACCTCATTTCCATATCACTAATAAGCATGCACGTGGAATCCATTGGGAAGGGATGCTTGATTAGGCAGGATTAGTTGGTTCGAGGTATGATTATGGTAATTATTCGTAATAATTCCATACAGGATTATAGTGGGTTAGGAGGTACGATTACAGTAATTATTCGTAATAATTGTTGGCAGGATATAGTTTAAATCTAGTCTGATAGATTCGAAAGATCAATGGCTAGAATTCACCGTGAGTGGCAGGATATGGAATGATTCTTTGTCATTGATGCTGTCCATCGGAGGTTTAGGAATGCTTTGTGTACACAAGACTGTGGATGTAGGAAAAACACAATTGCTCCTTTTATATTAGTATAGATGTGATACACCCACCCACCCAAAACATAAAGACAATAAAGTCCCAATGGTACATCTGGTGAGTGGTGACACATAAAACATTCCCATCTTTTGTCTCAGCTTCCTTCAAATAATTTGGTAATCCAATAATCCATTTTGTTGGACATATTCAAATTTAGTGTGCGTGTTTCAGGTCGCATGCTTCCCTTTTGATGATCATAATTGCCCTCCGATACAACTTGTCATATCATTTTGCCAAAGTGCCTACTCATGGTTGAAGGAGGATATAGAAAATGTGGTGGTTGTCCATTGCAAAGCTGGAATGGCAAGGACAGGGTTGATGATCTCCAGTCTTCTACTATACCTAAAGGTAAAATTAGTATTTGCATTAAATGATAATTACAATTAAGTTCTGCAGCGGAATCTGCACCAAATTTTATCAACATTTGAAGCTTGTGTATCATATGTAATGGACAGTTCTTTCCTACTGCGGAGGAATCCATTGAATACTACAATCAGAAAAGATGTGTAGATGGAAAAGGGCTTATTCTCCCAAGTCAGATTGTGAGTAACCCTCAAAATTATGAAAATTTATTTATACAAGTTATTCAGTGTATGTTCTGAACACTTTACAAAAATTACAGAGATATGTGAAGTATTTTGAGCGCATCTTAACGTACTTCAATGGTGAAAATCAGCCTCCGCGCAGGTCTTCATTCTATTTCCACGATAGTCTCAGTATGATCTGCATGTATCACAGACTTTAGTAATGAAGCATGTAATTACACAATACAGGTGCATGCTTAGGGGATTTCGCCTTCATAGATGCCCCTATTGGATTAGGCCATCAATTACTGTGTCGAATCATAATGGTACATTCCTTCATTTCGATTGAAACTGAAATTTCTATCTCATGGTATCATAATTTAGTAAAATAACTCCTGCTATGTTTTGAGGTTTTCTCTTGCATTGAGTAATAAATCTATTATGCAGGTGTTCTTTTTTCTCTGAAAAGCATCCAAGAACAAAAGAGCTAATGGTATGCCTTTTCATTTTATAAACCATTCTTGTTTTTTGTTCAGTTGCTTTTGCTAACTTCTGTTCGTTTTTCTTCATTTGCATAATTTACATAATCTCTTAAAGTTGTTAGTTGGCTATCATGAACATTTGAGCAGATTGTTCATATTGTAAGTTATGTCTACTCTGATGCCTGTTTTGTATAGTTTATAATGACACCCACATATTGACAAATGTTTTTTTTTTTGATGTATGATATATCAATGATTTAATGCTAAATAAACAAATATCTCCTTGGGCTGGCAGGATATCCTCTTCAAATAGCAGCTTAGTCTATAACTTGAGCAGTCCCAGGGGGCCGACATATTCAGGGTCAATACATTGTTGTATTCATGTGGATGTCTGGCTGTCCTCTATAGATAACAAAGAATTCCATAGGTGCAGTTTTATGGCAGCATTATTATTCCAATTCTGTAACACGATTAGTAGAAAGGGATTGTTTTGGTGGCTGTATGCCCTTAAGCAGATAAGTACTTACAAAAGGCATTGCAAAGGATGAACTTTGAAATGGCAGATTGTGTTGTTCTAGTCTGACGGGGCTATGTGGTGTTTTTTTTTTTAACTATTGCTAATGGATTATCCTTAGCTCTTCTTATTTGCAAAAGATGACAGTAGCTTCAGTGCATGAGATCTTAATTATGCAAGAGCTGTCTTGAGGCTTTTTTTCTTTGCTGAAAAAAGGGTTTTTATCCCTGTTTGACGGTTTGACCCAAGCTTTGAACCCAGGCCAAACACTTAGGATTACCAAGTTAGCATATCTATCTTGAGGCTTAGTCCAACTGCTGTCAGAAATTGTCACAAGAGTTTCAGGATTTACAAATCATGATTGTCCATGTTTTTTCCTGTAGACGTCTCTAACGTCTCTAATGATGACAAATGTACATACTTTTGGAATACAGTGAATATTACACGAAAAGTGTGTGGTGTTTCTTTTAGGTTATATGCTAACTTCCACTTTTAGATCTGCCTGGGAAAATTGATGCATGCTGAAAGATTGTGCGATTCTCTGGGTTTTGCTTCATGGAAACTAAATACAATAGCAATGCTAGATAAGAAAGTTTCTGTTTGGAAATTGGAATTTGTGAATGTTGCTGTTTGAGGCTTTGAGCAGCCTACTTTGTTTTCTCTGTATTTTTCATTTTCTTTGTTTCAGGCTCTCTAATATAGTTTAGTATGGTTCTCCTTTCTGTTTCCCCTAAAACGAAGTACCAAAAACATGAAAAATATTTCAAGCTCTTTTATTTTGCATCCACCTATGATATGATGTCGTGCAGCCCATTAGGGCCTATGTGATGGCACACCAAAGGAGCACAGCAGCCACAATAGATAGGGCCTTCTGGGATTCCTTATCTATCAAATTATTGATAGGAATATGATCTTATCTATTAGGAAGGTTATCTTTATTAGTTGGAAAGATAATATTTCATTGTTAAATGGCCAGCTTTATATAAGCATGGCATTGTCATTTCTTTTCATTAAGCAAGAAATAAGAAGAGTTCTTAGTCTATTCCCCTTCTATCCTGCCCTTGTGCTGCGGCTGCCGGTCAGCGGCGCCCTTGCGCCACTTGGGTCCAGGACACCTCGATCAGGTATAAGGGCCCTTACCCCAGCCATGCCATGACATATGACCTATGGAAGCTTTGTACTATAGATCTTTGATTCTTATGCTAAATCTGTGGAAGTTATTCCTCTGTGATCTCCTCTGGAAACTAACTTTACTATCATATTTTCAGCCAGAAGATTTCTGGTTTAGTGCACCAAAGAAGGGGATTATGGTTTTTGCATTGCCCGGGGAGCCTGGATTAACAGAGGTAGCTGGTGATTTCAAGATTCATTTTCATGATCGTCAGGGAGATTTCTACTGGTGAGCTCCATTTCCTAATGATATTGTTATTGCCTAGACAGAAGTATCTTTGCTTCTTGTGCTTAATGGTTTCATTTTCTTTTTATTAGAATGAGGTTGTCAGTTGCAGAGATGTAAATGTATATATAATTTAGATTGGATGGCATCAAAATTTTACATTGGAAACTGGAAAGAAATCATTGTCTTAATTCTATGTTCCACTTGTTCACCTTTCTTCAGCTGGCTAAATACAACAATGACGGAGAACAGGGTGACTTTGAATCCAACTGATCTTGATGACTTTGACAAGGTAACTGTTATTTCGTCTTTGGTTTTATTCGTATGGATTTATTTGTCAAGAGCTAATATCAAACTATAGAACAAGGCACACCACAAAGTATCCAATTTTAATGTGGCTAAGTCCTCTTTTGCATTTCCAAGCTTTACTATATAAGACTAGTCCAAAGAGAGTATTGGCTAATAGATAGCAGTATTAATCTGATGAAAGTTGATCTGGATCCACGATATACACATAATAAGGGTTGAAAACGCAGATATTGCCTTGATGTACATCACATTTATCAACATCAGTACATCACTGTTTATTATTGTTCTGCTTGAGTACTTATCCTGTAAAGCTTTGCATATACGGTGTTTTAAATGTTAGTAGGAATACAATACTGAAAAATGATTGCAACCAGAAAGTGTGCATGGAGTGCCAGTATGATGATAGTTATCTGGACTAATTGAAACTCCAAGAGCCACCTTTGCCACCTGTTTATCCGCTGTGTATCTAACCAGTTGCCCATGAAATTCCTTAACTATCCTGAGTCGGTTGTTCTCTTCTGACGAGTCTTATCAACTCCGGATACATTATCTCTCAATTTGCATTCGCTTTCTGTCTCCAAAAGCCACCTTTGCCACCTGTTCATCCGCTGTGTATCTAACCAGTTGCCCATGAAATTCCTTAACTATCCTGAGTCGGTTGTTCTCTTCTGGCGAGTCTTATCAACTCCGGATACATTATTTCTCAATTTGCATTCGTTTCTGTCTCCTTTGCGGAGAATAGGACAATTTTGACGTACTTTTGTCCTAGTGGGAACAACATTGCATAATTGACGTCTGCCAGCCAGTCGCACCCAATTAATAGACGACAGGAGGCATGTGTTAAAGTATGGAATTGTCCCAGTAATGATAGGCATTTTAGGCAGAATTTTTTTTAGCATTTCATCATGTTGAGATCAGATACTAGACATTCCCTGTGTCCACACCAGGGTTAACATTCTTGGTGAAAACAAAATCTTGAAACGCGGCGAGAAATCCGGTTAACGCGATTTTCAGAAAATACCCGGACGAAAAATTCACACGCTAGTCAAATTCAAAATTGCAGCCGTTAATTCAATCTACGTCTGCCATCCTCCTACCCCTGCCGCTGTCACCATTGAGCCCCTCCCACTGCCGCCGTCATCGTCCTCGATGGCATCCTTGATGGCGACGACAAATTGCGGCTAGGGTTCGGTCGTCGGTGTTTGATTCAATCTGGGGAATTGGCATAGGATGAATGGGTGATGAGCCTGATTTCAATGCTGACATGTGGGTCCAAAAGTAAAAAAAAAAAGGAAAAATGGCACATGCGGGTAGGGGGTGAAGAAAAATAGACCTTGCACCAATGATGAGTTACTTGTCTAAGGCTTGCATCTTCCGTTGGTGGTTACTGAGTTATTGATGTTATTTGGCAATTCTTTTTATTCAGACTAACCGATTATTTATTATATTATCCAGAGAAAATTACCGTCACCTGGGTTCCAGGTTGAGGTCGTTATGGTAGATTATGATGGTTCACAACCACCAAAACCAAAACCAGCTGCTGAATCTGCTGATAAGTCTGATGCTGATTCCTCCACACGTACCGTTGCAAAAGAAAATAATGCTGCACCTGCAGAGTCCAACAAGGGAGCTGGGTGCCATGATAAAGATGACGTCTTCTCTGACAGTGAAGCGGAGGACGGATCATCCAAGGGCAGGAGGGGGAGTCGTACTAGAAATGCGGCTAAAGCATCTGAAACGAGCACTGTGCAAAAGGAGGCATCAGCTGCTGCTAGCAGAATCGAGAAAGTAGCTATAACCAGCGAACCAGGAACTGCAAGGGCACCAGACGCCACATCTCTCAAAACTGAAGTTACCAGCAATAGCAGCTCCACCACAGCACCACCACATGCTGTAGTTGAATCTTCCAGCATGAGCGAATTCAAGGCGATTGCTGCAGACGCTTCGGTCTTCTCGTTCGGAGATGAAGATGACTACGAAAGTGAATAACCGCTTTTGTGGGTGTTTGGTTTGCCACTGTATAGTTTGGTGCCACTTCGAAGCAACAGGGTAGCAATGAAAAAAAAATGATTTGTTCTTGCATTTTTGTGTTTTCTGTAGCCTTTACTCAAGCTGCGATGTACCCAGCTGAACTTGTAACTCGACCAGGTCTGAACTTTGTTAATACCTCGCCTATTTGGGGCCTGTTTGGTAGGGGGGCTCAGCCAAATGCAACTGCAACTGTTCCTCGTGGCGACTACCTGTTAGGAGTAGCCCACCGGTTACCAAAATGCCCATGAACTTGTAGATTATTTACTCATCAAATTTGTTTGATTTGTGCAACAACTAGCAAAATTTGTTTACTTGATGTTGATGCCGATAATGGATGCTTGTATATCACAAATTGCTTTGTCTGAATCTAATGAAAAACTGAAATGGAGTTCATGTCTCTGTATAATGCTCCCATCCAAAACGGAAAGGGCAGTATGTTCAGAATGTATACGTTTTCACATATGTGTTAATGTTTAGACATTGTTTCAGACTGGAATACATTTGCAATGCTAGATATCTACGATATCATGTCACTGAAGGTTAAGAGAGTTTTATTGTTAAATTGTACTAGCACCCACTTGTGTTCTACTAAGTTAATATAGAGAAATTTTAGAAATTTGTGTACAAATAGAAAGAAGTAAGAAACAAATAGACTTAAGTGTTTAAACCAGGGTAACATGTATTTTTGTAACAACTTAGCTCAAAATTCGCTCAATGCCCAGTCTATCGTGGAGCGGATCCGTTCACACATAGCACCATACTTACACTTTCGTCCTTGTTATGTGTAAAAAGGTTAACCCGAAGATGTTACATTTGGACCCAACAGACATTATATACTACTACAACTCGCTTTAGACAAGTAATGTGGGACTAATCACACCACACAACTCCACATATGCCATATGGGCCGCACTACGAGTAGGTCGAGGTATTACATTCATCCCTTATGGGTTGACATCCTCAGTAGCATACCGCATACACAGCAAATGTCAAGAACCACATCTCGGTACATGTCTGTGCGCCCAGTGCGGCACATATGCCATACTGTGTGTCCACTCTGAGCCCACATGCGCCATGCACCATATACCCACGCCCTTGTCCCGCACGCACCCGTGCATCGAAAGTTGATGCTCTAACACCCGCTGTAACACCTCGGCCAAAAATCCGTTCAATGCCAACCCCATCGTGGGGTGGACCCGCACACACACAATACCCCACTTACACTTTCATCCTCGCTTTGTGTAAAAGGGTTAACCTGAAGGTGCTACATTTGGACCCAACATACATTATATACTACTACAACTTACTTTAGACAAACAACGTGGGACTAATCCCACCACACAACTCCATATAGGCCACATGGGCTGCATTACGAGAAGGTCGAGGTATTACATTTTTCCCTCCAATCCTGTCTTCCAGGATTTCGAGAGTCAACATCCTACCAAACGCTTCCATCAGACAGCTCCAGATTCTCGAAGGAGTGGATCCTTACAGGAACATAAGTTGGGAGCTGAAAAATAAGGAGTCCTATCAAATAGGTCCTTGTTTACAGAAAGATTATGTATATGGATTCTTACGAGGCTATTTGTTAGCGATGAGTGGTGCATTAGAGACTTCGGTTGTTGCCTAAAATTTCCCTACATGGTGTGCTAAAATCATCCATGATATTGGTCTACTAGGAATGTCTAAGTTTTGGTTAAAAAAGGGATTTTTTTTTTCAAAAACCCATTTGCATGTGGGGGAGTTTGTCAAAAACTCACCTACATCTCAAAGTTCGTAAAAAACCACCCGCAAATTCTATGTGGTTGCAAATCCCCCCCCCCCAACCCCTAAACGGCCAATTTACTCACTTTGAAGCTCCTAGAATCAAGAACTACTAATCGGGTATCACGTTCAAGTCCATCTAGACCACGAGAATCCTCCCGTGTAGCCGCAATGTCGTCAATCGCCCCTCATCGTCTTTGTTCATTGTCCCTCTATTCTCCTTCTCTTGCGTCGCACTTTATTCTCTCACACTTGGCTCATGCGCCCTACCTTGCGCTGACACGTCTTCTCTACTTATAGTCCACAAGGCCAGTCCATTGGGATTGCCACGCAAATGCTATGTAGGAGCTTCAACGAGTAATTTGACCCTTAGGGGTGGATTTGGAACCACACGTAACTTGCGGGTGTGTTTTTGACGAATTTTGAGATGCAGGTGGTTTTTTGACAAACTCCCCCACTTGTAGGTGGTTTTTGCAAAAAAAAAAAAACTAGAGTTGCGTTTTGTTCATGGTTTAACTTGTTAAGGAGGATTAACTTAACCAAGTCAAAACTTTTTAACCCTAAACCCAAGGTTAAATGCTGGTTTGCGTTTGGCGTGTTGCATTGTGGAGTCTAGTTAGTTTGGGCATGATTTTACTGTTACAATTCCAAAAGAAAATATTTTCAATTAATTGTTACATCCAAAAGTGCAAATAAACAAATGCTTTTGAAAAGCCATCATAATGCCAAGAGGATAACAAAAAAAAAGTATAGAATAAGCTAATCTATCGTAGAGGATAACAAAAAAAGTATAGAATAAACTAATCTATCGTAACTAACCTCTCAATTTCTGCTATTCTACTGCCAATCCAATTAACACATCTAATTTAGCCAAACAATATTTTGGGCTGACTAAGTTACCCAAGAATTTTTATTTATTTATTTGAGCTAACCTGCTTGAGTTAAAATTAGCTAACAACTGGTCATCAACCGTACATCCGCATTTGCTAGATACTTTAAATATCATTTTTGCATAGAAAACTTGTACCAATTTTAACTGGATTTAGATAGAACTTCGAAAGCTATCAATTTGTTTAGTTTGTATAAAGATCAAACTTTAACATGATTGAAACTTCCTTTTAATTTCATAATAATTCAATTATTATTTATTATTTATCACTTCGGATTCCAATTTATATATATGTGTATATTCCTAACTGAATTTAATTCCAATTACGTTTTATTTTCCAAATTTAAATTTACATATATTACACATTTTATTAATTTTTGAGTTTGAATTGGAATTTGTATGCACTCCAAGTTTTAATTCATATATAATTGTTTCTATCTTAAGAGTAGCGTCATGTGGATATTATTTTGTTCTTAAGAAAATCCTATGGATTAATTGTCTTGAGTGAGATAATTTTTTTAATAAATATATATCCTATTTAAATTCAGCTTGGCGAAATCCGATGGCAACTCAATGCAGAACTGCAAGTCATCTAGCACGAAGTTATTAATTTATAAGCATGCATACAATCTTTTTTTTTGTTTGCTCTGATCTTATTACAATATACCCTACATTAAAATTACT
Source organism: Phyllostachys edulis (assembly GCA_036346405.1). NCBI lineage: Eukaryota > Viridiplantae > Streptophyta > Magnoliopsida > Poales > Poaceae > Phyllostachys > Phyllostachys edulis. The sequence continues at coordinate 548,871 of JAYEVD010000782.1, read as the reverse complement.
AAGGATGTTAGCCATTAGAGCTCTGGCATTTGCAAAACTGCAGGTTATATCCAAACATCCTTCGTCTCAAATTATGGACCTTGCCGTGGGCATCTCTTGCACCTATCCATTTGTCGTATTAGGCTGGATTTTTTCTTGTTTCCTAACAGTTTTCTATGATATTCATACAAAATTCTTGTGCTCCAAAGAGTTCTATGAGATTATTGACATCCGGTGGCCTTTAGTAACCACATCCCGATAGTGAATCATTGATTGCAGTCTCGTATTCCATGCTCTTTTCATGCCTTATTCTTATTTCTTGTTTCTCCTATTAGTTTCATGTATTAAGTGGATTGGTCATATATATGGCTAAACAGTTCCAATAGAATTTCATTAGAATCTGTATATCCAAATTTGAAATTTCTCACTCGACATCAATTCAACCACCTATATTGAATTTCAAATATGACAATGTGGATTCATGCATTAATTGGATTGGTCAACAGACATGGCTAAACACTTTCGGTAGAATTTCATTATATTTTTAATTGAATATTTGATCTTTCTCACATATTTCACTTCGATTCAGTCACCTGTACATAATTTCGACATGATACGAGCACTCAAGATATAGGATTTTGAGCACTTCTATACTCTGGGCGCCCGTGAGAAATCGTACCACCTGTGGCTTCCCAATTCCCATTTTCCATGCTCCACCGCCAGTATCGCCGTTGCGCCCGCTGTTCGCTCCCTCCTTTTCTTTAGCACGCAAAAGTAAGCGCGGCCCGTTTGCTTATCCACTCCTATACGTATAGGCCTTTCCCACGGTGTGCTGAACATTGAACGGATTTTAATCTAGGATGTTATAGATGATATTAGAACATCAACCTTCGCTACACGGACATGTGAGATAAGGGTGTGGGCATATGGCCCATGGCATATGTAGGCCCAGAGTGGACACACAACATAGCATATGTGCGAGCACTGGACTCATGGACATGTACCGAATGGTGGTTCTAGGTATTTATTGTATATGCGGTATGCTGCCGATGACGTCGGGCCTTAAGGGGGTGAATGTAATACCTCGATCTGCTTGTAGTGCGGCTCATGTGACCCATATAGAGTTGTGTGGTAGGATTAGTCATACATTGTTTGTCTAAAATGAGTTATAGTGATATATAATGCCTGTTAGGTTCAAACGTATGTTTGGATTAACCCTTTTATATAAAACGATCACGAAATGGTAACTAGAGTGAAATGGTAACTAGAGTGCTATGTATGTGCGGATCTGTTCCACAATGGGGATTTTGGGCCAGGTGGTGTTACAACGGAAATGGGTGCGCACCTTCGCGTGTGCGCCACCGCTGCCAATGCCACCGATGACAGGCATGTGCCTCCGCACGCCATGTCGCCACCGAATCATCTCGCTGATGCCGCCTCTGCGCCGTCGTCGAGACCTAGCCGCCTTGGCCCAAACTCGCTCGTGATGAGTTGCACCGTCGCCAAAGAAGACGACGGGCTTTGACCCGTGCGTCGTCGCCACCTCCGCGCCAATGCCACCCGTCATCATTGCCACCTCCGTGTCGACACCGATCGTGTCGCCTTCCAGCGTTGATACCGCCGCCCTCGGCGACGGAGTTAACGAGCTTCGAGATGACCGCGATGGCAGAGTCTCATCTCCTGCTAATGCCACATGTAGTACCCGGGCTTAATTGTAATTTTCATGTCTTTAAGAACTCTTTTGTAATTGTACTTGTACTGTCACTTTGCTTAATATAATTCAGGGGTATTTCCTTAAAAAAAGCGTGATGAAGAAATAAGCAATAGCTACGATGGGCTACACATGGGTGAGTTAGTAAGCTTGGTAGGTAATATTGTAGTTCAAATTCATCCAAACCACTTTTTGGGCCTGGCTGTTATGAGCCACTTGGGCACCACTATTTTGGGCTGGGTTGATGAGTAGGGAGAACACTAAATTTTCAAACCTAAAATGCCAAGTGTAACATAGATTATACCCTAATTTGATACTCCCTCCGGTCTCAAAAGCTTAACGTTCAGACCGGAGGGAGCAGTACATTTTGACTCGAGTGGATATGTCTGAACGACAAGCTTTTGAGACCGGAGGGAGTACGTTTGCCTCCTTGTCGATTCTTTTCTATCCATCTCCTAATTTCCGCTAACCTAATTCGCTACTGCCACTGCCTCCCCTGTTGAAATATCCTTCGTGCCCGGCATTCTCGTCGATAGATAGGCGATACCATCCCTTGCATCGCCATCGCCCCTACCCACCTTGCGCTTCTATGCACAGAACACCTCCCTAGCATTCGATAGCACTGTTACTATCGATGCAATCCACAACTCTGTCATCTTGCTGCTCCTCACTACCACAATCCTCACCATTTACCGTTGACCGCTACCTTACTTGTGATGGCTGGCGACACTATTGTGTCCTTGCATCACCCACTCAATGTCCGAAGATCAAGAAACCACAAAACCCCTTGGAGGGGGCATTCACGCTATCATGGGAGAAAAAAAAATCCAATGATGTAAGTTATCTTTTTGTTAAAAGTTATCTGAGTTTCACAATTCCCATATGCTTAAAATCCAATGATGTAAGCATGAGACGTTGAGGGTGAGGGGCATGAGGTGCTCGTTGGTGCCTTGACCTGGATCTGAGGACGACGGCCAACAGAGATCTATAGAGTACAGTGGCATCAGGCACAGGGTAGGGAGGACGGCAGCGTCAAGCATGGGAAAGAGGGAAGACAATGGCATCAGGCGTGAGAAAGAGAGGGGACGACGACGTTGGTCATGGGGAAGAGGGAGGACGGCGATGGAGACCGACAACGTCAAATGCGGGGAAGAGGGAGGACGACGGCATCGGGTGAGGGGGAAAAGGGAGGGAGGGCGCCATGGCTGGTGGCGGAGGCGGCGAGGTGGAAGAGAGAAGAGGCGGCAAGGCGAGAGAGATAGGACTCGGGTGTGGTTACTGCAGAAGAAGTGGGTTTTGGGTTGGGTTGGGTTGGGGGGCGACATGCTCGTGAGTCACGGGTGGAGGAGGGACGATCATCCCCACTACGTGGGGTAATCTGTAGAGCTTGGGCTAATCGAACATAAAAGTCTTGCAATCTCCACCTGCAACAGTTCAATCATAGTGTGAACAATCAGATTATCTCTTTGTTTTTGTGTCTGGTCATTCCAGTACACAAGTGAAATTCAATAGAAGGAAATAGAAATCAATCATTTAGCTAGAAATCAGTGCACTTCTTGCATAACTAATACCATGAAAATTTAACTTGACTAATGAGCTTTGGAGCAAATGAATCAACTTGGAATTCCTACTTGACAGTGGGGAAAAAAATTGCAGGTGGTGAGACTGAGCTGATGCTATGCTTCTTCAAGTAGCTAAGCAAAGTAGATGTTGAAGTACTGAATAGGACTCACCCATATGGAATGTCGGAATTTTTGGAGGCAAGAGCAAAAATAACATCGCCCAAGATAGAGTGATTTGATGATGAACTGTGACTCCTTCAGCCTTTCTCCTTCTACTTCAGTTTTAGCCAGACGTTCACTTCCAAAGAAGGTCGACCAACCAGATTTCGCTTCGGTCCTTTGACGATCACCAAATGCTCACTCCTAACAAAGAACCTAACCAAGCAAAGAAATATAACAGAAGTCCGGATACCATTATCCCCATGCTATAGCAATGCCATTCATATGTCAAGTAGATAATTTGATTCTAAATGCTAATGATCAATCATGAATATTGAAAAATGGTGGCCTATTGCAATATATGAGCTGAATTATTTAAAGGAATGCTATACAAGTGGTAAAACACCAAGACACTCACCAATGGGAGTGGTTGCTCAGTTCGTTGGCACTGGTTGACCCAACAGATCTATTTCACAGCTGTCATCAAGAAGGTTCTTGATTTTTTCATTATAGACTTCCAAGATGCTCACTGAAAATGTGTATGTGACGAACGAGCTTCTCTCTTCTGACATCCTGAATAGTTCTTCCAGAGTCCTATTAGTTAACACCCCTATTTTCTGGAACCCCTTCCACGGTGAAGGTCTTTCCCATTCCTGTTTGTCCATATGCGAAGATGCATACATTGAAACCGTCCATCACTGACCTCACGACTAGCAAGCTCTCGGCAAATACAACCTCTGAAGGAAACAATTATAATATGACAATATGACCATTAAATTCAGCATCCTTCAACATATACTCATATCTAAAATATATTCAGAGAAACAAAGCATATACCATTTGTTCAACCAAATTATTACCACAATATTGCATCAGGCATGCTATTTCTTCAGCTTTCCAAAAAGCACATTATGGACATAATGCCAAGCAAAGTAGCAACAGTTAATACCTTGATCATCTCCCGGTCGAAAAACGCGATCAAATTTAAAGATATTCTTTTCTTTCTCTGAAGGAACGAACTGCAGCTCGGTCTCCTAGGACGGATCACTCTTGACCACGGGTGAGCACCCACGGGAGACCTCATCAGCACTTAGAGGCCAGCGCCGGCAGAACACCCTAATGTTCCCCTCACCTCGATGAGCTCATTGTACAAACAGCGCCACTCGGCACACTCATTCGTGTACTTCTTCTTCAATCCATCATACCTCGGTGCACACTCCTCAACGCATTTAGCCACCACCGCTTATCGTCTCCATCGTCATATACTTCCCCCTACAACAAACAAGACCAAACACCAATAATTCCACAAGCAAAATGATTTACATCCATCCTTAAGCAAGGTGTGTATGCTTGTCTCGTGTACCTAGGAACCAGAGAACAATGGGTGGTCGGGGTGGTGATCTCCTTCACCGGACGGATAAGGCAATCATTTCCTTGGTCTCCCAAATTACAGAAGAACAAGAAACCTAGATATCGAAGCGAGAGAATATCACGAACAGATTATGGAGATAAAGGAAAACAATGAATCGAGATAAAAGAGGGAACATTATAGTAAATCCAAGAGATCTTTGTGCAAGAACCCTAAATTTTCCACCTCCAAGAAGTCATGAGAGATTCCCCTTCTCCTAACACTGTCTCTTCCTCCTACTCCACCTCGCTGGTCACCACCGCTTCCACGCCTGACAACTTCCCCACCGTGAGAGGGATACCAACAAAGCCCTACCTCTCGCTTGCATACTACAGGACCAAGAACCAAAACTTTGGGTTGTTTGAGGTATCTGGGCCGCCGACGCAAGCGATGACGGCGGCGGGGGGTTCGGATCCATCCTCAAGCCAATTTGGGCTCGGGGATCCGCGACTCCACTGCGCCACGCTCTTCCTCAATTGGCAAGCACCCTCTCCATGAGACAGCACCAAGAAACCCAATCTCCCGCTTTATCGCCATGGAAGCAAGAAGCGTCGTGCCTTGTGGTCGCTGGGCGAAGATACATTGGCGCCGAGAACGGCGGCGGTGAATAGGTGTTTAGCTGCAGCCGCGCGGTGGCCGGATCCGCTTCCATTGCCACGATCTGGGGTCTGGAGAGGCAGAGATTTCAAGCTAAATGCGGCAAATTTAACACTCAGTTTCCTCCAACCCCCAACCCTACCAAACCATACAAAACTAATTGGTCCCTACCAGCAACTACCAAAAATCTAAAATCATCGCGCAATCTATCCATCTTAACAAAAGCAAACCAGATGATTCCCATGATAACCCTGATCAACTCCTACTCCAATTCCAAATCGCACAAAGCCGTTAGCTACTATCAGGGATGTTAATTAATGACGCCACTTTGAACATCTCGCGAGCTCCTCGTCGACTTCTCTGCATACTGCTGCCTCTGCCATGCCAAGATCATCCTCCTCCTCCCGTCGATGCTCACGAGTGGAGGCCCTCTCCATCTCTTCCTCTTTTTGGTCTCACGCTTGAGAGAGAGACAAAGGGGAGTTACACGGAGCAAAGCATGGTGGAAAGGACTGTAGGCGAGGGCGGCTCTACTGGCGAAGCGAAAATAAGGCGAGGGTCGGCTGGCACAATGGGAAGAGGGTTCTATGGCGTCAAGCGAGGGAATGGGTGGGGGAAGGGCGGTGGTTAAGCCGAGGGTGGCGATGATTGCGGCGTCGGAGAGGAATGGGAGGTAGAGACGAGCGAGAAAGGCTCGGGAGATGGGCGAGGCCGAGGGCGCTTGATGGCGGGCGGCGAGGGGTGGCGATGATGATGGCAGCGAGGGGCGAAGAGACAAGGTTGGCCGAGGAGCGGGCGAAGAGATAAGGCTGGCGACGGTTTTTTAGCGAGAAGCGACGGTTTTTTGTGTGCTCGAGTATGGGTGGGACTAGGACGATTGCCGCGCGGTGGGTAAACTCTAATGTTAGTAGTTACCAGTAGGATGCCCGTGCGTGGCAACGGAATCCGAAAAAGGATGAGACATGGTCATAAAATAGCCGAACACAAAAGAGGTCGACGTACACTCCATGGCCAAAAAAATTGTGAAAATCCAAAACTTTTGTTCAAAGCAAGCATAGAGTAGGATGCATGATTTGACCAAATAATGGTCATAAAAACCATTGTTAAGAATTGTACATTGCCAATTCCCGACCCCTTGCACTGAACAATGAAAAGAATCCTCACAGAAAAAACTAAAACAATCACCAAGTTTAGTGGCATGACAACTAAATGAGACAGGAAAGCAAAGTTTAGTCACAAAAAAAAATAGTTTTGTTGGTGAATGTGTTGGGTCGCGGGGTAGGCTACGATAGCTATAAACAAAATTTCTACCACGCAAAACCGGGAAGCCAAGTAAGTAGATGATCACAGATCGTTACCACTAGACGTGCAGAGCAGCGGAAGAAGCGTCGGAGCAGCCTAGTCTGACGAAGAGCGCGTCGATGTAGTGGTCGTAGTCAATCGTCCAGCGTCCTCGTGAGTTGATCGTCTCCTCCGGCACCTCTGCAGTTCCTTGCGAAGATCGCGGATCGCCCTAAGCGCAACAACGAGAAGCGCCTCTATGGTATCCACATCGTCCGGAAGGAACAACCGTGCACGTGTGCTAGCACCAAATCGCACGGGAGGCTCTCAAGAAGATGGCGGCTAGGGTTTCCGTCGGGCAACTCACATCAACTCTCATCTTCCCGACCTCATGCATCTCCTTATATAGTGCCCATGACGGATCCTATCCAAACACGCTTTACTTAATCGTATTCAGATCTTGGTTTGTTCCAACCTTAAGTGTGTGACCCGTTAGGTTCATGTGTAGTTCGGTTGTGACTCGAAAACCCTTTCCGGCCACGAGTCATAGCGGTTCCTAGCAGGACATAACGATTCAAATACACACAAATTATATCGGACGAACCTTAATGCAATATGATCTACGACCAGTGTCCTCATCACTTACGACCGAGTCCTATCTCTATCTGACCGATTCGTATTTGATCATGACCAACTTGTAACTCCTTACGACTTGGTTTTGACCACTCTGTTATTACGTTCGACCGATCTCGACTTGTTTGTATCTCCATACGACGATCCGTGAATCGGTCGAACTAAGCCCTACTCATGTATTCTCCCTTTGCCTCACGATATCTGGTTGAACTCGGTGAGATGTTGTGTTATCCATGGACTGCTCAATACTTTCTCGATCGAGTATTGGATAACCTTATGTGGTCGAACTCTTCGACCACCAAAGGGCATGGCCATGCACTTTCTTTATCCGACCACTTCGAGGGGCCCAGAGATATCTCTCTGTTATGTTAGGAGGGCAAATCCATATCCCACCACCACATCCTCTCGCATGTTTCATAGCATACCCGAAAGCTACCTTTATAACTACCCGATTCTGAGTAGCGTTTGGCAACCCCTAAGAGTGCTATTACATATGTAGGAAACCATGCTGATCTCAGGTCTAAGGATTATACATCATCATTGCTTGAGACCAACTAACGACACATAGAATCATAACAATCTCAATAGTGTCTCAAGGTGGGTCTTATCCAACACCATGTTCTCTAACACGTGTCCACATTATTGATTCGATATCCCTATATCCATGACTGGTGAAACATGGTCATCAATCAATACATGTGCTGGTCGTAGAGTCACTAGTGTTCCGACCAGTGACTTTCGACCAGGGATACTTTTAGAACGACATCATCATAAGTTAAAAAGAGCTTCACCAACAAGTCACATACTGTTAATCTTCATGACCGATGATTCATTCAAGGAACATATTATCAAATATTGTGAACATAATGAAATATAATCATCTCCATGTTTGCCTCTAGGGCATATTTCCAACAGTCTCCCACTTGCACTAGAGTCAATCATTTAAGTATCTAATACCGATAGCTCTTTGTGTGCCTCATGCTTTGGTCGTGTGAGAGGCTTTGTCAACGGATCGAAGAACATTTAAATCCGTATGAATTTTGCATATCATAACATCTCCTCTATCCACCAATTCGCGAATGAGATGATAACGCCTTGAGTATGTGCTTGGACTTGATGGGATCTAGGCTCCTTAGCTCGCAAGCAATGGCTCCATTATTGTCACAATAGAGATCCATTGGGCTAGAGGCACTCGGAACCACACCCAACTCAACAATAAAATTCCTTATCCAAACACCTTCTTTTGCAGCTTCGAAGCAATGTGTACTCAACCTCTGTTGTAGGAATCAACAACCGCCTCTTGCTTGGAACTTTTCCACTCACCGCACCTCCATTCAAAATGAATATAAAACCAGATTATAACGATAATCATCTTTGTCGGTTTGGAAGCTTGCATCGGTGTAACCATTTACAACCAGCTCTTCATCACCGCCATAAACTAGGAATGCATCCTTAGTCCTTCTCAAGTATTTAAAAATATTTTTCACAATTTGTCCAAAGGACCTTCACCGGATCGACTTGGTATCTACTCGTAACACTTAGAGCATATGATACATTTGGTCGAGTACATATCATGGCATACACGATAGATCCAATAGCTGAAGCATATGGAATACCATTCATGCGGTCTCGCTCATCGATGAGTCGAAGGACACCGACTCTTGCTAAGACTTATGCCATGTGACAAAGGCAAGAACCCTTTCTTGGCATTTTGCATGTTGAACCGAATCAACACCTTGTCAATATAAGTACTTGGCTTAATCCAATTAGCCTTCTCGATCTATCTCTATAGATCTTTATTCCCAAGATATATGCCTCTCCTAGGTCCTTCATAGAAAAACTATTTTTCAATGATGCCTTAACAGATTCTAGCATCGGAATGTCATTTCCACCCGAGTATGTCATCTACATACAAGATCGTAATAACAAGTCGCTCCCACTAACCTTCATGTAAACACAAGGTTCTTCTTTGTTCTTGATTTAAACCAAACCTTTTGATTTCCTCATCAAAACGTATATTCCAACTCCGAGATGCTTGCTTCAATCCATAAATAGACTTTTGAAGTTTGCATACCTTACTAGCATTCTTTGGATCAACAAAACCTTCAGTCAGGTCATGTACACATCCTCATCTAGGTTTCCATTAAGGAAAGCTGTTTTGACATCCATTTGCCATATCTCATAGTCAAAATATGCACGTAATAGCTAGAATGATCCGAACGGATTTAAGCATCGCTACGGTGAGAAAGTCTCATCGTAGTCAACTCCTTGAACTTGTCGAAAACCTTTGCGACTAGTCGAGCCTTATGAATGTGAACATTTCCATCCATATCAATCTTTTTCTTATAGATCCATTTGCACTCAATGGTTTTAACACCATCAAGTGGATCGACCAGGTTCCAAACCTGATTTTCTCTCATGGAATCTATCTCGGATTTCATGGCTCCAAGCCATTTCTCAGAGTCTAGGTCCATCATTGCTTCCTCATAAGTCTTAGGCTCACCATTATTCAATAATAATCGTCATGCCCATACCTTGTAGGCAATTGACGTGGCCTTTTAGATCTCATGTGGGTTTGGTGCCTTATCTCTGTGTTCAACAACAATTTGTTCATCCAGTAGAGGTTCAATAGGAGTTGAAACACTTTCAGATGTTTCCCGAATTTCTTCGAGTTGCACCTTTCTCCCACTGACTCCTTTTGAAAGAAACTCTTTCTCCAAAAAGACACCATTTCGGGCAACAAAAACTTTGTCTTCTTCCCGGTTGTAGAAATAATATCCTTTGGTTTCCCTAGGATATCCTATAAAGAAACATTTATCTGATTTGGGTGTGAGCTTATCAGACGTCAAACGTTTAACATAGACATCCCATCCCCAAATCCTTAGAAAAGACAAACTAGGACTTTTCCCAGTCCACATCTCATATGGTGTCTTATCTACTGATTTTGATGGTACTTTATTTAAAATGAAAGCGGCAGTTTCTAGAGCATAACCCCAAAAATACAATGGCAGATCTGATTGGCTCATCATTGATCGAACCATGTCCAACAAGGTCTATTCGTTACGCCGACACCCCATTCCATTGTGGAGTGCGGGTGGTGTAAGTCAGGAACAATTCCACATTGTTTCAAATGACTACCAAACTCATGGCTCAAAACTCACCTCCACGATCGATCGTAAAGATTTGATTGTCTTGCCAAGTTGATTACAGATTTCATTACGGAACTCCTTGAACTTTTCAAAGGATTCGACTTGTGCCTCATTAAGTAGATATATCCATATCTACTATAGTCATCGGTGAAAGTAATGAAGTACTGAAAACCACCTCTAGTTGTCGTACTTATTGGTCCACACACATCAGTATGTATGAGTGCCAACTAGTCGGACACCCTTTCACTACGACCAGTGAAAGGTGTCTTGGTCAACTTTCCGACCAGGCAAGACTCGCATGTTTCAAATGATTCCAAATCAAATGAGTTTAGAGTTCCATCATTATGGAGCTTTTTCATGCGTTTATCACTTATGTGACCCAAACGACAATGCCAAATAAAAGTGGAATTTATTTCATTAGGCCGAAGCCTTTTCGCATTAATATTATAGACTGATGCATCATCAAGATTTAAAATAAACAACCCATTCAAAATAGGTGCATAGCCATAAAACACTTCATTCAAAAATATAGAACAACCATTGTTCTCTATAATGAATTTATAACCCTCTGTCATCAAACATGAGGCAGAGATAATGTTTCTACTAATGGCTGGAACGTAATAACAATTATTTAATTCCATAATAAATCCTGAAGGCAAGAGTAATGGCAAAGTCCCGACGGCTAATGCAGCAACCCTTGCTTTATTTCCGACGCGAAGATCCATCTCGCCTTGCAATCATCCTACTTCTTGTTAGACTCTGCATCGAATTGCAAATATGAGCAACCGATCCGGTATCAAATACCCATGAGTTAACAGAAGAGTCAGCAAGAATAACATCTATAACATTAATACCAGAGTGGAAGTTTTAGTCCCACCATTCCTTTTCTCGATCGGCCGGTATTTCTTGCAGTTCCTCTTCCAATGGCCTAGCTCTTTGAAGTAAAAGCATTCATTCTCTTGAGTCGGGCGAGACTTAGTCTTGGGTTTAGGTTTGTTGGTTTGGATCTCATCCGAAACTTTAGCCTTGCCCTTTTTCTTGACCCAAGTCTTAGCCTTCTTCTTGAAGCTTGTACTCTTTTGCACCATCATCACATGATTGTTGCATTTCTTAATGTTGCCCTCTGCTGTCTTAAGCATCATATGCGATTCGGTGAGATTCTTGTCTAAGCCGTTCATATGGAAGTTCAAAATGAACTCGCCATAGCTTTCGAGAAGCGAAGCAAGAATCAAATCAGAACCAACTCTTGGCTAAGTGGAAAACCAAGTTTTTCCAAGCTCGTATGTAACCAACCATTTTGATTACATGAGGGCTCACCGGACCACCCTCGGCTAACTTACATCCAAACAAGTTCTTTGAGATCTCAAATCTCTCGGTTCTTGCTTGTGTCTCAAACATGCCTTTGGCGCTTCGATCATATCGTAGGCCTCTATGTTCTCAAACTGTTTACGAAGGTGCGAGTTCATAGCGACAAGCATGAGACAGCTAACATCAAGGGACTCATCACATGCCTTTTTATAGGCGGTTTTAATAGCAATGACATTTTCAGTAGGCACTTCGAATTGGTTCTTCTAGAACATGTTCCTTTTATCTTGCTGAGAACAATTCTCGAGTTATGGGACCAATCCATAAAATTTGTTCCATTAAGTTTTCCCTTTCAAGTATCGAGCGTAAAGCAAAAGCTGGATGTAGGTACAACGATTGGTGCCATGATCTACAACATAGAATATATGCAAAACTAAGACATATGTTCAATTAAAGTAACTTCTATTAAACAATTTAATATAGATACTCCCACTAAACACCACATCTCTCTTATGACATTTAATGATTCAAGATCCATAATCATTTAATCAACTAGTGAGCTTTGGCTTCACTACTAGAAGACTAGTGAAAATGGTAAGCAACCTTTGCTAATCATATCTACTATATGACTCTTGTTGTTGGGCAGCATCTTTATGCTTCGGTACCCAACCTTTATGCCCTAAGGTCCACAACTGTTATGATAACCTTGTTAAGTTAAACCAATGCCAGCGTGTAAGTGTCTGACACAAACCCATCTAGTCAAGGAGAGTTAATGGCACTCTGCTTTGGCAAGGCCTACCATTAAAATGCATGACTTTGGATGGTGCGGCATATTTGGGAGGGCATCAATTTAACTTAATATTATGTGAGGGAATTTTACTTCTACCATGTCAAAAGCAATTAAAGCAAAAAAACATGCATAGAAATAAATGAACATGAATGTAAAGGCATTCACAAACAATCAAATTGCATTGTGATATAGCATGACCCTTCTTCATGGTAATCTCCATCGCCATGCATCCTGTTCACCATGTCTTCAAGTGGCCTACTCCTCCAAGAACTCCCACTAAGCCATTATTTCTAATAGCACTAGTAATGAAACACAAGGAGTAAAGAAGCATCACAAGTTGACACGCAGGCCGTTATACAAATATAGACAGCCTTGGGCTGCAATTAACATGACACGCAGGTCATGAACATTACACGCATACATGCATCTCATACATGAACATCATGGGTCATACTATTCACATCAATCCCTGCAAAAACAAGTTATGCACAGAATCCAATTCTAACGGATGACATGAGCACATACTACCTATAGCGCGTGGTACGAAAAGCCAATTTGATTCACGTTTCCGAGCTTTGGAAATCATTGGATTAATCATATTAACCCTATTCCGAGCCAATCTGATTACTGCCTTGATACGACCACATAATGCGACATACTCCAATAGCGGAATTCCGACCGGTAGGAGTATCATGCAATGTAGTCGAAAACAATTCGAGTGAATCATCTGATGCTCTTAACTTGTTCCTCCTCGTATACCCATCTACTACCACCGAAAACTGATCGATCTAATCGACCAGGGCCTAGGTTACCAGACACGACCAGTAATAGATCCAATCTACTACTACCACATATCAAGTATATGCGATCGATCCGGATAAAAACTTCGCAAAGATGGCTCGATACCCTTTGTTGGGTCGCGGGTAGGCTACGATAGCTATAAACAAAATTTCTACCACACAAACTAGGAAGCCAAGCAAGTAGATGATCACGGATCGTTACCACTAGACGCGTAGAGCAGCGGAAGAAGCGTCGGAGCGGCACTGGTCCGGCGAAGAGCGCGTCGATGTAGTGGTCGTGATCGATCGTCCGGCGTCCTCGTGAGTTGATCGTCTCCTCCGACCTCTGCGGTTCCTTGCGAAGATCGTGGATCGTCCTTAAGCGCAACAACGAGAAGCGCCTCTATGGTATCCATCGTCACGGAAGGAACAACCGTACGCCGGTGTGCTAGCACCAAATCGCACGGGGAGGCTCTCAAGAAGATGGCGGCTAGGGTTTTGGTCGGGCAACTCACATCAACTCTCATCTTCCCAACATCCTCATGCATCTCCTTATATAGTGCCCGTGACGGATCCTATCCAAACACGTTTTACGAATCGTATTCGTACTGGTTTGTTCCAACCCGTTAAGTGTGTGACCCGTTAGGTTCATGTGTAGTTCAGTTGTGACTCGGAAACCCTTTCCGGCCACGAGTCGTAGCGGTTCCTAGCAGGACATAACGATTCCCGAATACACACAAATTATATCGGACGAACCTTAATGCAATATGATCTACGACCAGGTCCTCATCACTTACGACCAGGTCCTATCTCTATACGACCAGTTCGTATTTGATCACGACCAACTCGTAACTCCTTACGACTTGGTTTGACCACTCTGTTATTACGTTCGACCGCCTCGACTTGCTTGTATCTCCATACGACCGATCCGAATCGGTCGAACTAACACCTACTCATGTATTCTCCCTTTGCCTCACGATATCTGGTTGAACTCCGGTGAGATGTTGTATCATCCATGGACTGTTCAATACTTTCTCGATCGAGTATCGGATAACCTTATGTGGTCGAACTCTTGACCACCGATGGGCATGGCCATGCACTTTCTTTATCCGACCACTTGAGGGCCCAGATATCTCTCTGTTATGTTAGGAGGGCAAATCCATATCCCACCAGTCACATCCCTCGCATGTTTCATAGCATACCCGAAAGCTACCTTTATAACTACCCGATTCATTTAGTAGCGTTTGGCAACCCCTAAGAGTGCTATTACACATGTAGGAAGCCATCTTGATCTCGTGTCTAAGGATTATACATCATCATTGCTTGAGACCAACTAACAACACATAGAATCATAACAATCTCAATAGTGTCTCAAGGTGGGTCTTATCCAACACCATGTTCTCTAACACGTGTCCACATTATTGATTCGATATCCCTATATCCACGACCGGTGAAACATGGTCATCAATCAATACATGTCTTTGATGCGTCGAGAATCACTAGTGTTTCGACCAGGGGATACTTTTAGAACGACATCATCATAAGTTAAAAGAGCTTCACCAACAAGTCACATACTCGTTAATATTCATGACCGATGATTCATTCAAGGAACATATTATCAAATATTGTGAACATAATGAAATATAATCATCTCTATGATTGCCTCTAGGGCATATTTCCAACAGAATGTACCCACAAAGGAAAGAAGCATTGGCATGAGCCTACAACAAATGAATATGATGGAAACTGTCGACCAACAGGTTCAAACATACATGATTGATCTCCTCCAGATGATACAAAATCACCATAGAAGAAGTATCTACACAAGGAACGACCAGCGAATGGAACTGGATGGCATAGGGTCACACTAACTGACTATAGTAGTAATGTCTATAGGAACTTCAGCACTAGGGCCCAGACAGGGTAGATGAAGAGTAGGCAGATGCCAGTGGTGTTCGACACGCCATTGCCCTTCTTATAGGCATTCCTGAATCCATTTGATGCCCTGATGTGCTCTTGAAGCAAGTAGCATCCAATGATGAGGCATATGAAGATGCCATTAAGTCACCCTCAAGGTGTCCGCAAAGAGGTTTGGGGCAACCAATATAAGGAGAATCGAGGCGCCAGCAACTCTAACCAATCGATGCACATGAGAAATTGTTGTGAGGTTCATGCAAAATTTTAGTTAGCCTAATTATTAGAAAGCACATTGTGATAGCATCATTTCTCAAAATAACATTTTGATAGCACCAAATCAGCTCTAATACAATCTTTTGGGGGCACAAGGTCAAAAAGTAGAAAAATGTAACATATATCCACAAATTTTAATAGGATGCAATAAAAAACAATAAGAAGGAATAGGTAGAAAAATGATACCAGGAAAGTGGCGAGGAAAGAAGAGATGCAGGATGATTGCAATGATCCCAATCCACTGTCCAACCTCTCCCCTGCAATTTAGATGTTTAACCATAAGCAAATTTGTATATTTGTATGTAATAGTGTGATAGATCAACAGAGAAGAGAACATTGCATCCTGGAAGTTTTTATAACTACCACTAGTCCTCCACTGGTCCAACAAAATAGGCTACAAGTATGAAAAGCTAGCTCGGGTTTTACAGTTAGATAGCAATAAGCCTACATTTGGCCTGACCCTTAAGTTACTTTATGAACAACCTATAAAGTTTTTTCATTTTTATCCTCAGTAAATTGAGAATTTTGTTTTGAAGGAAATCGCCATTCATCTTTGTTATCCTATGATGTCAATTCTCCACAATATGACAACATGTTATTTGCGATATTTTGATTGTGTCGATTTAGTCCACGTCTTTCATATTCTGTTAATCCATGGTGACACAACAATTGCATTCATACTTGATTACATTTAGAACATGTAAGGATGATGCGATGAGGGTATTCGTGCCTATGACCACCTTATTAGAGAAAACAACACACCGGTAGGGTGAAGAAAATGTAAGGACCAAGAGACCTATCGGCATGTTGGTCTTCGGTTTGTCCGGTCCAATATTAAGAGGTACTGCGGAGTAGAAGAGAACGAGGGAGGACTCGGTCAACACATAATATTGTGACAACTGACAAATGACTAAAAAAGTACTAATCTCAGGTTAAATGAATACATAAAGTTCTCAACTCCTCGCAGTCTTGAAAGTAAAGACTGAAAAGGCCTACACTGCATACAATCAAATTAATGGATCAGAAGACGTAGTAAATAAAATTATTTGATCAGAAGACATGCTGAAGTGAAGATGAAACAACAAAAATTTTATCTTCACACATCCTTGAATTTGCTTCTAATTAGCTTGTGATTTTAATTTGCTTCTAATTATATAATCAGCTTGTGAATTTAATTCTTTTGTGTCCAATCAAATTAATGGAAACCATTTCTATATAACATGTGCATTCACAATGTGCTCGACAAGCAAAGCCCTCCATCTGCGCAATTAGCACACGGCTCTCTATACCAGATTTCGCATGTACATATCCAAATTTCACTAACAAGATCTTTGCTGAATTTTGGTGCATCGAGAAAGCACGAAGCGAGAAAGTAAAGGGTAGCCTACACGAAAATCATGGCAGACGGGGGCTTACTTGGGCGACGAACATGGGCCGGAGCTCCAACTTGTTAAGAAAGACCTTGGCGATGTCCCGGTGGGCGAGTGAGACGCAATCGCCATGTCGATCCCCTTCTCCTTGGCCAACATGATGCCCTTGGCGTCTTGGGTAGAGGCTTGGCGACTCTCTCTTGGAGAGGCACTTTCATTGCCAAACAAACAGACCAAGCAAAGACATACAACCAAATCTCGGTCGAAGAATCGAATTGGGTTTGGGAGGAGAAGGCGAGAAGGGGCACAGAGACATGAGAAGGGCCAGAGGGTGTAGTCGAGGTCGAGCGACGATGAGGCGAGGAGCACCGGAAGAGGCCAGGATCTGCAGTGCCCCCGCTTCACGCTTGTCGCCCATCTCGCCTCCCTCTCTCGGGCTGCCACGCTGGCGATGGTGGACCGGTCACTCGCCAAAGCAGCGATGTGGATTGGTGGTTTGATTCAACGCGACTTTGCTTACTTGGTTTGCGTTTTGAGCCGTAGAAGAGACGATTTGGGGCGGCAGGGCGTGGAGGCTGGGGAGGAGGCGGCGGGGCGGGCAGACGAAGGGGAGGAGCGAGGCGGCAAAGAAGGGGAGGAGGGCGGCGAATGGGGACGAGAGCGAGAGCGAGAGGATGGACGCGGGTGACAAAGAGAGGAGGCACGGGTGGATGGGAGGAGGCGCGGGGCGGTGGTTTGGCGAGGCGTGTGAGGCGGTTTGGCGTCGGGGGAGTGGAGGGACGATCGCCCGTTGCGCGGGGGGTGGACGATAGCTGCTGGAGCGGAGTAAACTCCGAATTATAGTAGTTTAGATTAATAAGAGATAAAAATAAATATTGAATAAAGAATCAGTAAGATATTGTGCAGATAGATTTACAAGAAATGACTGTTGTCAACTCACGTGATGATTATCAATTAATGTGCATGCAGATCTTGTATTTTGGCCGTATCATTTCAGATTCTGCGCGTCTATCTTTTGCCCTTTGTTTCGCCTATAAATACCTTGCCACACGACTAGGGCAGCCATCTTGTAAGCAAAGGTTTCTCTCTAGTATTGTATTTCTTCTTCTTTCCTTGTAGTTAGATCCTGGACCAAAAGGGTTATTCAAGGTTCCTATTCCTACCTCCTCTGTCTTTTTTTTTTGTTTCTTCTGTAGTTTCTATGACCATACAAACGTTTGGCACAGGTACTTATATGTCTAGAACACAAAACTATAGAAGTACATCCATATATTACAATCTGTTATCATTGTCATCGATGCATCACGATCTGTTATTGTTGTCATAATTTCTTTGATATTACTGTTATACTCCAAACTAGTTTTTTTTCCCCCGAAGAAAGCTCATAGACTAGTTGATACATCTTTATTTGGTTTAAAATGGGTCTATAAAAGGTACTACGAAAATGGAAAATGATCAGTCCTACAACATCAGTTATGCTGATGATTTCAGCTTCTCATGCATGACTTTGCCAACTAAATCTGTTATAATTATTATCAACTGATGAGATTTATGAAGTGCGCGTCAGATATGTGTAATTATTATTTGTTATGATATTACACTTCCGATTTTTTTAATATATATACACCATTGTAATTGACTAAAGAATATTGCGATTTTTTTCTTATAAATAATTGGTAAGAAGAATCTTCTAGAAAGTATTTGTTGGACCAGAAATAATTAATCTCTTTATTCTGTTTGTAGTTTGCTCATGGCACTCAACAATCAAGGATCACCTCCAAAGGCATTACTTGTTGAGGATATTGAGATTGATCGCATCGTTCTGGTGGCAATGCTGAACAGGCTTAACTGCGAAACTACTGTAGCTAACAATGGAAAAGAAGCTGTCGATCTTTTCCTTGAAGGGAAAACGTTTGACATTGTTTTGACTGATAAGGATATGCCCGTAATGACGGGTCCTGAGGTACTTCAATTTCCGTTCAGATTTTTTGGGTAAAAATTTCTTTGAAAACAGGAGGAAACTAATTATTAACTTTGATAGTCATTGAAACATTTTTCTAAAACAAACATTTCCTTTTGTACGATTGGCATTTAATTGTCCAAGTAGTACTGATAACTAACTACAAAACACTTGACAAATTTCCTGTGTCACTTGTCAGGCAATAGTCAAGATCCGTGCTATGGGAGCTACTGAGGTCAAGATTGTTGGGGTCTCAGCCGATTTACACAGCGAGGAAGCATTCATGAGTGCCGGTGCTGATGTGTTTGTGCCCAAACCAATGAGGCTTGAAATTCTTGAGTCTATGCTTCAGGAGGTCATTAGCAAGAAGAACAAGAGGGTCTAGCTAGCTCGATGGGGATTAATATGTTACTCATATTTGATCTGATGGTTTCCATTCTTTCATGATTTATGGTGTGACTTGTACACCTTTTCAGAACAAATTCGACTATATGTAATGAGGGGCTGGCTAGCTAGATGGATGTAACATGTAGCTAGCCCATATATATTTGGTCTAGTAATTTGCATTAATGCATAGGTCTATGGTGTCAGTTTATTTTGTAATCCTTTTCATACAAAATTCGACTATATGTGATAATGGTTCATGGTTTGAATTACTGGTTTCTGGTGCCTCTAATGCCCCCTACCATAAAAGCTCACTCCCAGTAATTTAGAGCATCACGTCGAACTACCACGTCCTTTCTATTACAGCTATTTTCTCATGTTTTCTATTACAACCATTTTTTTTAGTAAATTTCACGTAATCCTAGGTTTTATGGTTATGGTTGCAGAAAACCACAGAGTTTTTCTCATCAAATCCCCATAAAGGTTCTTAGTGAGACAACAAGTGTAATGCAACTTAAGAATATAATGTACTTGTTTCTCCATTCTTTTTTTCTCAATGGATTTTTGGAATGAGTTTTTTATGAGACATTTGCATATCATTGTATATTGGCTAACGGGGAGTCTTACGATACCTAATTATAGGCAAAATACTAAACCACCATTGAAGGGTTTTCACCTCTTTGGGCTATAAATATGAGGGGAGATCTGATGATTTGGCACTGCAAAAGATGTGCATTTCATGATTTGCCACTGATGTCTCACTAACATGTGACCCCAGGACCCACATGTTAGTGAGACATGGAGTGACAAATCATGAAATGCATATCTTTGCAGTGGCAATCATCAATAATTCCTCAAGATTTTGGATAAATCCTCGTGATTTGATAAAAGTTATGATATAGGGATTTACTCCGCCAGAATTCTGCTACTCTTTAAACCATCTCATTCAAATACCATGAATGCATATTTGGAAACTGGATGCAGGCAAAGACTTAGTGAATAAATCAACTGGATTTTCATAAGACTTTGTTTACATGATATTTACCTCATTATTCTTCTGGATTTCATGAGGATAGAAAATTTAGGAGCAATATACTTCGAGACGTTGCTCTTGACATAACCCGTTTACATTTGTGTAATACAAGCAACATTATCGACATAGATAGTTGAGGGGGTATTGACGGTATTAATGCTACTATACTTCTGGATGTGGTTAATCACACGTATGAGCCAAACACATTCAAGTGAGGCTTCATATAGTGCTATAATATCTGAGTGGTTGGTAGAAGTAGCTACCAATGTCTACTTAGATGACCGCCAAAACATGGTTGCACTACCACAAACTAATACAAATCTATTCTGGGATTTTGTACTATAAGGATTTGATAGATATTTTCAAGATTTAGTAATGATCATCAGGATCTATGCATGATCTTCATGATCTTTACATTATCGACTAACTCGATTTAAATTGTTAAATGGTAAAACCTTCAAGGTGAATTTAAACAATAATCATCGCATCAACACCTTCTAGGATTGACTAAGATTTTTAAAATCTCAAGTATGATGATCAGTGTTTAGCATATGCTCCCCCTGAAGACGACTTCTGTTGAAGCCTTGTTGCTCTAATGCCTTTCATACATTTTTCGAAAATAAATATAGGCAAGTATATTGTAATCAAATCAACTGGATTACCACAATGCAGAGTCTTACATACAAATATCCTATTACTAATTTGGAGATTTTAGGATAAACACTATTCGAGAGTAACATGCTTGACTTATCAAATACCACTATTTGATTGTGCAATGCAAGTAGATTATCCTTGCAGAGGATATGGGCAATATTAGTTGCAAAGTCGTATGCCTTTCGAATAAGATTTATCAAAACCTTTCAGGGTCTTAATATTTTGTAACTACCTCTGGATGGTTAAATTTACAACGAATAGTTTGTTCGCAAAACTATAAAGTATGGTTGTACCATTTGTAGAGTAAAATATAACCATCTTAGTTTTGGTGTTTAGAAGATTAATTGCCAATATCACCAATGTATACCGTACCTTCATGATACTAGAGGAAAACACCATTCCACTAATTTCTTGTGGAAGATGCACTTTATAAGTGTTTGCGCAGTGTAGTTCTGGTATGTAGGTTCCTTATTATTCAGAATTACTAAACCATTAATTAATTTCCCAATGCGGACAATACCAGGAAAACAATAAATCCGTAAAAATATAATGCTTCCAAGGTGTACTAGGTCTAAGGTTTTACAAATTTATGGAAGCTCATATACCTTAGAAATTCAGTTTCTAGAATTAATTTAAGGTTATTGCATAAAAGTGAATACTATTAAAGAAAATAACCATAAGTTGAGGGTCTGGGTTATAAAATAACCTTACGACATACTGACATGTTGCAAAAAATGAATTCTCAAAGGGTTATTCTATAAAAATCTGAAATTCTCCGTAATATCCTGAAACTCCAAGGGGGTTTTACGACAAATGTTCTTATCTACAAAAATGGTCTCATGATTTTTCTCAAATAGGAAGGCCTTTTTGTGAAACTCCTAGAACTGTGTCTTTTTCTCCTTTTCTTTATTTGGGTTGAATTCAGCCCGATTCCCCTTCGGCCCACTCGGCCCAACACGACCGGACAAGAAAGGGGCAACCGCTAGGGTTTCAACCCTAGCAACCCTTTATGGTGGCGGCGAGGTGCGGGGCCGACTAGATGGCAGCGGGGTGCGATGGACGTGTTGGCGCTGATGCACAGGTCTTGTGGCGTGTAAGTAGAAGAAGAATGGTGGCTTATTGGGCGCGGCTGTTGGAACCAAAAATACAATTCTGGACTCTCTGTGTATAATGCACTAGTCTAGGATCACGCTAGTGCACACAGTATCAACATAGGTGAATATTGATGCACATAAGACGAAATAATAGAATAAACGAGTAATTTGAATAACAAATAACTATTGTGACTTTATGGTCGAGTTTACATTTATTAAGCCTTGTAGGGCTGACAATAATTGAAATAAGCAGCAGCGAAACAAAATTACTTCAGCGGGAACCCATCGATTCGCCACAGGCAACCGACTGGGATTTTAAATTGACACGCCGAATCGCGCGCCTTGGCGGACACGTGTGCTCCACGTAGGACGACACGCAAGCTCAGGAGCTGAGGTGGACGCTGAGGTGGATGGCCATTTGGACTTGACGACGACAAAGGCTCTGGTCCCAATGGTCTCTGGCGAACGACGGCTCCTCATCGGTGGTGAGTGGTACCAACGGGTAGAGAAGGCTATTGCGAACCCATTGATGCGCTTACTGGTAGTCAGCGTCATAGGCTACGAGGTTCAAGCGAAGAAGAAGCTTCGGGTTTTGTCGGACTTGAGCTCCAGCGATGTATTGGCAACATGGAGAGGTTCTGGAGCTAGTCCGGGTGACAATGACGATGATGGTGTGGTCGATAACGATGAGGCTGACAACATCGGTAGCGCAATTTGAAAAAAAGCAAGAAGCTTGGCGAAAACCCGAATCCTTGGATTGCGGTGGCGCTAGGGCTTTAGAGGTGAGGCGGCTTGAGGGTTTGTGATGCAAGCGGAGAGGCGATCCTCGGGGTCCTATTTATAGGGCTTGGTGTGTCGGGTTAGGTAAAACCCTAAAAGAGTCCGAGACGAACATGAGCGAATCTCGGAGATGGAATGTGATACGATATAAGGTTTTAACCAAAACAGGTACGGGAGAGATAGAGATTGAGTTTGATACGATTTCCTGGGATCTTTTAGTTGAAGATTCGATCTTGTCGAATGGAGCTTGAAGATGCGGCAATGGCGGACGAAACGGCTCGGCGCGCTGAGGATGAAGGCGAGAGGTGGAAGGTGGAAGGTGGACTTGACATATGGGTCCCACACGTCAGCGAGGGCTCGCGGGCGCGCACGATCGGACCGTAGCGAAAGGCCATGTGGGCTCACCGGTCAGCGAGAAAGGAGACGCGCGCGTGTTCAGACTGGAGTGAAAGGAAAAGCCAAGCGGGCTAGGCTGAACCGAAGAGTAAATTGGCCGAAGGAATAGGATTTCGGCGAAATACCAGTAAATCCAAAAGGCAATTAGAAAATAGCAAATGAATTCGGAAAATTCTAGAAAATATATCCAAGTACATAGAACCCAAATAAAATAGTTTTGATAATTATTGATGTTGACATTAATCATATTAAATGGTTTTGATATTAAAAATCCATATTAAGCTTTGAGTTAAAATTCAAATAAAACTCAAGGGTGAATTTTCCAACTACTAACTAATCAAAAGATTTTTAAAAGCTCAAAAATTAGGATGTTACAAGTGCCAATAGCCAGTGGGGCGGTGTTGGGCCGGCACCGGCGACATTAGGCCGGCAGATGTGGTGGCCAGCGTCGGGCCGGCCATAGATAGCCAATTTTTTCTCGTGTATTAACATTAATGATGAACTGTGAATAGTGTTCATAGGAACGGATCCGATTGCATCTCGGTGATTTGCAGAAATTATTCAATCTAATTGCAACAATTAGCAGTAATTAAGCGTAGTTATCGATTAAACAGATCTAATCTTGGTAATTCGCAGAAATTAATCGACGAGATTAATTAGTAGCATAGGGATTAGAAAATAATATGTAACACATCAGCCCAACATGAGCCTGGAATACTACTAAACTAATAGAGTAACAAATAAAACTAAGTCTATTTACTAAATTTTGACAGAACCTCCTTTGTATAGATGTCTATACCGGAGGTTCAAACAATTTAATATAACATCAATTCAATACTCTAATCATCCAATTTAATCTAATCATCAACGAACATCCAAAAATATGCTAAACAACTAAAGCATAATCAAAAGGGCATCCATAATATTCTAATCAACTTTATTACAAATTATTCTAAGCATAAGTCATAATAATCCATTAAGCATTACTCTCAAATATTAAATTACAATCCAAATTATTCATCCGTGAAATGTTTGTGCTAAAGTGCAACTAGACTTAAATCTATTCCTTCCCATGCATGCCGTTCTTGTAAAGGGTACCTAAAACCACAAATAATAGCAAGAGTGAGTCCACAGACTCAGCAAAGTACAAATAATAAGACATTATAGTACACAATTGTAATATCAACATCCAATCCCAAATCTTTACAACATAACATATCACATGCTTATGCAATGCGCAATGCATCCTTTCTCTTTGACTCTCTTTGCATTTTACCGGTAATGCAGGGTATGCTACTATCGATGCATATCCATGCCTATGCTCTCAAGCATAAGGACCAAAAGTCCATACTCCGCAAGTATGGAGACCACAAGCCCACAATCCACAAGTGTGGGGACCACAAGCCCGCCATATACATGACGGGGACCTCAAAGAAATGCTTGGTCACCATGTGACTAAGCCTCTAGTATGATAGCATCATGCACATGAACAATTACACTATCCAACATCAACATGTATTAGCAGCAGCATCATACATGAATAAACTTACTCATATTTATAACATTCATAATCATTAACATACATATCATTCTAGCATCCATGCATAACGAATATGTACATAAAACTTACAACCATGATCAATCACTTGTAGATTATCTATCAATAAATGTACTTGCCTCAAGCGTGCGTAAAATGGAGGATTTGAGAAGAGGCGTTGCCCCCGGAACCAATCCCCCACCTGAATTAAGTTAACAAACACTCTAAGATAAAAATACTGGATAAAACAAAGCTAGAAGCAATTACGAAATCGCTACACTCTCTCGCGCAACCCCAACTCCAAAATCCTAAACAACAGTCTGTCCCCTCGACAGATAGTCATAATCAAAAAAATAATATATTTTAGTACAGAGATCCAAATGGGGCGTTCTTGGACTTTATGGAAAGCTTATCAAATTCCTCAACTAAACCTAGTTGGTGAGCCTTCCAAATTCGGCCATCTTCTACCCTCACCAAACTGATTAACAGAACAGCCAATTCTCGTTGGGGTTTCTGGACAGCGACACTAAATCTAACGTAACTTTTAGTATACATGTCCAAATTTTATGTTCTTTAGCTTTCTGGAAATATTATAAAAATATCTACAACATTCGTTATGGTGAGATATTAAAATTAATCCATTAACTAATCGCTACAGACCAATTAATATTACTGTTAGGATTATAATAGATCTACCGAACAGCAGCGCTACAAAATTCATAACTCTTAATCCGCTCGTCCAAATGACGTGATCTAATATGATACAGAAAGGTATCGACGTCGCCTACAACTCTCTAGGAGGCATCCAGGACTGATTCCGCAGTTAACTTCCTCAAAAACGTCAGCCAATCCTATCTGCCCTAAACAGATCTAATACCGACATTGCCTAATTATCCAATTACGCAACTAATCGAAGGGGAATTGGGATTACCCTTGGAGAACCGTTGAAGAACGTCGAAACCACCATGCGATCCCTCTTCCTTCATCCTTCTCCCATCTCCTCTTCTCTTCCTCCTTTTCTTGCTTCTAGTCGGCAGCACTTGGCAGCAAGGTGCGCAAGGAGAAGGGCAAGGGGCGGCGGCTCTGATTGGGGAGATGACACCATGGGTGCTACAGTACCAGAAGGCTAGGGTTTGGAGTTGCTACCTCTTTGGCCCCTTTAAGTGGCTAAATCCCCCTTTTGGGCCATGGGCCGAAAGCCCACTTTTCCCACCAAATTCTCTAAATTTTTGAATTAGCACTTGATTACTTCCTCTAATTTGTTGATTACTTATTTAGTTAAGTGGGATCTTACATAATCGTACTGATTTGGCTGTTGAAGAGCAAACGCGCTGATAATGTGTTAGATAATCGATGCCGTAGTCGGGAGACAACCAATCCAATCACACAATGAACACCAAATAGAGACAAAATGTAGATAGAATATCCAATATCTTTATTCATATATCTGTTTCTTGTACATGGGGAGTCATCATATTTATAGTCCAAAGGGGTAAAAGCTAGCCTTTCAAAGATAGTTTAGTCTGTTGTCCATAATTTTGTTTCATAACAGAGTTTTGTGAAACTAGAAAACCATAATACCCAGGTTACGTGTCACATGACGAAAACCCTGTGGTTTTCTGCAACAATGACCATCAAACATGGGGTTTTATAAAATTTACTCTCTTTTTTTGAAACATGTCGTATTACAGCCATTGGCTAGCTCTTTCCTGTATGGCCCCTTCCCTCTAGCACTATCATGTATTAAGCTTGCCAGTTCTTACTCTACAAAAATAGATTGCTGGATTAGTGGTTATGAACATCTTCATTGTCCCACAGATACACCTACAGCAATTCTTTTTTGCAACATTAATTAGGCCTTCTCTTTGATAAATTAAAGAGCAATATAATTTTACAGTAGATAGACTGAACTATCCAATCTTTTTAATCTAATGGAGCACGCTGAGCCTCTAAAAATCTAATTGAGCAGATCAGTTTGAATGTTTAATACTTCCTCATCGAGTACCAGATAGGAAATACAAAGGATTAGTGTCGGACCCGGATTCCAAGAATCTAAATCCTCTATGGAAACATTGTGCTATTCTCTGGATCAGTAGCTAGCACTCACAGACACATTACTGAATCATCATATAAGGCGTGAACTAAAACATAAATATATTACAACACAGAGTGACATAGACCACGTCGAGTCGAGTTTTACAAAAAGGGCTGAACAAGACCAACTTGATTACATTACATGAAAGCAACAAAATCTACAGCAGAAGCAAAAGGGGAGTGGAGCTCATCTCATCACAGGCAAGCAACTGGGGCAATTTTGTGTACGACGGATATTAACCAAGAGCCAGATAATATCAGTTGTACGCAAGTACCAACGAGTCCACTTAGACTAGGACGAGACCTAGACTATTGACTATACTACTCTTCATCGTTTCTGGTCCATTAGCTTCTGGGTCTTCATAGTATGTGTAATCTCCTTGATCTTCATTATCAGAAGGGTTTGGGGAAAGGAGCGAGAATGGGCACAACTTCAGTGCTCGCGAGCCAACACACAATGCAATAATATACATGTAAGGCCAAACAAGGATGGCTCGGGTTCTTTTATCTGCGAAAGCAACATTTTTAATTAATCATAGTTATAAATTCCTATCACTTAGCATTTTAATAAATTGCATTTTATTAAAGAGAGTAATGGTGCAATAATTATTTCAGTAGAGGTTCCCTCCATTGGAAACTCTACACCATGCATCTTTTGATTGGAGCTACCACCAATTATTACCACCGCTGAGCTTGAAGGCTCAGGTAAAATCCAAACCCAAGGCTAGGTGAGCCCTTCACATTTTTCATACCACCCACAAAGTTTTTGAAATAGAACTAACTCAAGTTAAGTTCCCATGTCCGCCTTTGATCATAGGTACGACTGTTTAAACAGTTTTAGACTCTGCAGATGTTGTACACTTTACCCACAAGAGATAGTCATACTCGTTACCCTACACGATTCCTTAATCATGTAGTTGAGCGACCGCCACCATAACCTTTCAAATTACCTTGCCCCTTCCGTCATCTCACCCATATGGGGTTGCGCCCATACGTTGCTTGGGATCATTGTACCGCAGCGTTGGGTGTAGTTTTGGACTACCCACAACCACTGGCAACTTCATCCATTCCAGCTGGATGTACCGCAAGCTTGTGCATTTCCCTTTCTCCACCTAGTGAGACACATTCAGAGTTTAATAATTTTACTAAGCCAAGTTGCAGTTTGCAGACTTGTGGTTGTACTTGTTTAACACGGGAGGTCGTGACAAGATTAAGTCCTTAATCTATCTGGGCGGTTCATTCCACTTACCATGTTACTCTCGTGCTTCGGTAGCACCCACCGCCTCTACATCCGCCCAGATGTAGTATTAGCAATTATTAGGGTTTTGAGGAGTAAAACCAAATTATCACATTCATTTCAGTTATGGCCCTCCAATGACTACCTAAATTCATTTCATGTATGAAGAAATGATGATTAGGATATTTAATACCCCGGTACTTAAGCAAGGCTAGCATGTCGCTTAAGTACAACCTATAGCTAATATTACCATATAATTACTAGGGTGACAAAGGAATAATGGATTCAAATTGTCGTGGATGGCATATTAATTAATTAATTAATCATAAAATGGGCGTTTAACTATCTTAAGCTTTAACATACATTTGATTAAAGAATTAAGGCATGCAATTTTTTGCTAATTTAAATGAATATAATTTGCATAAAATGTAGGCTCCAAAATGATTAAAGTATTGACTCGCCTTGGTTATAGGCAAGTGGGTCTTGATATTCTTGGGCTTGATCAACTTGTAGGTCTCCCGAGTCTTCAAATCCTAATCGGACGAATGTACTGGAAAAAGGCATAACGACAAAGAGAGCAAATAAATACACAAGAATAAACAAATGAACTCCAAATTAAACAAGAACTATGCCATCAGCAAGATCTTGAATTTATAAAACTTTAGAAATTAATTTCATATTTTTTGGAGCTATAACAAAGGAGAAACGAATTTACGAAGATTAAATGGGATTAAAAGAGAGAGAGGGGGGATGGGTGTATGGCACAGTGTGGTGGGTCCATCGCATAGAGCGCCAGTCCACAACACAGTCTTGGATGGGGCCCACATGTCGGTCTCAGAGGCAAAACCAAAAGGGTAAGCCGGCCATTACTATGCGCGGGTCCCACGGGGCAGTGAAACAAAGGAGGGGGGGTTTAGGACATCATTAAAGGCAAATGATTGAATTAGGGTTTTAACACCGTCATTAATGCCTAATGATGGGGAGCACTGGTTGTCAAGAGCATGCCACGCTTGAGAGCACATGCAGGCGTGCATGGCTCGGTTAAATCCGCCGCGTGAGCGAGGCGTGTAGCACCCGTGCCAAATATCGGAATAGGGGAGCTAGCAGGTGGCAGAGCGATGTGAGGTGGCGGCACGGGAGGCTGTCGCCGATGGCGGGTGAAGTTAAGCGACAACAAACTCGATGTGGGAGAAAGGGTCGATGGCGGTTTAATGAGAGGTGAGCACGGGTGGCTCTCGTAGGCGAGCCATTGGGCTCAACGAGGAGGTCGGAGAGGGAAGCGGAGGCGGCGGATCTTGGAGAATGGCGGCGAAGCGAGAAAGACGCAGACATCTGGCGGCGGTGGACGAAAGCCACTGGAGATTGAGGGGAAAGCTTCGTCGTCATTGGGCGCAGGTGGTGACGGGGGTAGCACGGCGAGGAGGTCACCGGGATGGCTAGACAGCGGCGGGGGTGGTGTTGGCCGAAAGGAGGCGGCGTCGGTTTTGAGGTGGTTTCTTACCAATGCTCCAAGGGGCGAAGTGAGGAGCTCAAGGGGGGCACAGGGAAGGCTTTAAAGGCCATGTGAGCCAAAGGGAGGGAGGTGGTGGCCGTTGGCGGCGCACGGTCCCGAGGAGGTGCGGAGTCGGCATTCTTTGGTCCGGCATGTCATTTGAGAACAGTAAACCTAACTGAAACATTGGCACCAGAAAGTTATTCAAGCAACTAGAAGAATCATGCGGTAGTAGCCAGTCATCCATAACATCCATAACATTTGATGGAAATGCTTGATTAACCCATTCCTAAGGGTTAGTTCTCCAACAAACATGGCATCTGTGGGCATCTTTCCAGTGAGTACTTCAAGAAGCATGATCCAGTAGCTGAAAGCATCACTTTTTCTTGATGCTTTTCCAACAGACCCGTACTCTAGCCAAGACATTTCCAAACAGAAGAAAAAATTAGTCATGGCAACCAATTAAATGGTGTATAGCAAGATCTAGATCAAGTAAGAGTACAGTAGAAGTACCTGGTGCCATATACCCAATTGTTCCTGGCATGCTCGCAGAAACGGCGGAGTTGTCATTACCAAGTAACAATTTTGCAATGCCGAAGTCTGCGACATGCGCTACCATGTCTGCATCGAATAGAACGTTGCTGGGCTTTATGTCACAGTGCAGCACCAGGGTTCTGATTTTTAGCCGAAAACCGGCCCAAACTACCAAAAACGGCTTATTTACCGAGTGTCTTGAAGAAAACACTCTTGAAGAAAACACTCGGTAACGTCCCGAGTGTTGAATATGGCACTCAGGGAGGGAATGCAGCACTCGGTACAAATTACCTTACCGAGTGCTTACTCGGACACTCGGGATATGAAGACGGAAGCCAGCATTCATCCACTCGAAATCAGGGTACCGACATGGTCTCAACGGGGTGAAATAAATTCCCGAGTGCATATTTGTTGCATACACTCGGCAGAAAATTCATTAGTAGAGCCAATTTTTTCCCTACCGTGCCAGTATTTTCGCTGCGCGTTCGAGCCACGAGCCAAGTCCTAACACTACTCACTCGAAATCAATCCCCACCCTCCTCCCCTCTCCTCCCCCACCTCCCCGACAAGCAGATCCCACGGTCGCTGCTGCAGATCCCCCGCCACCGGCGCCGCCTCCTCGTCCTCCTCCTCCTTCTCCGTTGACGTTCCACCACCTCCACTGCCTCCGTTCGCCGCCGTCTCCCCCCCCTCCACCACCTCTGCAGCCGTCTCATCCACTGAAATCGGCGCCGCCTCCTCGTCTGCCGCCGCCGCCGCAGCCAACGCCTTCATCCTCCTCCTCGTCCACCGTCACTGCCACCGCAGTTCCCGATGTCGGCGACCTCAGGTACAACCTCTCGTACAACCCATCTCTGCACGAATACCATACCTTTCTTTCTGGAAATTCACCATCTTTTGGATACTTGCTTGACCTGGTACCACAGAACATCTGCTTGATTTCCAAACGTTTCGTCATGACATTTTTCTACGCACATTGACTTCCCTTTATTTATGTTGAAAATTATAATGGCAGCTCACGTATTATACCATGTTCACCTCATAATAAGATATTTGACCATGCAAAGTATATTAGCAGCTAAACATTTTAGCATGAATGTAGAAGCACGAATAACCGAACTCGGTAATTTTCTTAGCCAGTAGCTCAACTCTATTAACAGAGTTGCAGAATATAATACACTGATTGATTTGAAGCTAGCCAAAACACTAATAAAGGGTCAATGTGTCAGTTTATGCTTAAAGATGGTGAAAAGAAACAGAGTATTTGGTATGTTGTACCTTTGAGAAAAGTGTGTTCAAACAATGAACTTTCTGTCTTTCTTCCACAAAAGCTTTGTATTGTGTGATTCCTTTCAGTGTCAGTTCATCCATAAGATTAATAATATAAGGTCTAGGCAGATATTTTTCTTTGAATTCCTTGACATTTACAGGAAAAGTTGCTGAAAACATCTTCTGATGAATCAGTAGCTGCAAAGAATGGACCAGTTCAAAAGAAAGGACGTCCTCATCCAATGGAACTAGATATAAGGGGTATTCTCCGAGGGTCAACTTCTGAAGGGGTATTCTCCGAGGGTCAACTTCTGATGAACTCTCTCTTCCTCAAGGATCTGCAGGCGCAAAATAAAATATTGATTGTAAATCCTCTTCAAATGTCAGTTCAGTTATAAATTAAAGATGCCTTAGTGCCATTTGTCTTCATAAACAATAAAGAGAAATTCATTGAGGGATTTTCTGAAGTCATGTGTAAACAATCTGAGAGTTCACAACATTAGGTCCTCACCCAAAAAATTCTGATGCAATAGCTAAACATGTATTGGAACATCCGCATAGGTAAGGAAGCAAAACTCACTAGAATCAGGCTGCTAATATAACAAAAAAAATCTATTTTGTCCAAGACAGCAGGACAGCTGAAGTTGACACATAATTCTTCCCCCGCAACATTAAAATACCTTGCAAACACCTGAAAGTATGAACATGGTATAATCATTGTGTATGGGCTATGACTAATGCACTTTGCTAATTAGTAAAAATCATAGTTACGGATTCGCTATAAAACCCCACAAATCGCGAACCGGATTCATCGAACCCGAACCGGTTTAGGGTACGGGGTTCGTGTTCGCAGAGGAAATTGGAAGAAAAAGTAGCGAACTACGAACCCAAATCCCATACCGCGACTCGGATGAATCGCGTTTCTGGTAACTATGGTAAAAATATATTCCTAAATGAATATTACAATTAGTAAAATCATTTTTCTAAATGAGTTTTAATTGTACTTTTCTTTCAAAACCAGAAATTAGATAATCACCATATATGACATTTCTGGAGTTTTTGTATAAGATAAGTTCATTCTTGCCTATTTATAAAATATACAAAATAGTAAGCATCCCTGGATCCTCTTTTGGCTTCTGAAACCAGATATTTTTCTCAATATCAGCATCCAATAAATGTGATGAAATCCAGGAAAAACTGATAAAAACAGGTTAACTCTAGTCTAGAGGTTCAGAACCAGCTTTAGGAGCTATTTAAATAACAAATACATCCCTCAAGCTTCTCAATTTTAATTGTTGAATTAGCTCAGCCAATGGACCATGAAACTACTCTAAAAGGGCCTCATCTTTGAACAGCAATGAAGTGGCAGGAATCACTGCGAGCTGAAATTCTAGAGAAGCTCATTCGTAATGTGAAGAAAATATTCATATGAATTATACGTAACATAAGTCCCAACATACAGTAACCGTACATGTCAGTGATGGATAAAACTGCATTTATACATCAATTACCATATAGCACGCCAAGTGGAAAAGAAAGGCACAGTTACCCTTTAACAGAATGGTTCATGAGTTCTTCCAACCTAATGTAGATATTTGGGAAACAATTATGTAAAGGTTTATGGTGTTCCAATTGGAAACAATATTTCAGAACTGACGAGCATCATCAGCAATGAAAGGATCATCAGTAGGTATATTCAATGCCTAACATGTGAACATTTCAATACAAAAGATACTGTTATTGACATCACGTCTATGCACAGCCAATGGACAGTACTAAACTGAAGGACTGATTCCAGCTTGCTAAACTTCTGGAACCTAGCCAAACCAAACTCAACTAGACAGTCTAGACTCATGGTATTTACTCTCATCCAGATTTCATTAATGCAAACTGAACTCTCATTCTTTTTGCACAGTAACATGAGGATTAATAGGTACACATATCCATATTGGGAATTGCTGAATTGGCAATTGTGTGAGTTGTCATTCTTACTACATTCAGACCTAGAACAATAAAATTGCGGTGAGCCTTGCAAACTATTCTAACATACCGGAATTCCAAGCCCGAATAGAATATAAATAGAACCCGCAAGTACATTAGTCCAAACATACAAAAACCAAGAGATACCTTCTCACAAGCAACTGTACGGTGTGGCACAAAGTAGAGGAAGTATTCCCTCTGGAGCCCTTTAGGTTCGTCGTTCTTAATTTGACTTGCGATGAATTTCATGAAGCTCAGCTGGGAGCATACAAGATATACGATTTTTGGGCATTCTGTCTGCAGGGGATCAGCGGAGAGAAGCCGCAACTCAGCACCATATTCCTGACGAGCATAACAAACTATGTCTAAGCCAGTTTTACCGGTGGGGACCGGAATCCTAAAAACCAGTCGAAATCTTTCAAATTCAAAATCCCGGCGGTTACATCCCGAATTCAAATTCCATTTTTCAAAATTCAGCCGGTTTTTTTCTGGGTTTTCGGCCGGTAACAGGAAAACGGCCGCTGGGCGGTATTGTCTCCGGTACTGGGATTTTGATCCTTGGTCTGAGCTATGCATGTCCGAAAATCAAAGAAATTAACTGCCACAGTGGCCTAGTTCTTGATGTATGAAAGGCACTGCGAGGAATATTCTAATGATACATCCCCGGAATTGACAATATCTACCTAAGTCATTAGAGAAAAAAGAGATAGCATTGACTATTGAGATCTCCACACTCTATGATCGCACCTTTAGCAGCGAGGTCTGCAGTATCAGCGACAGGGTACCCGCGAGCTTCGGATCAATGACCAGACACTTCTCCCCCCTAATCTGATAAGCAACCAAAGAATTCAAACTCTTCAGTATCAACATATCAACAACAAGAGTATAGAAGATTGCGACGGGGAGTTGCAGGATGAGAAACGTACGCTCTTGAGGATGTTGAGCAGTCCTTGTGCGACTGCTCCCTGCAAGCCGGAGTCCAAACAGGTAAAAAAAACACCGGTCAAAATTAAGAGGAACAAACAGGAGGTGAGTGGGCATCAGGAGGGCTGCGAGATTGAGTGGGGCGTTATCGAGGTTGGGGATCTGCGCGATATGCCTCGATCACCTCCTCTTTTATATTTTGTGCTTGCCCGTATGAGGCGGCGACGGCGATCAAGGGTGAGAAGGAGCAGGGAGAGAGGAGGACTGTCGGGGAGGCGATTTGCGCCACCCGACTGGCCAGACTCCTCCGAATCGCTTCTCCGCCTCCACCACCTTCGAAGACTGAAGATTCAGGCCTTGTTTGCGTGATAAAGCCGTTCTGTGTTTGGGGGTGGCGATCTAATCGAGATCCAAAAGAAGTCACAAAAATTGGATAAAATTCATGAAAATTCTGGAAGAATTTCAAAAAATAACACAAACTCCAAGGCTCCAAGGAAAGCAAAGAAATTTCAGAAAATTGCAACTGCCAAGTCCCAACTCTAACATCCAAACAACAAATAGAACAAATGTGCGTACTAATCGTCCGCAACAACTAGTTCACTAGTCCTAATTGAATCAGATGGTGACCTTCACGAAGCCCTCGGCGTTGCAGGCCAAGGCAGGCAGGCCACAGGCCTGGACGACGTGCTGCTGCCGGATCGGAACCGGAAGGCAAGTCAGTTCTATGAATCAGATAAGATGCGTACAGCGACAAGCTTCGCACAAATGAAACCAGAATTCGTGAACAAATAAGGTAATCAAGGAGCACAGATCAAACCAGTTTTTGGAAGCAACAGCAAGTGAGCAGGGTGCAGAGTTCATGTGCCTAGAAATTTCAGTAGTTCAACTTGCCTAGAAATTTCCCAACCTAAAATATTCTGCAGATTACAACAAGAGCCTCACACATCACAAGAAACTTTCCAAATTCTCTGCTGAATATAAAAGAACAAGCAACTTAGCAAATACCAGGAGATTAGTTAGGGTTCGTCCGATCTGGAGATTGATAGGCTACGGTTTGGGCAGGGAGATGTTGAGGTCGACGTAGATTTTCTCGGCGGAGCAGTTGGTGTCGTAGTCGAGCAGAGCAGTCGATGGCATGGTCTCAATGCTGAGGAAGAAGTGGACGAGGCGGCGCCAACCGCGGCCAGTGATTGGCCAGCGCACGCCACCGGAGATGAGCGAGACGCCGGCGTGGGAAGGCGCCATGCTGATGCGAGGGGAGGTTTCCAGGCGAGGCGGCGGTCGACGAGGGAGGAGGGCTAGAACCGGAGGAGGAACTGAGGAAGCTAGCTAGTGGGAGAGGGGAGGGAGGGAGAGAAACAGAGGAGGAGGAGGAGGAGGAGGAGGAGGGTAGGCCGCTGGGCTGCGCTGGTGGCTGGTGCGGAGGGAGGAGAAGCCGAGAAGGCGGTGTCGCTCGGGAGTCAAGACAGGAGGAAGGACCAAAGGAGAAGGCGAGGCAGCGCGGCTGCGGTGGGCTCGGGGTGCATAGGGAGGAGGAGGGCACGGCGGTGCCGGCGACGAGGAGGAGGAGAAGGAGGGCGGCGCGGCACGGCCGCGACGGACTTAGGAGACACTTGGAGGAGGAGGGGGGCGGCGCAGCGCGGCCGCGACGTACTTGGGGGACACTTGGAGGAGGAGGGTGGGGCAGCGTTGGCGATGAGGAGGAGGAGGGCAAGGCGAGGGAGCAGTGGCTGAAGTGCGAAGGAAGACGGTCGGGCGCAGACGCGTAGTGCGGCAGGTTGGCAACGGATAGTGGCACACGGGCACGGCCGCACGTGTAGCCGTATGGGTAGGGGATGACGCCGGCTTGCCCATGGGCCAGAACGGTATGGTGGGCTGTGCTTGGCACGGCACAACCCGGCAGTATTATAGCCGTTATGGGTTAAATGGGCTCACCGTGCTGTGCCGGCGTTTGGCCTGTTTAGCCCGTAACGTTAGTATTATTCGAAATTTCGATTGTTTGGTGCTTTAAAAATAGCAAATGTTTTTTTAATTCCAAATTTGTTTTCTAGAAATAGGCACCATATTCCCTCATTCAGCATCTATCTATTCCTCAATCTCTCTTTCAAATTCTGTTGTGCAAATTTAAATTCGTTGTAAGATAATTTGGCGAAATTAAAAAAAAAATGTGCCAAATTTTGGGAAATTCAAATTTCGGCAGTAGATCATCAAAAGAGGTACAATACTATTTTTTTTGCATATTTTTATTGTTATTATTTGTTATGCTAAGCTAAAAATAATAATAGCGTTGGTTTCGATTTCACAATTGTCGTAATGGAAAATGACAATATATTCGCTCTCAGTGAGTACGGAATTTCACCAGAGGATGTTGCATCCATGGAGGATGCTGCGGCTGCCTCAAACCAACCGGAAGGGTAAGGCGGAGTTCTGTCATCAGGCTCTAGAACAACATCTTCGCCGGCAACCACCGGAGCAAAGAGGTCGAGACCGTTTACATCCAGTGTCTAGGAGTATTTCAATAGGACAACCAAGCCAGACACACAAGAAAATGAGGTATCATATGCCGTTTGTAAAATTTATCATCAGGAATTATCTTCAAAGTCTACTAGATGGGTGGGACACTTGCAAATATATGCTACAAAATGTAGGGCCAAGCAAGGATTGTTGATGAGACAAGCGCAATTGCAATATAACCTCGATGGCATGCGATCGTAGTTGGGACTATGATCCGAGGTAGCCCATCAATCTCTTTGTTGTTTAATTACTTCCGATGATTTACCGTTAGGCTTTGGGGAGTCTAATGCTTTCCAAACTTACATTACAACTGTGCATAATCCTAGATTCTCTTCCGTTTCTAGACAGACAACAACTAGAGATCTAGTAAAATACTATAATAAACGCCATGATAAATTAAAGGATAAGTTTGCTACGTTCACATTTTCGGTGGCCCTATCCTCGGACGTATGGAGTGGCCACGCTAGGGAGGATTATCTTAGTGTAGTTGCTCATTACGTTAATGATAACTAGGTAATGGAGAAAAGAATTATAGATTTTAAATTAATTGATATAGCACACAAGGCTGAGAACATTGCAGATTGTATTAGCAAAGTCGTGGAAGACTTTGGTCTTACAAACAAAATATTCTCAATTACTCTCAACAATGCCACTGCGAACTCTAAGGTCATAGATATTCTTACTGCAGTCTTCAGTACATACCTCGATTCCTTCTTACTACATCAACAATGTGTTTGTCATATTATTAACCTTATAGTCAAATCCGGTTTAAAGAGGTTAGATGTGTATCTTAAATCTTTTCGCGATGTGATATCTTTCTTGAATAATTCTAATGTAAAAATAACAACATATAAGAACTTCTGTAGGGCAATGGGTGTACGTTCAAGAAAGTTCGGTTTGGACATGCCGGTAAGATGGAACTCTACTTACATGATGCTTAAGAGTCTTTTATCATATAAGAGCACTATTATGTTTTTATTCAAATGCACTATCAGAGCACTAACGGTAGTATACTACTGACTAAGTAACATTGGTTCGTTGCTGAGAAGATTCTATAGTTTTTAGAAATTTTGCTTTGTCTGCTGTCTACTATCCAACATCTCCTATTATTGCGTATAGTATTTTACAGATTGCTACTCAATTGAAAATGTATGAAAATGACTCAGTTTTATGCGAGGCTATTGTTGCTATGAAAATTAAATACCTTAAATATTAGAGAGAAATCCTTTTCAATATGCATTTGCATTTATTTTAGATCCTAGAGGTAAAATTGAAGCATTTGCTAATGTTCTTAATCTTCTTAGTGATGCTACAGTACTAGACTATTCTAACTATTTTGCAGAAGTTCGTTCTCGATTACACGAGGTTTACCAAAGATATGAAAATAAGTTTCAGAGAGTCCGCTTGCAACGACCTGCAGTAGCCCCCACTTCAAGTAGCAAGAAAAAAATATATGTGGCACGATCTTCGGTGGCTCTTCCTCTAGGTCCAGATCTTCTTCTTCTACGTTGTTGCTTGCTCAACCAAGAACAACCCCAAGGAATGGGGAACTATCCACCTATCTGAACAGCGATACGGTGGATTTCAACTCAGAAGACTTTAAAATTTTGCAATGGTGGCATGCCCATAAGTTAACATATCCCGTGCTATCCATACTAGCACGTGATGTGTTCACTGTTTCTGCCTTGTCGGTTTCCTCCAAGTATGCTTTCAGTCTTTCTGGAAGAATATTAGAGGAGAGAAGAACATGTCTCACAAGTGAGATGGTGGAGATACTTCTAACCATGAAGAACTGGGAACAAGCTGATTCGCGAACACAATACTCTGTGGAAAATACAGAATTGTCGGACGTGTTCGAAAATTTGTATCTCGACAATAACACTTAGAACAAGAGATGTATGTAGAGCTATAGGTTGTACTCTTTTTTCCTTTGCCAAACTTTTCTCATGTTGAGTTTTTACTTAGTAAAGGTTTTAACGAGGCAGCCATTTCAATATTAATAAAGCTATTTAATACATTTTCAATATACTTATCTCATTTTTTACAACTTTCATATGTATTTATGGATCAACACATTTTTCTATTTTTGAATTTTCCTAAATTTTTTTAAAAAATTATGATTTTTTGTTTTTTAAATTTTCAAGCTAAGTGAGCCGTAGACAGCTCGATGGCCATATAGCCTCGTGCCGGCACGGCACACGACACGATTGCCCTTCAGGCTTTGCTTAGGCCGCCACCTACACATGGGCTGACCTGGCCCACTGCAGTTTGACCACGTCTAGGTAACGACATCTGATGCATCTCGATTAGGAGTTTAATGGCTTGTGAATTGGGTAGGGATCTGTTTACACGGTATCCGATTACAGCCTACCTGAACAAAATTTACCAATGGAATCCATTTACAATGCGATTACAGCCCACGTGAACCAAACTAAAACCATTGGAATCCATTTACAGTGCAATCCGGTTACACCCGAAAATGGGCCAACCAAACAGCGTCTAGATATTATTCGATAACCGTACCCGAGACAAAGATTTTCTCAATTAGCAATTTTTCATTTGACTTCTCCTAAAAATATAAATATGAATATGGTATGGATTTTTGTGGAACAAAATATTAATTTCATCGATAAAAAATTATACATATTTTATTATAGTACTTTAGTATCATAAATATCTTATCATTATATAAGTTACGAGGATATCTTAACTATAATTTGATTTGTATTCGCTTTTGTTGATAGTAACTTTCCAAAATTTCCGCTGAAAATGAAAAAGAACAAGCAACTTAGCACATACCAAGAGATGAGTTCGGGTACGTCCGATCTGGAGATTGATGGGCTACGGTTTCGCGCCTTGATTCTTTCTTCCAGGATCAGCTGCACCTCTATTGCGGCAATGTTCAAATTTCAATGTGGGAACACAAGCACTCAAAGGATCAAGCAGCCGATGAAAAAGGGAAAGGCCTCTAAGATGGTCGAAGACAACAAGGACATCATATGGTATGAAAATCGTATCTTCGTGCCCCACCAGAAGGACCTTAAGGAATTAATTCTCAAGGAGACCAATGAATCTGCGTACTTGATTTATCCGAGAAGTACCAAAATATACCAAGATTTGAAGCAGTGATATGGTGGCCTCGCATGAAGAGGGACGCTAATGAGTATGTAGCCTGCTACGATGTATGCCAGAGAGTCAAAAATGGACACTAGATGCTAGCCAGCCTACTACAACCACTTCATATACCAAAGTTGAAGTGGGAAGAGGTCAGTATGGATTTTATCACCAGATTGCCGAGGACCAAATGAGGATACGACTCTATATGGGGTCATGGTGAATCGTTTACGTAAGGTAGCTCACTTTATATCGGCCAAGACCACCTACAAGGGAGACAAATTAACTGAATTATACATGTCCTGCATCATGTGTCTAAACGAAGTACCAAAGCAAATAGTCTCAGATTGAGGTTCTCAGTTCACCTCACATTTTTTGGACCAACCTCCACGAAGCTTTGGGAACTTACTTGGCATTTAGCACGGCATACCATCCACAGACAGTCAAGTAGACTGGGAGTAGTGTCTGCCGTATGCCAAATTCTTGTATAACAATCGCTACCATTTGAAGCCCTCTATGGTAGAAAGTGACGGACACCATTGTTATGGTCATAAGCCAAAGAAGGATATCTGTTTGGACCCGATATACTAAAGGAAGCTAAAGACAAAGTCTATATTATCCAGGATTGATTGTAGGCAGCGCAGTCAAGACAGAAGAGCTATGCCGACAATCATCGCCGAGAATTGATCTTTGAAGTTGGAGACTACGTCTACCCAAAGGCTCTCCTCTGAGAGGAACTAAGAGGTTCAAGGTCAAGGGGAAGCTCGCGCCAAGATATGTTGGACCATTCCCAATCACTGTCAAGTGAGGAGAAGTAGCATACCAGTTGGAGCTACCTGCAGATCTAGCAGATGTACATAATGTGCTCCATGTGTCATAGCTCAAGAAGTGCCTTAGGGTACCCGAGTCATAGACCCCACTAGAGACCATTGAGCTCAGCAAGGACTTGACAAACCTCGAGTACCCCTTTAGAATCATGGACGTTATAAGAAAGCAGATAAGGAATAAGACACTATCTTTGCAGGGTTCAATGGAGTAACTACACAGAGAGGGAAACCATGTGGGGACATGAATACCAATTGAAAGCCAACTATCCCCATTTATTCCATAGTCCATCTGAATCTTAGGGTCGAGATTCTTTTTAAGGGGGTAGGTTTGTAATATCCCAAAATTTGTAAAGAAAAATCTCGAGAGTGAAAATGTGGGGATTTTTAAAACTTTTTATGCAATGATGGCCTATTTGAATTTCTGGAGAATTATTTGGAGTTTTGAGTTCTTTTGAATTTCTAAAAATCAACTATTAAAGTGCAAATTGGTTGAAGTCAAGAATTCTGAAATTAAATCAAATTGATATTTGAAATTGAATCACCAAATCATAAATATTTATTGAGATTTGAATTTAAAAGAAAAGGAAATAGAAAAGGATTAAAAAATCTCAAAGTTAGTTTGGGCCAAACCTCAACTGGCCCGACCCATTTTTCTTTCCCCTCCTTCTGGCCCACGCACACCCAGCCTCTTCTATCCTCCTCTCAGCCCAGCGCGGTCTAGCTGCTCGGCCGGGCCTCCTTCCTCCTAGCCCAGCCTCTCCCCAACCGTCTGGCCTTTCTTCCTCCTCCTGGCCCTCACGCTCACTCCAGCCACGCTCCAGCTCCACTACTTAGCATACCTGTAGCCATATCGCCGCTCCTACGCATTGCATCACCGCCGTCGCCGCACACAATGACCACTCCCGACCGCACCATCACGCATCCCGCCACTC
Source organism: Phyllostachys edulis (assembly GCA_036346405.1). Lineage (NCBI taxonomy): Eukaryota > Viridiplantae > Streptophyta > Magnoliopsida > Poales > Poaceae > Phyllostachys > Phyllostachys edulis. The sequence continues at coordinate 507,203 of JAYEVD010000782.1, read as the reverse complement.
TCTCGTCGTGTCGCACATCAACGCCATGATGCACCCTACCACTCGTGTCACTACTCAAGCCCCATCTCTCCCACTCGGCTCCCTCCTGCTTTAAAGCCCAGTAGCGAAATGTGCATTGAGCTAACATTCACCTCTGCATCATCCATCACTCCTCCTCCTTCTCTCGCGTGCGCCATAAGCGAGAAGAACACGTGGAGCTCCCAGGCTCTGTTTCAGCCGCCATCGTCCTCACCGAGAAACTCCGGTCTTGGCATTTTGTGCCTGTCTCCTTCCCCTTTAGCTATTGTTCACCTTGTTCCTTCTCCTTCCCCGTAGGATTGGTGCCGCTTGCCTAGTTTTCTTCCTCTTCGTCGACCAAGCCGACTGTGCTGCCCCGCCTCACCACGTTGCACCGACCCCTCGGGTGAGCTACATCCTTGGTGTCATGTCCCTTAGCTTCGCCTTGGTCTCCTTTGTCTGGTGCTTACCTTGTTCTTCTCTCCCTCCCACAGATTCACCTAGAGCACCACTGTCTTCTTCCTCAATGCCATCGACCTCGAGCCATGCTGCCTTTCTTCTCCACTACCCGACCTCGCCGTCTCAGCTAGAAAACCATAAGTCCTCAAGTCACCATATGTTCTAGGGCCAGGTGAAGCTTTAGGGGTAGTTAGTTAGAGCCATAGAGTAGCATGGAACCACCACGTCGTAGCCCTTCATCCCCAGCGCCGGTCGTCCTGGATAGCCACGCACGGAGCTCCCCACATCGTGTGGGTGGTACCTTTAGAACCCCTGTGGCATGTAGATGCTTATGCGCACATCGGTCGGCTGGTTCATCGCCACCATCGTAGTCCAGAGCGTCGCAGCCTTGTGCAGCCGCACTGCTGCTTCGTGCTGTCTATGTCCTTGTCGCCTCCACCCTTATGGTCGCCGAGGGCGCGAGAACCCATTTTAGGGCTCCCAGGTCATCCTCGGAGACCACCTTGCTTTACGCTAAGCTCGGCGAGTAGCACGACCATGGTGGTCTTCCCCTGTTCTGGTTGGATTTGGGGAAGATTACTATAGCACATAATTAAGGATTAATGATGTCATTAGGAAGTAGATTATTTAAGGGTTATTGTTAGTATGACGTGTGGGCCCGAGTTGACTATAAAAATATAATTAAAACCTAAATTAGGGTCTGACTCTAAGACATGTGGGCCCCACCCTTTAAAATGTATTGTGTAGACCCGGTTTGTACACCAAGACTCTCGACATGTAGGCCCTCGGCCCATGCACTGTTCCTATGGATCGAGTCCACACAGACCGTGGTCCCACCTGTTAGTGACTGTAGCTATTTCCAATTAGAAAATAAATCAGAAAAGAAATTAAAATACCCTAGCCCCACATGGATCCACAAGAGGGAATCTCTAATTGAAAAAAAATCAAAAAGAAAATAAATCTAGTGGGCCCCAACTATTAGTGAAAGATTCCCCTCTCCTCTTTTATTTTTGACAATTCCCCTAAATTTAAAACTTCAAGAGCTCGTTCTCTCTCATTTCAAATCCAAATTGAAGGATTATTCTTATTTCTAAATTCAAACCCTACCTAATAGCACCAAAAACTTACTTTTTGGAGTTCATTTGAAATTTTAATTCCTTTTGAATTCATTTAGATTTAATCGAATTTGGTTGTTTTTTCATGTAAATAGACCCCCAAGCTTGGAAGAGCGGCAACCCCAGCACGATCAAATCCAGGAAGATTTTGAGTAAGGCGAGTCAATACTTTTATCATATTACTCATACTTTTTTTAATGCAAATTATATTTTTTAAATTATGAAATAGCATGCTATACTTTATTGCAATTATGTTGTCAATAGCTTGTGGTTAATACCTTAATGCTAACCGAGCTAGTAAATTCCATTGTTACCTTAGGAATAATGGTAAACTTAATTAGTCATTAAGTTCATATCTAAGTGCCATGCTTAGCTTTTCTTAGATACATTGACGTGTGGGCATTAATTTGCCCAATATCATTCAAACTTCAAAACTTAATTTGGGCAACCATTGGTTGGAGCCTGGCTGGTATGTTGAACTTAGAAAGGATTTTCAAAAAAAAAAAATCTAGAAACTATTTTAGACTTGGGCGGATGGTAAGTCGGGCGGGTGCGGATAAAAGTACGAGAGTGGGTAATGTGAAAGCACCACCCAAGTCAATTAAAGATTGAATCTTGTGATGATCTCTCGGGCACTAACAGTGCAACCACAAGTCTATAATGATGTCGACCTGGCTATTTAATTTGCTTCACCTCAGCGTTAGTCTCACCATCCGGCGGAATGTGACGTGGTTGGAGCCATAGGAAAACCACACAATGCAAGAGGGGGCCACCAGAGGGTTGTAGCCCTCGGCGATGGAAACCTTAGTGGGCAGAGTTGCATTGCGATGGGGCATTATAAAGGCCTTGTGATGATTTTCTTAGTCTCACGCTTACGGTAGCGTGTTGACATTACAAGATGGTCATTTCTTATGGGTAAGGTTGTATGATATCTAGAGAGCAAAAACTGTCTAGATAGTCGTACCCACGGTCATGGGTGATATGCGAGAAGGTTAGTCTCAACTTTTATAAAACAATTTGTGGGTGGGATGAACTGTCGAGTAGTAGCTCGAGGTTTGGAGTTGTCCTGGTTGGAGCTAGTGGAAGGAGAGGGTTGTAGCTCGTGGCTTGATTTGTCCTGGTTGTAGCGAGTGAAAAGGCTAGGTTCTAGCTCGAGGTATTAATTTGTCCTGATAGTAGCCAATGAAAAGTGCGGATTGTAGCCGGCCGGAAAAATAACATTTAGTGGTTGGAGCCATTATTCGTAACAAGAGGTTTGAGCCTTGTTAGTACTATATAACAACTATTCAATTTTGTTAAAACCTGTGTTAGTGAACCTTCAACACCGCATAAGCAAACCCATGACGTAGCCTTTGCACAACACATATAACCATCAATTGACACAACCGATAAGCAAATGATACATACTCACATGCTTCGCTCCCAGAAGCATCACCACACCATAAAGGCATCACATCAGTGGCGGAGCAGACTTATGACTAGAGGATTGTCATAGAAAAACTTATGACTAGGTATTGGTCATAGAAGGACTTACGACCGCTTAGTAATATTTCCTTTTCCAACTTCTGCATAAAGTATGCATGGAAGACCGTCCAAACGATGAAGAGGTCGAATTGATAGTCGTTGGCATGGAGGCAAAGCAAGTCAAGGCTTCTCCAGCCAAAAAGCATCAGCTTGTTAAGATTGTCGACAAGGGAGGCACAGGTTCGAGCTCTGCTGCTTCGACTAGGCCCTTTGCAAAATTTGATACAGATATGGCTACTGTAGAGAAAGCCAAGGCGATCAAAGCGGCTGAAGCTCTGAAACACAAAGCTCCCAAGACCAAGGTACCATTCTATTATGAAAACAAAACTTTCGCAGTTTCTGCCTCTCGTGGCTTTGTCAAGCTGCTAGAAAAGCTTTATATCTTTTGTGAAGGAAATCGATACGCCAGCAGGGCCTTTGGTTGAGGGAAGTGCTGCTCTTGGGGTGGTCGAGACAGGTCTCGGCCATCCAGAGAGCCAAGGGGCCCAAGGAGCGGCAATTCTCGCTCAAGACCCATGATCAGACGTAGTCATGGCTAACCCCATTCCCCAACTCGAATTTCACCAGGCGTGGTCGAAGAGAAGAAGTCAAGAAATCTTCTTTAGGAAGGTTTCTTACGATTCAAGGTCAAATCCAGAAACAAAGGTATGTAAAAAGACAAAAGTGTAAGAACATTAATTACCTTTTGCTTTCCACATCGACCTTTTTTTCCTTTTTGTAATCTTAGCCTGATTCCTCCAACCCTCAAGGATGCTTCTATAGAGGAGCCCACTGCTATTTCTCCGACAGTCAGAGAGATGACAGTGGCGGTGGTCGAAGGGCTGTCCACCGTCTGTGTGGTGGAAGAAGTCGTTGCTGAAACGGCTACGACCATTGAGGTGGTCATGGAGCTGGAAGCGAAGACAATGGATGTAGCGGCGGAAGCATCCAGCCATAGCGGTGAAGCCTTTGAGCACCACGCCGGGAAGGAAGTTGTTGTAGACATTCCCCCCGGCCCCCGAGGTCAAGCTTCCATCACCGAAGAAGAAGAAGAAGAGTACAACAACTTCTTTTCCAAATTATTTGGCCCAGTTTCTGTTGTTGGGTCTTCTGCCTTCATGTCTCGTAATCGAGTTCCACACCCCAAGGACATTCCAACCAGAGGGAATGTTTTCGATGATGTGCGTCTTGAAAAGGTGTGGTGGAATCGAGTTGAAGAGATCGACGAACTAATGAACCCTACTAGAGTATTCTCCTTGTTTGCTCGAACGAGCATTAATGTGAGTACCTATCGCCCAACATTTTTGTATGTGGCTTTTCTCGCTTCTCACTATCTTTCTCTATGTAGAGAGCTCTAGAGCAAGTTGCCACAGTTGCGAAATACAACCGACAACTTGTGCAGCTGCGACAGGAGAAAGCGGAGCTCTGCGAGCAGGTAGAGAGATGGTAAGTCACTGTTACTCGTAGTCGTTTATGTTTTGACCACTTGCATAGTACTTATGGGGATTGTCATAGAAAAACTTACGACTAGGTATTGGTCGTAGGAGGACTTACGACTAGAGGATTGTCGTAGAAAAACATATGAATAGGTACTGGTCGTAGAAAAACTTACGACCAGGGTATTGTCGTAGAAAGACTTACGACTAGATACTTACGACCAGGATTTGGTCGTAGAAAATGACCACTTATTCTGTGCTTATGTCTACTCGATCTTACAGAGGTTCAAGAGCAACGAAAAGACCTTGGTGATTCGCCGACTACGAGAAAGTTGAGACAAAAAGCTAAGGGAAGAAAAAAGAAGCGGTCGAAGGCGCAATGAGTTTTTTTCAGCAAAAATTAAAGCTCATGACCCCAATCTTAGTCTACAGTCAATCGAAACCGACTTCAACTGCTCTGAAGCAGAAGCAGAGCGGTTGATTGAAGAGATGCAGTCGATCAGCAAGAAGGTCACGGAGGAGATGCAGATAGAATCTCCCTCGTCAGAGTTGTTTGTAATAGAAACCTGTAAAGACAAGTTGTTTTTGTTGATATATATAATGCTTTATTCTTCCTGCAAATCATCTTGCTGAGTAGTTAGTAACTCATAAGATAATGAATAGAAAAAGAGATTATGACTAAGAATCAAAGTCATATTAATAACTTTGTCCTAGCCCCCGACTATTTGCTTAGTTTATTTAGATAAACTAAGTAAATAGTGTGAAAATGGTTTTCTTAAAAAGAGAGGTTTGGCTAACTTATAGTTTGTGATCACGATTATTATGCACTGGTCGTAAGAGTAGGAACGAGTCGATGCTAGAAAGTTCCTTCTAGTGAGTATGACCATGTGCAGAAAGGAAAGGCTTTGACTAGGTGATGTTACCCTCTCCGACCAGATTAATCAAATCAAGAGCGGCAACTTGAGTTAGACAAACGTCTGGAGTGCTTTTAGAATTCGTTCGTCCTTTTCCAGTGCACTCGATAGGTTTGCCCTAGTAGCAAGAGTTAGAAATAGGACGACGCTAGGAAGTTCTTTCTAGTGGGCAGAACCACGTGCAAAGAGGAAAGACTTCGACTAGGTGTTGTATCTTTCTCCGACCAGTTTGAATCAACCGAGTTTACCAAAAGTAGTCGAACAAATTACAAAAGCGTACTCCGCTTAGAGTATTTTTCAAAATGAATGAAGAAATAAACTAAGGTGATAAGAGTTGGCTTTGAAAATATTTCGACCATGTTTGTTGAACCCGAGCTCTTTGTGTTGGCAGCAAAAGGGAGGAACAAGTCGACACTAAGAAGTTCCTTCTAGTGGGCAGGACCACGTGCAGAAAGGATAGGCTTCGACTAGGTGATGCTACCATCCTTTCGACCAGTGTAAAGAAAGATGAGTAATTGGTCGTGAAAAACTTCACGACTGTGGAATGGTCGAAAAATTATCAAAGCGTTACTCAAAGTAAGACAATATAGATAGAAAGAATGTGATACTTTATTGTCCGAAAGGTGTGTTACACATAAAATTTGCGTGACTAGTCGATGTTCCAAGAGTTTGAGAGAATCCAGCCATCTTCCATTGCTAGTTGTACCGAACCTAGTCGCGTAACTTCGACCACTGTGTAAGGACCTTCCCACTTGGGGAAAAGTTTGTTCTAATTAGACTGGGATTGAATCTTCTTCAAGATCAAGTCACCTACAGTAAGGCTGTGAGGTTGGACCTTACGATCGTAGTATTTGTGCAGGGTTTGTCGGTAGACTGCTGAACGGATTAAGGCTTGGTTTCTCTTCTCTTCGAGTAGGTTGATGTCATCTGCTCGAAGTTGTTCCTGGATAGAGTCGTTGAAAGTTTTGATCCTTGTTGACCTGATCTTTAGTTCTAGTGGAAGCATGGCTTCGGCACCGAAAACTAGAAAAAAAAAGGTGTTTCTCCTCAGAGTCTTGACTAGCAATCATAAACCGCCCATAATATTGAGGGTAATTATTGTACCCAAGCCCCCAAGCGCTTGACAAGTCTGGTCGAAGACTCGAGTTTTGATTCCTTGCATTATTTGACCATTCGCTCTTTCAACTGCCCAATTGCTTTGAGGATGGGCAGCAGAAGCGTAACACAACTTGGTACCCAACTCGTCGCAAAATTCCTAGAATTTTGCGCCAGAGAATTGCTTACCATTATCTGTGACTATTCGACTTGGGACTCCAAACCGAGTAATCACGCTTCTCATCATGAACCGTTTTACTCCTTCCGTTGTTATCCCAGTCACAGGTTTGGCTTCAACCCACTTTGTGAACGTATCAATAGCCATAAAGAGGAACTCGAAACCTCCTAGAGATTTTGGGAATGGTCCTAGGATGTCGAGACCCAAGGTCACAAAAGGCCAAGATAGACGAATTGTTTGTAATGCCTGAGCTGGTTGGTGTATCTGCCTGCTATAAAACTGGCATTGTACACACTTCTTAACCAACTCTTTGGCATCGTGAGGGTCATTGGCAAGAAAACCTTGTCGAAAGGCCTTCCGACCAAAGATTCAGAGGAAGCATGAGTTCCATAGATATCCCCGTGTGTGTCATGAAGGAGATTTAATCCTTCTCTCTGAGATATGCATCGCATGAGTACCCCTTGAGTGCCTCGTTTATAGAGGACTCCTTCGACCAAAGTATACATTTTGGCCTTTCGGGATAAGCAATCTGCCTCGAGATCATCATTGGGTATTGTACCCTTCTGAAGATACTCGTAGATGGGATTCATCCAAGTATCCTCGTATTCTAGAGAGGTTGTCTCAATAGGAGTTGTCTCTGCTGTTTCGACCAGAGATGGCTTCTGGAGCTGCTCCAAGAAGACTCCTTTTGGTACTTGTGATCGGGAAGAAGCCATTCGAGCAAGCTGGTTTGTGAGGAAATTATCCTTTCGAGGGATAAATTGTACCTCGAAACCGAAAAAATACTTTTCAAACTTTCAGACTTCCGATAAGTACCAAGACATGGTCGGTTTAGAGCATTGGTACTCTTTTTCGACCTGATTCATGATTAGTTGAGAGTCTCCTCACGAGTAGTTGTCGAATCTGAGCGCTTTCATGACTCGTGATGCCGACCAAAGAACCTTCAGATTCTACCACGTTGTTAGTGGTCCGAAAGTTTAATTGAATGGCATACTTTAAGGTCTCTCTGGTAGGCGATTCCAGGACCACCCCAGCCCCTCGAGCCACATAAAGTAAGTGACCCATCAATGTATATCGTCCACTGGTCGTGGGTATCGTACTACGGATCCTGAATAGGTTCATGATTTGTCCTTTCGACGACAAAGTCTGCCAAGATCTGGGATTTAATAGCCGTTCAGGACACGAAATAGAGGTCGAACTCCCCAAGTTCTACTGACCATTTTGCCATGCGTCCCGCCGCTTCCCTGTTCTAGAGGACCACTCCTAAGGGAAACTTAGACGACACAATTATGTTGTGCGCCTGAAAATAATGCCGTAGTTTCCTAGAAGACAAGAGGAGGGCATAAAGAAGTTTTTGGACCTGAGGTTAGTGCTCCTTAGGCCCGTGTAAAACTTCACTTACATAGTAAACTGTTCGTTGGACGTTTTCATATTTTACGACCAAGATAGTGCTCACTTTGCAGAAGCGTGATGACTAGATAAATTAAGAGTGTCTCTTTTGGCTTCAGAAAAACTAGAACAGGAGCACTCATAAGATACCTCTTGACATCCTCAAAGGTAGCGTTTGCCTCTTCTGACCACTCAAAACCCTCGTGCTTCCTTAGAAGTTTGAAGAAAGGTAGTCCTTTTTCTCCTAGTCATGCGATGAAACGACTTAAAGCTGCTATGCACCCTGTGAGTTTTTGGACTTCTTTCTTCATGGTCGGAGGGCGCATTTGCACGATGGCCTTTAACTTTTCGGGATTTGCTTCGATTCCTCGTACAGAAACAAGGAATCCGAGCAACTTTCCTAAAGAGACTCCGAACACACACTGCTCAGGACAGAGTTTCAGGCGGTGTTTTCTAAGATTGTCGAATGTTTCTTACAAGTCGGAAACATGATTAAGTCGTTTGATGCTTTTTACGATTAGATCGTCAACATTGGCTTTCAAATTTCGGCCTAGTTGAGGTGAAAAAGTCGATTGCATCAAGCGTTGAATAGAAGCACTATCATTTTTTAGACCAAATGGCATTTTGACATAGCAAAATATTCCAAATGGAGTAATAAATGCGGTCTTTTCTTCATCTTCTATACACATATTAATCTAATGGTAACCAGAATATGCATCTAAAAAACTTAGTGTTTCACAACCGACAGTAGAATCAACCAACTGATCGATACGAGGTAAAGGAAAATCATCTTTTGGACAAGCTTTATTGTAATCAGTGAAGTCTACACACATACGCCACTTGCCGTTAGACTTTCTAACCATTACAGGGCTGGCAAACCACTCTGGGTGGTCGACTTCTCTTATAAAGCCTACTTTAAGTAGCTTGTACAATTCTGATCTGATAGCATCTCATCGATCAGGTGCAAATCTCCGTAATTTTTGTTTTACAAGTTTCTTGTCAGGCCGTAAACCTAGCCTATGCTCGATCACCTCCCTAGGGACTCCGAGCATGTCGGATGCTTGCCACGCGAAGACATCTGCATTAGCTTAGATGAAAGTATGAGGGCGTCTTCCTATTTGGGGTCAAAAGTATCCCCGATGTGAACAGTCTTCGAGGGCTCCTTTGGATCCAGGGAACCTCTTTGACCTAGTCGTTCGACTTTGGTGTAGCTTTAGGCTTCGACTACTTGGTCGAAGGCTACTCCTTGTTTTCTTCCCGAGTTGGTATCTGGCCAAGCATCTTGAGGGATCGACGGTCGCACGTGTGCGACATCTTCTTATCACAGTGAATTGTGATTACTCCTTTCTGATCTAACATCTTAAGATATTGATACCTATAATGAGTAGCTACTAAGAATTTTGTCAAAGTTGGTCGTCCGAGTATGGAGTTATATGCCGTATCGAAATCGACCATATCAAAGGAGATTTTCGCTGTCCTGAAATTACTTGGAGAACCAAATGTTAAAGGAAGAGAAACTTGGCCAATAGGTTTGGCCGAAGACCCCGGTACAATCCCATGAAAAGAGTATCGTACTGGTCTTACCTTGGTCCTGGGTACTTGCATCTCGTCTAGGGTACTTGTAAACAAGATGTTTAACGAGCTACCACCATTTACTAGCACTCGATTTACTCGATAGTTGTTGAGGGTCCATGGGCTCACGATGAACAGTGTCGAGGCGGTCCCACTTGGAAGAGAGATAGAGAGAGGGAAGGCCAACTATGCCATTTACATGTGGGGCCACATGGGTGTTGACTCCAAGCACAACCACAGGAGAGCTTCAATAGAGGGAACAGGGGAGGGCTCAGGCGCAGGGAGCGTGGTGGCGGCACCAGCGAGTGGCGGCACTGGGAGACCGGCTGACCAGCAAAAGGGGACCCTACGAGGGTTGCGGCCCCACGCAGACGGCGACAGCCGGTCTGGGCGGCGACGGTGCACGGCTGCTCAGCGACGCCGAAGATGGGGTGGCATGGAGGTGGAGGGGGCGTGCGCATGGGTGGTGCCTGGAGGTGAGGAAGCCGTCGGCGGGGTCGGGCAGCCCGGCGGGTGGTGGTGGCGGCAAGCAATCGGTGGGAAGGGAAGGCCACGACAGCAGGGCATCTTGGCGGTGGGGAAGGAGAGGGGAGGTGGGGTTGGATTCCACAGCCCTTGGGGCACGCAGTGGCGTGGTGGGCTGGGAGAGGGGCTCACCGGGGCGACGTCTCGACAGCGAGGCGGCGCGGCTAGGAAAACGAAGAGCTCCGGTGCTCTTTGGTTTTGTGCTCAGGGAGGAGGGAGATGAGGTGTGGGAGGCTAATGGGGGTGAATCAAAGGAGAGGAGGGACTCTCTTATAGCCGGGCAAGGGGGCTCAACGGCACTTGGTCCCGAGGCGGCGGCAGAGATGGGAGCGGCAGGCGCAGCATAGGTGCTGAGCGGATGACGGCAGCGGTGACTTGTGCGACCGAGGTGAAGCGACAAGACAGGCGCTAAAGCGTCACGGCGGCGAGCGGAGCGAGAGCAGGCAGCGTGCACGGCGTGGAGCGCACGGGGAAGGGGCGCAGTGATGGGACAAGACGCGGTGGTGGCGCCGGAGTCCACAGGGCAGGTGTGGCGCAGGCGGAGCAAGTGGTGGAGGTGACAGCTTCAGTGCCAGGGGGTGGTGTGGGTGCAGCACGAGGGTGGTAGGGGGAGCTCGGGAATGGCGCAGGGAAGGCGCTTAGCATGGTGGTGGCAGGTGCACAGGGGTGCTGCCAGGAGGAACAAGAGAGTAAGGGGGAGAGAAAGCTGGGTTAGGGAGGCGCTGGGCCAAGAGGTCGAGATGGGAGGAAAAAGGGGAGTGGGCCGGGGCCCAAGGAGGTGTCGGGTTGATCCCAAAAGGAGAGGAGGGCAACATGGGAGAGGTGGCCCAAAATCCGAAAAGGGAAATTCAAACTTGAATTTGAATTCGGGCAAAAGTGAAAAGGTTTGAAACACAAACCCGAGCTAGATAGAAGCTAGAAGGTTTTGAGAAAATATGGTAATTTGAATTAAGGTATGAAATCCCAAGAACCAAAGTAATTACTATTCGCCGTTTGAAAATGGGAATGTTACACCGTGACATCCGACGACTAGTGATCCTTTTAGAATGACATCATACAACTTATTAAAGAGCTTCACCAACAAGTCACATACTTGTTAATCTTTATAAATTATAATTTACCTCAGGAACATAATAACATTTATTCTATAACTCATAAACATAAACATGACATAATCATCTCCATGAATGCCTCTAAGGCATATCACTTACAAAGTAATGTATGATATACATCTAATATCTCAAATTTGTGTACGTAAGCTTGTGAAAATCCACCACAATGCATGCATACATGTTGAATCATTAATTAGACTTCCATCGATTGTACGTATACTGAGGTCAAGGTCTGTTTGATTGAATAGGAGAGGGTGTATGCATCTTCGCGCTTGTACAGGAAATCCATCGTGCGTGCTAGATTGACCGCCCTCTGTAACATTGCCGTTGGATGAACTGTTGGTTGCATACACTCCTCGTTGATGTCCATCCACGCTTCTTCAATTATTTGCTTAAGCTTTTCATTTGCTTGCTCTACTGTGAATCCATACTCCTTCATGCAAGTTTGGATAGTGGATACCACATGCTGCGAAGCTTGTTCTCGCTTCAAGAGCGGGGTGAAACAAAACAATTAGTTAGAAAATAGGATATAGCTTTGATTATAATGTAAAACTGTCCTGTCTACATGCAAGAGTGATCATCGATTAGCTAGTGATTAGTACCTCGTGCGACACTATGTCGTTAGCAACACGGCCAATGACGCAGACAGCTCTGATGATTTTTGGGTAGGCCCAAGCCCAATCAATAGCCTCTATAGTTGCAATATCCCCCATTGAGAGGAATGCAAGGTTTGATATATGCATACATCCACTGCTACCCATTGAGACTCGTAGGTGCTCTTCAATGTTAGATGGGACGAACTCGATTATGCCATTTTGACTCGACATGATAGCAATTGGCCATATCAATTATCTCTGCATATATAAATGCACAACATGTTAAATTCAAATAGGTGAGTGGTAGTTAACATATATAGTGGAAACCTAGGTTTATTAATAACACTAATTTGGCGATTTATATATGTACTCCATTATTGGAATTATTAAGCAAATTAAGTTCGGAAGTGAAACATAGTTTACCAGTTTTTTCACCAATTCCGCATGTTTGTTTTTCTGAAGTTTCAGATCCTCTTCAATATCATTTATGGAGGTAATTACATTCTTGTAGAAAGGCTTCATGTATGCTGGGGCTTGCTCAGCTGCACGCTCGTCCCAACTGTAGTTTCAAGCAAAGAGTATAGACATTTGACCATGGGGTCAAATTAAGAGTACGCAAGCATAATAATAGCAAGCAACACAACAAAATGGAAATGAAAAGTGAGACCAAAAGCAACCTTTCCAATGCCGTAGTGAACATCTTGCTTTCTTCTGTGGTGCTATAGTTGTCATAGAAGTCGTCAAAAACCGACACAAGGGTAATCAATTTTGTAAGCATGCTTCGTGGGTATGAATATTGGGGTTCAAAGAAAACTCCCAGCATCCAGAAATGCATCTCAACCATCCTATCCCGTGCCCAGGTTAGATGCCTTTGGACTTCAAGTGCGTTCCACCATCTGCAAATCTATATTCATTAGTGCACAGCGCTAGCAATGATCGACCAACAATATATATATGTAACAGCTGGTAATAATAACTTGAGTCTGCTACTAGAGAGGCTTACAGGGTAAGATCTTTCAACTCCTCACAGTACAGACTTTGCAACATGTTGTAGTCCAGCTTTGCCAACTCCAATATGGTCTCATTTCGTGTAGCCTTTTTCTCGTATGTTGAGATGTAGCGGTTTGCTTCAACCCTGTGAAGCCTCCTGAAAAGTGGAGTTTCTAATGCATACTGGACTTCTTCTGCCAGTGTTGCATCCAAATGGTGTACCCTGGATTGCAGGAGGCTCTTTGTGAAAATGATAGCATTATCAAGCGTTTTTTCCCCATGGATCCTGAGATGTGCGGCATCATAGAGACTCATCAAGGATGTTGCATCAGTGCTTGCAATATTTCCTTTCTCATCTATAAACTTTGAAAATACATCTGCATAATTATACACATATATGTTAAGGCAACTCAAAACCCTGTACAGTACAATTTATTATTTTTTTCGAAGAAACTACACTATAATTTACTTTAGCCTAGCTACGAACACCCAGAAGAAAATATGAAGGAAACGGGGGGAGGAATGAAAGAATAATAAAAGAAAATCGGATATGTTGCTAGTTTTTCCCACTTTACTTAGCTAAACAGTGAAGAAGCTACTCTCTTCATATGAAAAAGATCCAAATCATTATATTGGCATCCTATCAAATTCAGATTTCAATTAACTTAGATAATATGTATCAATTTCCCACCCCTAGTCAGATAGTATATATGCAATGTATGTAGGGTTTTTTTAATCGGTCGATTATCAGTACTACTGGCTCTGCCAGAAACCCCCGGTAGCCAATCAAACATGTTCGGAATTTTGAGGTTTGAATGAATTTTGTCCAAAACAATCAAATTTGCTTGAATTTTGTTCAACCGTTTAAAAAAACTTGCCGATACAAAAAAACCCTGGAATGTGGTAACATCATATTACAACATCTAGCTGGCTGGCCGCACAGCTGCGTGAGCAATTAATTTGGCTAGTTATATACAGTCATCCTAGCTCCATGTATATATTACGTTACTAATAAGAACTATTAATTTCATCGCCTTACCAGGAGAAACATGATGCCCATGCTTCCTAAGCAAATAAAATCGCAACGCAGCTGTATGAAGGTCACAGTGTTCATCCTTGTCATCGTGAATATCGCGCAGCAACTCATCAATCTCCTTTCCGTAGTGATAGTCTAATCCAATTCGTTGCAATGTGTCGACAAGCTCCAGCTTTCGAGGTAGATGAGAAGAACTGGCAGTGTCTAGTATGATCTGCCTCACTTGTTGCTTTTTAGCTTCAGCCCTGCCCTTCATAGACAGATACTGCGAGGCACATTAATTAACTAATTAGATGCGAAACACTTATATTCGACTAGTGGGAAGAACCGGTCATGTTTGGAACGTAGTTGTTTTGAAGCAAATCAAAGAAACGTAGGTCCACTCTCCGAGTTGTTTCTTGCGAAATTTATACGAGAAAATATCATACTTTACAAATGGGGAGTAATAACATGTACAATTGTGCTTCTCCCTCTCTCCGAGGGGAGAGAGAGAGAGAGAGACAGACAGAACGTACCTGTGATGGAGTGCATGGCTTGTAGGTAAGGAAGAAGTCGCCCCATGGGCTGGGGTGGTAAGCCCGGGGCATGTGCACGTCGTCCTGTCCGCAGGTTGCCATATGGTGCTGTCACAGTTAACTGATGATGATGCTAGCTAGCTTGTGGATCGATGTGATGAATGTATTAGCACTAGCTAGTGCTCCTGGCCGCTTTATATAGCAAAAGGAAGAGGACCAATCAATGGTCAAGACCAATATATTTTCAGGTCACCATGCATTCCCAGCTACCCATGTTTCTCGAACATCCCAACACTAGTACATATAGATTTATTACGAGCGATTTTTGAACCGTCTAAATTTGTATGTCTCAGTAATAACAGTCGGTTATCACAGACGGTTCAAAAATCGTCTGTGATACGGTATAACACAAACGGTTTTTTTGTTGAAACTATTTGTAAAGGTATAGTATCACGAGCGGTTTTCATTAAAAACCGTTTGTGATACGTGAGATATCACGCGATTTGTTCTATTTACAAACCGTCTGTGATTTGAGACATATCACAGACGGTTTGGAAATAGAACCGTTTGTGATATTCTACATATCACAGACGGATTTTAATGGAAACCGTCGGTGATACTATACCTTCACAAACAGTTTCAACAAAAAACCGTCTGTGATAGGTCTTTATACCTAACTAATTTTACGGTTTGTAAATAGAACTGACATACCTTCACAAACGGTTTCAACAAAAAAACCGTCTGTGATAGTTCTTTATACCTAACTTTTTTTAAAAAAAATTTGGCTAGCCTCAGGAATTGCTAGCCATGCCCTCTGAAAACAAGCATGCTGAAAATAGATACATCACAGATAATCAATTGTTGATAACTCAAAGTGATCATTACTCAAAATAAATTACAAAAGAATTTGTTCAAGTGTTGTCGCTATAGTTACAATTGGATTACAATTGAATCAATTATTTGCAGGTGGTTGAGAGGTGTCGACGGGGTGAAACTCTGCGTCGGTGACAGAGTGAAACTCTCCGTTAGGGTTAATGATCTCTGTCTTGATGAAGGCGCAGCTTCCTCGAGCGTTCATGACCTCTTCGCAACGAGTGCATCTAAATCTATGATCAAGTCCTCGTCGCTAGCAAGAGTAAAGTGGTAAGCATATATATTTAAATTTATAATTAGAAAATAATTATTTCGAGATTGACAAACCTTGGGATCCTTCATCTTAGAAGTAATGATTTGTTGCATATGATGGCAAACGTAGAATGCACATATGTGATCTTGTTTTTACTGGCGGCACTGCAAAAATAGAATTACATATATAGGTATAGTCAATTCGAGACGCATTATTATGAAGTATGATATAGGATTATTGTGTTGTAGCGCGTACCAGAAATCACGTCCTGTGTTGTAGTGTGGCATTCGATCCCTTGTATGATCCTCCGTCGGCAACATAGGTGATGAACAACCTACATGATTCCAAAAAGTTATCCTCGGCCATTTCAAACGAAGGAAGACTACAATAGAGTTATGTATAGAGGAAATGAGCATACCTGTCAAGTATTCCTTGTACAAGGCTGAAGTCGTGCTTTTTGCTGATTAGGGAATCAAGGTATATTACCTTGTTCCTCTTTGGTACAATGACTAAAAGGATCCAGTGGAACCTACTCATGTATGTCTCTATAGTCATTAAACCTAAGTTCGTGCTGCGTATAAAGTACAAATGAAATTTATATAGCAAGTAGTGAAGCACTTACTCCTGGTTGAAGGGCACCGCTATATAGTCCTTGTCGTCCTGACGAAGCAATGCCGCCATTATGTATTTCTCAACGAAGGATATGTCTTGTTCGATGGTTTACACAAAGACCACGTGTGGGTCGAGGAAACCCACTGGTTCGGACCATTCTTGGGCTTTTTTCATCATGTATCTATACATAAGCAATGAGTTGTGATATTTATCGGTATTACGTGAATGTAGAACTTGATTGTACACACTTACAGTGTCCAACATCGTAGAAGCGAGGCGTCGAGGGCAGTGAGGTTGAATAGGTCGTATAAGTCGTTGAAACCCACAACGAAGTGGCCCGGCCCGTTGAAGAAATGCTCATCCATGTATCTGACGGTGATTCTAGTATCGCACCCCTTCTCTTTGGTCTTCCACATGTACCAGACATGCAAAGCCTAACAACCTACTTCAGCGCGGCCTAATACTGTGTCGGTGGCCAACGGACATCCGATGGAGTATTTTGAGGGATTGGGAGGAGCCTTAATGTTCATCGATTTCGATTTGGCCTTAACGACTGGCCCGCTACACGTCTTCCTGTGAGATGACTCGGGAACCGATACGGTGGCACGCTTTTCTTGTTCCTTCGGCGTCTTCTCCACGGGAACCGATGAGGTGGTCTTCTAAGGCGAAGGATGAGGTGGAGTCATCAAGGGTCCCGTTGGAGAGGAATGGCCGTGTCGAGATCACGGCACTGCTAGGTCTAGGGTGATGTCCTTCTTGGGCCACTAGATAAAAGTGTGCATGGCATCCCCTAGTGTTCTGATGTCTTCGTTCGGACGAATCTCCAGTGGGACAGCCATAAAATTGTCATGTACCATGTCCACTGGACCTGGCGAACTGCAGTGTGCCGGGGCACCGTCAGACCGTCCTTCCTGGTATAGATACACCACCCCCCACCTAGCCTCAATAGAAATGGACCCAACCATACTCACTTAGAGCTTGCAGGGCGTCGGCTCCTACAAAATGATACATAATTAGCTAAGGCGTCCTATAGGTTTATCTTTGGTGCATTCCAGAGATGTACATTACCTTGATGTTGTCGATAGGTAATTGGACGTCGTCATGTTCAGGATTTGGTGTGGGCGCGACGCTACTCCGATGTTAAGGAGGATCTGCTCCCAAAATAACGGGGCGGCTTATGCATTAGCCGAGGAGTTGATTCATTTGATCCTGCAATCTTATTATCTCGTCCTAAAATTTTGCAATAAGCACTGTTCTAACCGCATCGTGTTTCGCCTTAGATCTCGTCCTACTCCTATACGTGTCGGAGTCATGTCGGAATCCATCACCCCAAGATACGTAAACCCCCATGCCTCGCGTATGACCCGGGTGCTCCTTGTTTCCCAGAGCTGTAGATAGTATATCTTTCTCCCTGTCTGCTTGGAAGGAGCCTTGGGAAGATTCGGTAGTCAATGCATGCTGCAAGAGGTCATCATGTTATTATAGACACTATGAAGTTATGGACTTATCAACAACTAGGTAGTTCGACATATTTACCAGATGTTAGGACACTGCCTCGTTTGCCGGGTTACTGAAAGAGGAGCTAACCGAAGACGTGACTTTTGCCCTCGCTCTTAACCAGCTTAGGGCACGTTCGTTTGTGATCCCAGCAAATGGACCAGTTGCATTCTGGTCCTCCGCCACCCATTCCGCGGCTTTACCCGTGTACCCAGCGGTGCCGAGTCTGTGGAGGTGAGTGTTTTGTACCTGAAGAGCTTTGTGCGCCGCACTTTGCTCCTAAAATTCGGCCATCGTCTTCATAGCCACAAATGCGTCCCATATTTCCTGCTACAAGAATCGATACTTCGTGAAGGGCGTCCGACCCGTGTTCACGTACTTCGTGACAAGCGTGCTCTTGAAGGTCCTCCATGCGTGTCCCATCGCGATCAATGCCTGCCGTTCCACGCGTGCCTGGTCTGCTTCTGGGATAGTGAACGAGCCTGAAAGTTTTGTCCATAGCTGGCCTCTCTGTACGTCCGTTAGAGACTTCCAGCTTGGTGTGGTGATGGGGACCCGTTCCCTTGCAAGTATCCCGCAGATAGTCCGAAATCTCGCCACTGCTGTCTTTGGACTCAGGGGGACCCCAGAGGCACTGACCTCCGTGATGGTTAGTCGCCCCAGAGGCAATTTCGATATTCCTCTACCATCTCGCATACGTATCACTTCCGCCGGACATCCAGACGATTCGGCGACGTCGATGTTGCGGCGGCGAAGACGGTGACGTCATCTCGCTTACTTGCTATCTATATAAGTTACCCAACCAATTAACTAAAATTGCCTTGTAAACACATTAATTATATAAACAAATAGAAGTTACCCATTGAACTTAAATATAGAATACGTAATAAAGAAAATAGAAGTTACACAAATAGTGAGTTGTGAGAGTGAAGGGGATAAGAGGAGGGTAGTATGGTCATGCACAGGGCAAGGCAAAGAGTCACAGACGAAAGCCTCAACATTAACATCAGAAACACATCAATAAACATCATAAAGCACGAGATGATTGATGATAGTGTGTGCTCTCGTATGAGAGTTGCAAAAGAACAAGTCTTTGCCATCTCAACCCTATTGTCTATACTCTTCATAAATTAAACATGACAATACATATTCAAAATTTGAGCTCTAAATAATACTTTCTTTGGATCACAAATGACCTCAAAATCAAAAGATCACAGAGTAAACTTTCACCAAATAGGGAACCAATGTTGATTATACACGTAACTTCATATTACCAACAGACTTGAAAAGCCTTAGTGCAATCAATACAAAGCACAAGATCAAGAACCTCGCTACTTGGACAATGAAGGTTTAACCAACAGATGACAATAGTAAGAAACAAAGTAGAGCTCAAATATGAATTGATTATCGGTTCAATTTCAGAGTTGGCCATCTTCATCATAGAGCGTAAGACCCACCATCACCCTCAATGCCCAAGAACACCCACCATGGCCATAATCTCATCATGTCTAGCACAGATACCATTAATATTGAAGAATTTGCACATAATATGGATACATGTTTTATAAAAAAAAAATAGAAGTTACCCAACCAATTAACTAAAATTGCCTTGTAAAAATAGAAGTGCTATATATAATTAACATTCTTTTGTTCATTCAAGCAAATATAAACAGCATATACATATGAAGTATCTCCATGTCATTTAAAATGAATAATATGCTGAATGCAAAGGATTTAACCTTTGCAATCTCAGTACATCAGGATTGCTAGTAACCACCAGCACAGAGCAATGATATCAAGATAATCACAATATCATTTCAGAATTTGAGGCCAATCCAGCACATAAGTATATAACCAAAGTGATGCACAAACGTAATATAGGAATACTCACATAGAGGATTACCGCAAAAGAACTTCAAACAAAGCATACATGGAATCAATGTAGTAAAGCAATATAAGAAGCTAAAACTACAAGAAAGGTTGCAATACTCACAGTGCATGGAGGAGGCCGGTGCAGGGGAGGAGGCCGATGCAGGGAAGGAGGCCGGTGCAGGGGAGGAGGCCGTTGCGGGGAGGAGGACGGCACGGGGAGGAGGCCGGGGAGGGGGGGGCCATGGGAGGAGGCCGACATGGGGAGGAGGACGACGCAGAGAGGAGGCTGGCAAAGGGAGGACACCGACACGGGGAGGAGGCCGCGTGTCGATGCGGCGGCAACGTCGTCGATGTCAGGGACGGCGCAGTCATCAATGTCGGGGACGACGACGTCGAGGTCGGAGGCGGCGGTGTCGGGGCTTAAGGGGAGGTGAACGGGCGAGCCCTAGAGGAGGCGAACGAGCGAGAGAGCTCAAGGAACCGTCGAGAGCTTAAGGGGCTAAGGGCATTGGGAAGGTGAGCGGGCGAGCCCTAGGGTTATGAAGGCATATCACAGACGGTTCTATTAAAGAACCGTCTATGATATGAGCCATATCACAGATGGTTCTTTAATAGAACCGTCTTTGATTTCTTTTCACAGACGATTCTATAATAGAACCATCTGTGATATGCTACTACCATTCTATTTATCCACATGAACCTGGTGACAAGTACATAACACAACTCTAAATAATTTGACTAAAAATTAATTTATCCACTGACAATTCATTTGACTTCAAAAATTCATATCTAATTCAACTCAACTCCAAATCAAGTGAAACCAATTTTGATACTCCACATTACAATGAAGTCCACATTGACATCAATATCAAAGATGACAATTCCATAACACATTAACACATAACAATTCCACGTTGACATCAAAATATATAAGAGATTACAAGTCCATAACACATGGCAAGTCCACATTGACATGTCTCATGTTATGGAATAAATTACAATGGAGTAAATTCTTAATTAAAATATAGCCCTTCATGATGATGGACGCGCATATAGCTAGCTTCTTCACTGGGTTTTCCTTGAGCCTGATGTCGCTCTCCGAAAGAAGGCAACTCGTCAAATTGATTGTACTCTTCCTCATCCACTACATTCTCAACTCCGTGTTTGCCGGGTCTGTTACATAAAATACTTGAACAACTTGCTTAGCTAGTACGAATTGTTCGTCCTTGTATCGGACACGTTTGAGGTCCACAGTAGTGACGCCATACTTGTCGACCTTCACACCTTGCGGAAGTTTAACCCAATGGCATCGAAACAGGGGGATCTTGAAAAGTACGTAGTCGAGCTCTGAAATCTCCTCTATGAACTCATAGTAGGAGTTCAACCCACGTGGCCCGGCGGTATTGAACTGCTCGTGAAACGAATCTATGTGGACACCGCTTGCTCGATCGGCTTTTCCTATCCCGAAATGTCAGATGAAATGTGTACCTATTTATGTCGTATCCTTGCCATGTCACAATTGTAAATTTTGGCCCTTTTGCCAACCATAGCAGCGTATCATCACTTGATGACCTTCCAGTGAATCGCACCTTTTAACCATTCGTTGAACCAACGGTTGTGCTCTCTCGTGATCCAAACCTCGACCGCTTCGGATTACATTGGCACTATATCTTTGTGCTCGTCGATGTACAGTGACACTTGGGTCAAGTGTTGCAAGATCGTGAAATGGGCTTGAGCGTACGTATCCAGATCAGGAGTGATTGATTTCCTTCTGATGGTCCCAATACCCTCTAGTCTCCCCTCATGACGAGATAGAGGCACACTTAGCGGTTCCACCGAGCCATGTAGTCGACGAGAACTCAATGACCTCTCGATTGCATAACCTTCGATGATGCCGCCCTCGGTTAGAGATCGATTCCGTACATAGGACTTGAGAATTCCCATGTACCTCTCGAATGTACATATGACGTAGGAACACAGGGCCGCATATCTTTATCTCTTTCACAAGGTGAACAATGAGATGGACCATGATATCAAAAAATGACGGAGGAAAATACATCTCAAGATGACATAGAGTCGTCACCACCTCGGTCTGCAGAGCATCTAGTCCTTGGGGATCGATGACCTTCTGAGCAATTGAGTTAAAGAAATAACATAGCATCAAGATTGCCACTCGGACCTTGTTCAGTAAGATACTCCTAATTGTAATAGGAAGCATTTGTGTTATCAAGACATGACAATCATGAGACTTCATACCAATTAATTTCAAATCTTTTATAGAAACAAGTTTCTTAATGTTAGTGGAGTAACCGAATGGAACTTTCACACCATGCAAGCTCTGGCACAATTCATTTCTCTCGGCATTGGACAAAGTGTAGCAAGCTGAGGGAAGGTACGTTCGTCCTTTATTGGTCTCTTTCGGTGCTAACTCAGTCCTTATATTCATATCAACCAAGTCGCGCTGTGCATTAACACTATCCTTTGTTTTGCCACTAATGCTCAGTAACAGACCAATCAAGCTATCACATACATTTTTCTCCACGTGCATGACGTCGATGTAGTGGCGAACTTCTAAGTGCTCCCAATAAGGCAAGTCCCAAAAAATTGACCGCTTCTTCCAGATGTTCTTCTGACAGGTTCTTAATTTACGTCCCTTCCTAAGCACAACATTGATATCCTTAACCATATCATAGACCTCTTTCCCTCTAAAAGCCCTTGGAGCTGAACTGTCCTCCTTATTTTCGTCAAATTATTTCTTCATCTTGCGGTATGGGTGACTCATGGGAAGGAACCTATGGTGACGCATATATACAGTTTTGCACGAGTTGCTCAACCATACACTCTCCGTACCATCTAAGCAGTGCGGACAGGTTTTGGCTCCTTTTGTACTGAAGCCCAATAGTTTACCAAGGGCAGGAAAATCATTGATGGTGCAGAACAACATGACGCGTAAAGTAAAGTTCTCTCGTTTGTACGCATTCCATATTTGTACCCCTTCATTCCACAGTGTCACAAGATCTTCCAGCAATGGTGTTAGGTATACATCAATATCATTCCCATGTTGCTTCGGCCCTTGGATAAGTAATAACATCAAAATGTACTTTCGCTTCATACACAGTCAAGGAGGAAGGTTGTATATACATAGATTGACGGGCCAGGTGCTATGTCGGCTGCTCATGTTACCGAAAGGATTCATTCCATCTGTACTCAACCTCAACCTTATGTTCCTCGGTTCCGCACCGAACTCTTCGAAGCTCCGATCGAAGTTTCTCCACTAAGCAGAATCAACAGGGTGTCTTAGCTTTCCATCTTTCTTACGCTCCTCCGAGTGCCAACGCAACAATCTTGCCACCTTTGGGTTCGCAAATAAATGCTTCAAACGTGGGATCGCAGGCAGATACCACAACATCTTAGCAAGAGGTCCTTGCATCACCTTATTAGTATTCTTACTCTTGTATCGGGATGTTTTACACACGGAACATACATGCATGTCTACATACGCTTTATGGTAGAGAATACAATCGTTCAGACATGCATGTATTCTTTCTACTTTTGTAGGACCGGAAAGGCGCCTAGAGGGGGGGTGAATAGGAGCTTGCCTAATTTTTCACCTCGATCAGATTCAACACAATATCACTCCAATAGCTACAGAAGCTATGAAGATCAACATTCAAGTCTTCGCAGAGAACTTGAGTTGAACCCAAATCAAAACCCCCAGCAAACGACCAAAAACTGGAGATCAAACCCTCGGGTGCGGACTGGCCGACGTTTATGGCGCGGACTGACCGAGGTGCGGACTGACCGACGGCTTGAGCGCGAACTGACCGCACCACGGACTGACCGGCGGCTTAGGTGCGAACTAACCGCAAGCACGATGAACAGAACAGCAGCCCGAAAAATCAAACTCAAATCGGTCTAACTTTTGATCTACCCAACCAAACTTCACCAAATTTGGAACACACCTTCCTAAGGATATTAGGAACCTATTCCAAGCAACGATCAAGTAGATCCACATCAAAGTTTCAACCTTTTTCCATTTGAACGAAGATTGGTTCAAAACTGGGCAAAAACGAAAACTTGAGCCAACACTTGCTCGTGGGAGAATGATGATTTAGATGATCCTAGATACATTTCCACATGTCACAGCAAGGTAGATGAGGACATGAAACCAACCAAAAACTAAAGGATCAAAGAAGGACCCAAAATCTAGAAATAGAGAGCAAGAATAAATAGGAACTCATCTTTGAGAAGTTTTGCATAGATTGATTCGTGGTTGTTGCTGGTTTACAGCCACTCTCTCAAGGAGGATAAAGCTCAATCCATGAGCACTCACTCAACTCATCTATCTAAAACCCTAAGCCTCTCCTTTCCTCTCTAAGCCCTAAGACAAACTAGGGTTTTACAAAATGAAGTGCTTGAGGGTCGCTTGACAAGACTCTCCTATTTATAGTGAGGCCTAGTTTCTAGAAGAGTTAACCCTAATGGGCTCCCGATAAGGCCCAACACAAATGGGTCACACACGCACATATTTTAAAGCGCCGTCTTCATTTCCTCTTGACCTAATCCACTTCTTCATGCACCGTCTTGCGCTGCGGGTTGGCAAAAGGTCACCAAGGTGGTATTTGGTAAAATTACCAAAATACCCCTACTTGATCTTTTTCGACGACCGAGTCTGAACTGCGCGAAGCACTCCCATGCTTCGCCACGTGTAGGTTGATCCAGTGGCTCTCATCATGTTGGCAAGTCTCTCCCATGTGGCTCCCACCGGACCACCATGGCACTTGCACCGACCCTCGCACCACTTAATCCAACCAGTCGCACCGAACTGCCCGTTCAGTCACCTTTGTCTATTCTGCACCACGCTTGATTCCATTGACTCCAACCGACATCCCCGATCGTTCTGGACCTCAGCTCTCCAAGCTTAGTCCCGATCATCCTGGCCGCTGACCGTCATTGACCTCGAAGCAACCTACACAACAATAGACAAAGAATTCGAATCCAGGAACAAGTTCTTCACAACTTGACCCACATTAGTGAAAACATGTATCATGCAACACATATGCACTGAAGCCCATGCCCTTAACCTAACCCTAAGCCAAATTACCAAAATGGCCGAAGATCAGCACAAGTTCAGTCTGACCGCAGTTCAATGGCCGGTCAGACTACACAGGCCAGTCTAACCGCTCTCAACACGTCGGTCTGATCGCTCCAGTTCTGACAGCTTTTTAACTTAGCCGAAAACGCGTGATTCGACAAACCATCAAAGCCATTTCCAATTGTATCATCATCCTAAGATCATGCACATATCCTCATAATATCCACAATCTCCCCCTTGATGAACACATTGGCAATTTTCCAAAAATGCAAAGATTGAGGTTTGAAAAGTAAAAACTCAACGTTTTCGCATAAAGGCACAACTTGGTCCAAATGCAATGAAAAGCAAGGGAAATGACCAAGCTAGCTCTAGAATAGCATAGGCAAGTGAGATACGGTAAAAGAAAGCAAGAAAGCTTCAATTTCCAGAAAATTGCAAAATCTCACTTAAGATCCATATGAAAGAACAATTGTTCAGATTGACCTTTGATCATTGTGAGGTTCCAAGAATTGCAAATCAAGTTCAGAATAGGCAATAAGACCATAAGAATGCAAATAAGATACTCCCCTCACTATGATCACAAATTTTTCAACAAAAATAATTTCTCCAAAAAGCTCCCCTTTTAACATTTTTGCTATATCTTCTCCCTTGACAATGGAGTCATCAAGGAAGCACACCTTCCTCTCGTCCAGAGATAACAAATGCAGAATTGAGAAAGAAGCATAAGAAAGAGCATGCATGAAATGCAATGGAGTGGCTTCAATTTTTTCATTTTTCAAAAAAAAAATTTGGCAAAAGAAGGTTTAGAGATTACCCAAAAGAACAAGCTAGCATTTCTAATATTGCACAAACATCATATGAAGACTAACAAAGGCTAGCAAGATCATGTTAAGACATATATATATATATATATATATATATATATATATATATATATATATATATATATATATATATATATATATATATATATATATCAAAGCTAAGCATGAAGGCTCAATATAAAGCAATGAATTTTAACAGCTTTAAGCAAAGCTTCAAATTTAGCAAGTTCATCAACAAAGGATCCTAAAATGATAATGGCCATGTCAAAATGTCATTGTGAGATCAAAAGCTAATAAAGACCACTTTAAGAGACAAACAAGTCCTGAATTGAATCAATTTGCTCAAATTAGCTCAAACGCCCGTTTTTCAATAAATTCTTCATTTGCAATGAATTTTGAAGTTGATTAATGGTCTATCTTAGTGAAGAAGATCCTGGACTAGGAGCCCTCCACAAACTCTTCCTAAGCTTCGACTGTAAGGTATATCTTAGTGAAGAAGATCCTGGACTAGAAGCCATCCACAACCTCTTCCTAAGTTTCTCCCAGGAAAACAAATCTTGAGGTTCATGTCAATTTTGACAAGCAGTCCCCATGAGATTGTTTGGATCATCAAACTATCTCCAAGTTCATGTCTTGGACATGCAGTCTCGTGAGAGTAGTTTGGCACATTTTATCAAGGACAATCTTGAAATTCGATTTTTCTTTTTACACAGAAGCACTTATAAATTCTCAGCAGAACAAGGAGCTCAAGTAATGATCAAAACTAGATTTAAGAGCTAACAAAGCAATTTTAAGGGGCAAGGTCACAAAAGAGCACTAATTGCGAACTAGCTAAAGGATCCACAAATTGCGCTTTTAATTCAAGTTGTTTTAATGTTCTAGCTCATTTAGTAAAGACTTAGCTACACATGTGAAAGCATGATAATCCTAGCAAGTCAAAAAAACTAGACATGGCATTGAGCAAGAATTGAAATACTAAAGCTCAAAAGGGTAATAAGCAAAGCTTCATCAATTAAAAGATAAGCAGAAGTCTTACATTACAATGCATCTTTTGAGTTTTTCATATGAATGCAATATGATACAATGAATGCAAAAGAGCAAACTCCCCCTCAAAACAGGCCAAAAGGACTAATAACTCCCAACTCTCCCCGCAAGAAAGCAAACCAAGAAGAATTAAGAGCCTTAGTGAAGATATCCGCAACCTGTTGCTCAGACTCTACAAAGTGAAGCACAACATCACCCTTCTCTACATGATCTCTAAGGAAATGATATCTGATATCAATGTGCTTGGTCCTAGAGTATTGCACTGGGTTTTTGACGATGTTTATGGCACTAGTGTTATCACAGAAAAGGGGAACACTATCCAAAGACAACCCATAGTCCCGCAGAGTAGATAAGATCCAGAGAACCCGAGAATAACTACTGTCATAGCTATACATACTCAAATTTCTAAGAAAGGATCAGGCAACCGAGGACTGCTTCCTAGAAGACCAAGAGATAAGAGAGGTGCCTAAGAAATAACAGGTGCCAGAAGTATTCTTCCTATCCACTATACACCCTGCAAAATCAGCATCAGAAAAGCTCGAATGGAGAAAGCAGAATCAGAAGAAAACCAGAGTCCAAAGTCAAGAGTGTCCTCGGAGGTACTCAATATGCAACGACCGCTTGACGATGTGAGGCACGAGGAAGCTGAAATCGAGCACACGTACACACAAAGAAATCAGTATGTCCCGGCCTCGGCCATGAGGTAGAGGAGGGAGCCGATCATGCTGCGGTACTTCTTCTGGTCCACGGGCTCTCCATCCTCATCAGGATCCATCACGGTAGAAGTGGCAATGGGAGTAGATATTGGCTTGATGCTTCCCATGTCGAAGCGTCGAAGAAGGTCCTTTGTGTACTTACTTTGATGAATGAAGGTGCCCTCTTTCAGTTGCTTGATTTGAAGACCAGAGAAGAAAGTCAGCTCGCCCATCATACTCATTTCGAATTCCCTGCTCATAGAATCTGAAAATCTGGATACCAAAGCATGAGAAGAATCACCGAATATATATAATATCATCCACATAAATCTGAACCAATAAAAAGTCACTGCCATGTCTAAGAGTGAACAAGGTTTTATCTACCATTCCCATTTTGAAATCATTCTCAAACAAGAAACTCTTAAGCCTATCATTCCAAGCTCTAAGGGCTTGCTTCAATCCATACAAGGCTTTAGAGAGCTTTAACACATGGCTTGGGAATTTGAGATTTTCGAAACCAGGAGGCTGCTTGACATAGACCTCTTCTTCTATAAAACTATTAAGGAAAGCACTCTTGACATCCATTTGAAAAAGTTTAAAGCCCTTAGATGTCACGAAAGTTAACAATATGCGAATGGCTTCTAATCTAGCTACATGAGCAAAGGTCTCTTCAAAGTCTAAGCCTTCTACTTGGGAAAAATCTTGAGCTACAAGCCTAGCCTTGTTACAAACTACCAACCCATCCTCACTTTGCTTATTTTTCAAAATCCATTTTGTTCCAATTACATGTTAATTAGGTGGAGGTTCAACTAAGGTCCGACTTTGTTTCTTTCAAAATTTTCAAGTTCTTCATGCATGGCATTGACCCAAGAGGAATCGATAAAGCATGGGTGACATCTCGAGTTCAAAAGACGCAACAAAAACAGAAGTGCATGAGAGCGAGTAACTCGCTCATGAAGATCCCCAATTATCTCGCTTTCAGTGGGTGTTGTCACGAATGTGAAGAGGACGTCCTAGTGCAGATGTGGCCTCTACCTCATTGGTCAGGAGGTAGGAGCAGAGCCACTCGGCTACCGGTGAAGGTGGGAGGAGGTCGCTCTCCTGGCCGAGAAACAGAGCGTGCTCTCCAACCATCTCAGTAGTGCCTAGAGGATAGATTGGGTCCTCATCCTTAGAGTCGTCATCGACGAAGATGCTTTCTCGAATATCAAGAACCTGTGTACCTGCAGCATCGGGTCTAGTACCAGGACTAGCCTCATCAAAAGTGACTTCACAAGTCTCAACAATTTTGTTAGTATCCAAATTAAATACGCGATAGCCTCGAGAATGAGCAGGATATCCAAGAAAAATACCATCATAGCATCTAGATTCAAATTTATCCAAATTGCCATGCTTAATAATGAAGTACTTGCAACCAAAAATCTTGAAATGAGATACTCTAGGCCTATGACCAAATCTAAGCTCAAAAGAAGTCTTGCCTATGACAGATCTCAAGAACACTCGATTAGACACATAACAAGCAGTAGAGATCGCCTCAACCCAAAACCTCCTAGGAGTGCTATGCTCATCTAGCATGGTCCTAACCATCTCTACAAGGGTCCTGTTCTTTCTTTCTACAACCCCATTCTGCTGGGGAACTCTAGGTGAGGAAAACTGGTGCTCAAGACCTCTCTCAGTGCAGAATGTGGCAAAAAAAGAATTCTTGAATTCTGTGCCATTATCACTCCTAATGGTTTTCATGGCTCTAGGGAGGTCAACAGCTAGTCTAAGAACCAACTCCCTAAAGAAGCCAAAAGTCTCATCCTTAGAAACCAGAAAATAAACCCATGAATACCCGGAGAAATCATCCACAATGACAAGCACATACCACTTCCCTCCTGCAGACTGAACTCTAGAAGGGCCAACTGTGTCTAAGTGCAAGAGCTGACCAGGTCCATCGATCATCACTGAAGTAAGAGGTGGATGAGAAGCAGAAACCATCTTGCCATGTCTACAGGGAGTGCACACAAGATCTCTAAGAGGCTTAAGTCTAGGCAAACCTCTAATCAAGTCCTTGCTACCGATCCTGGTCAAATGATCAAAGCCTATATGTCCAAGCCTACGATGCCACAAGACTAAATCATGAGAGTCAGAAGCCACAAGGCACCTAGGGCTAGAAGAAGAAGAGGTACTGAAATTAGCACTAAAGATCCTCTCAAATCTAGAGATCCCAAAGACATGCTCACCCGAGGAATCTAGAACTTTACACTCACCACTCTTAAACCTTACTTCTAGACCCTCATCAAGAAGCTGAGAAACAGATAGCAGATTATACCTCACCATTTACCAAAGCGACGCCATTAAGCATGAAGTTGTTGTTGACGCCAAGACTGCGTCTTTGGTTGTCACATCCCCGTGAGAAGCATCCCCAAATGTGATCAACTCTGTTTCGGATGCACGTGTGAGGAGGAGAACCATCTAGAATCTACAACATGTGTCGAGAACACCCAGAGTCAACAAGCTATATGTCCTCCTTCCTCGCACGACGGACCCACAGGCATAAGCAGAAACATTTGTGCCTCAAGATCAAGTTAGTGATAAGAGACTTTGGAATCCAGTACTGAGCTACACGATGCTTTGGAACAGCAGAAGAAGCATCAATAAAATGGTTAGTGAGATAATCATAAGAATGCACATGAGCAACACCTAGACCTCTCCGAATCGATCTACCAAAAGATCGGTACTCCCCCTGTCTAGATACTACCTGTGGTTTCTCCTCACGATATCCTAACCCAAAATGCTGCCTAGAGCCACCAAAAGAGTCAAAGAAGTCATCTACGAATCTAGGCTTATGTCTAGTAGGAAATACAGGTTGCCTGGCTCTAGAGACTGTCGTAGGTGAAGAAGCTCCTCTAATGGTCCTCAAAGCATGCACTCTCTCCTTCCTCTCACTCTTAGCTCTACGCAAGCAGAACTCAACTATGTGGCCATCCTTCTTGCAGAAGATGCAATGATACTTGACCTTTTGAGAGGTCTGATCTGCTGACTTAGAAGCATCTATCTTGCTAGATAGGGTTTGGGAAAAACCTGCAGATCTAAAGACTATGTTAGATGGCTCAGGGGGTTCTACCTCAAACAATCCACTCTTAACCGCTCTCACAACCTTAGGTGGCTGATTCTTAGAATTCTCTAAAGAATTAAATCCACGGCCACTATTCTTCACACTCACCTTAGATTGGCCAAGAATCATGTTTAGGTTCTTCTTCCCAGTAGAAAATCTCTCAAGAGTCTTTTTGAGGTAATCATTTTCTTTGGCTAGGTCCTTACAGGCGTCACACCTATTTGACTTGGTTGTCCTAGCAAGCTTTTCTTTAACAAGAGCTACCTCAACCTTTAAAGCCTCACAAGATACACAAGAAGCATTCTCAATCATACTCACTTGCTCTTTGAATTTGACTCTAAACGCCTCTTGTATCTTATCTAAATTTATCCCAACTTCAGTACAAAAAGCACAAGAAGCAGAATCAACAACTTTCTTGGAAGAAGTCATGGACATGGATTGTTCAATTTTAGATTCCTCCTCTAGAGTCTTATTCAAAGTATCATTATCAATTGTGAGTTTAAGACAGTTATCACATGAAGCAGTTTTAGAATGAAGAACCATTTCAGTCATTTTAATTCTACTATCCTCACAATGAGAGCAAGTGTGACTAGCATCAAATTTCATCAATTCCTTAGTAGTACTATTCAATTTCAACTCAAGCAATGGACAATTTGAGCAAGATGAAGGAATAGCATCTACTGAAGTCACATCTAGAGCTATAGCATGCAAGCAAACGTGACTAGGACTAGATTTAAGAGATTCTAGTTCATCTAGAGCATCTTTAAGTTGATTGGCAATAGAGGAATGAGCAGATTTCAGATTTGCTAGTTCATTATGCAAGCTGGAGCAAGAATCACAATTATTAGCAGGATTAATAGATTTGAGCCTAACTACTTCTAGGTTCAAATTGTCAATCATGAAATCCTGTCTCTTAATCATTTTAGCTTGCTTCTTCAGATTTCGTTCAGCAACAATCAATGCACGTTTCATTTCAGTGAGTGAGGGGCATACCTCGTCAGGATCGCTGAAGAGATCATCGTCGTTGGAGGAATCGATGTCGTGGCTGTCCCTGGCCATGAAGCACATACCGGTGAAGTCCTGGGCCTTCTTCTTGCCATGGGAATCATCCTCGTCATCATCTGTCCCCGAGTCCACATCGCTCATATCAACATTCTCAAGAGCGGCAAGCACCCGGTTGATGAACTTTCGGTAGTTGGGCTTCTTAGCTTTAGCACCTCGAGCTTGAGGACGCCTCCGAAAGTCCTTCTCCTCCTTGCCCTTCAGCTTGGGGCAATTGGCCCGTATGTGGTTTGGCTCACCACACTCAAAGCAGGTAACAGGGCCACTTCTCCTTTTGCTCCTCACTTTGTTGTAGACTCTCGTGAATTTTGTGGATAGGAGGGCTAAGTCATTCTCAGGTAGCTTCTCTAGCTGCTCATCGCTCAAAGAGTGCAAAGCGGACAATGAAAAACCATATGAGCTAAAA
This sequence comes from Phyllostachys edulis, assembly GCA_036346405.1. Lineage (NCBI taxonomy): Eukaryota > Viridiplantae > Streptophyta > Magnoliopsida > Poales > Poaceae > Phyllostachys > Phyllostachys edulis. Next base: position 475,438 of record JAYEVD010000782.1, on the reverse strand, counting down.
TCCAAAGAATCAGAAGAACTACCGTTAGATGGGTCAACCACTAGAGCGATCGACTCTGTCTTGGGGAGACGCGAGATGAAGTCAATCTCATGCGTCTTCAACGTCGAGTAGAGCTTATCCATGGTAAGCTCACTTATGACAGTGTTGTCATTGATGGAAGTGATCTTCATCCCCCAAACCCTTACGTCAAGTGCACCCAAGAACTGGCATGCATTCTCATACTCAGTAAACACAATATCCACAGCACGCAAGTCATGAATGATCATGGAAAACCTTCCCAACAACTCATCCAAAGATTCACCAGGCCTTTGTTCAATCTTAGAATATTCCTTCTTGAGCTGGTTCTGTCTCACTTCCTTGATCGCGGTAGAGCCCTCATGGTAGTCAGCGAGGGTCTACTAGATCTCGTGAGCAGACCTCAAGTCAGAGACACGCTCAAACTCAGATCGACTAAGCCCTTGAATCATGAAGTTTCAAGCCTTGCTATTTGCCTCCACATCAGGTGTGATCACATCGTCATTGGCTGGTACTGCATAAGGATTTTTGACCTTAAGCCAAATTGAGTGCCCTTAAGCCTCGATGTAGGCATGCATGCGAGCCTTCCAGTATGACAAATCGACTCCATCAAACACAGGTGGTTTGGTGGAATACTTGTCGACGCCAAGGCTCCTAAGACCGTTAAGATCTATAAGAAGAGCTAACCGGGCTCTGATACCAATTGTAGGACCGGAAAGGCGCCTAGAGGGGGGGGGTGAATAGGAGCTCGCCTAATTTTTCACCTCGATCAGATTCAACACAATATCACTCCAATAGCTACAGAAGCTATGAAGATCAACATTCAAGTACTGCAGATGACTTGAGTTGAACACAAATCAAAACCCCAAGCAAACAACCAAAAACCGAAGATCAAACCCTCGGGTGCAGACTGACCGACGTTTATGGCGCGGACTGACCGACGGCTTGAGTACCTGACCGACCGCACCATGGATCGATCAAGGCTTAGGTGCGATCGATCAAGCAACCACGATGAATGTAGAAGAAACTGAAAAATCAAACTCAAATCGGTCTAACTTTTGATCTACTCGACCAAATTTGGAACACACCTTCCTAAGGATATTAGGAACCTATTCCAAGCAACGTTCGAGTAGATCCACGTCAAAGTTTCAACCTTTTTCCATTTGAACGAAGATTGGTTCAAAACCGGGCAAAAATGAAAACTTGATCCAATACTTGCTCGTGGAAGAATGATGATTTAGATGATCCCAGATACATTCCTACATGTCACAGCAAGGTAGATGAGGGCACGAAACCAACCAAAAACCAAAGGATCAAAGAAGAACCCAAAATCAAGAAATAGAGAGCAAGAACAAATAGAAACTCATCTTTGAGAAGTCTTGCATAGATTGATTCGTGGTTGTTGCTGGTTTACAGCCACTCCCTCAAGGAGGACAAAGCTCAATCCATGAGCACTCACTCAACTCGTCTCTCTAAAACCCTAAGCCTCTCCTTTCCTCTCTAAGCCCTAAGACAAACTAGGGTTTTACAAAATAAAGTGCTTGAGGGCTGTTTGACAGCACCCCCTCCTATTTATAGTGAGGCATAGCTTCTAGAAGAGTTAACCCTAATGGGCTCCCGTTAAGGCCCAACACAAACGGGTCACACACCCACGCATTTTAAAGCATCGTCTTCATCTCCTCTTGACCTAATCCGCTTCTTCACGCACTGTCTTGCGCCACGGGTTGGCAAAAGGTCACCAAGGTGGTATTTGGTAAAATTACCAAAATACCCCTACTCGATCTTTTTCGAAGACCGAGTCTAAACTACGCGAAGCACTCCCATGCTTCGCCACGTGTAGGTTGATCCAGCAGCTCTCATCATGTCGGCAAGTCTCTCCTATCCGGCTCCCACCGGACCACCGTGGCACTTGCACCGACCCCCGCGCCGCTTGATCCAACTAGTCGCACCGAACTGCTCGTTCGGTCACCTTTGTCCATTCTGCACCACGCTTGACTCCATTGACTCCAACCGGCATCCCCGATCGTTCTGGACCTCAGCTCTCCAAGCTTAGTCCCGATCATCCTTACCGTTGACCGTCATTGACCTCCAAGCAACCTGCACAACAAATAGACAAAGAATTCGAATCCGGGAACAATTTCTTCACAACTTGACCCACGTTAGTAAAAACATGCATCATGCAACACATATGCACTGAAGCTCATGCCCTTAACCTAACCCTAAGCCAAATTACCAAAATGGCCGAAGATCAGCACAAGTCCGGTCTGACCGTAGTTCAATGGCCGATCAGACCACACAGGTCGGTCTGACCGCAGTTCAACGGCCGATCAGACAACACAGACCGGTCTGACCGCTCTCAACACTTCGGTCTTACCGCTCCAGTTCTGATAGCTTTTTAACTTAGCCGAAAACGCGTGATTCGACAAACCATCAAAGCCATTGCCAATTGTATCATCATCCTAAGATCATGCACATATCCCCGTGATATTCACAACTTCCATTCCCAATGGACAAAGAACCTTCTTTGCTTGGTAGGTGGTGCGGGGCAACACGTTTCCCTCTGGAAGGATGTTCGCTAGGAGACCTAACAACTGTTGGGATACGGGTAGGCTACAATAGCTACAAACAAAATTTTCTACCACGCAAAACCAGATGCCAAGCAAGTAGATGGTCATAGATCGTTACCACCAGACGCCAGCAGCGGAAGAAGGGTTGGAGCAACCGTCCAACGAAGAGCACGCCGATGTAGTGGTCGAGTTGATCGCCTCCTCCAAAGAACCTCTCAGATTCCTTGTGAAGATCGCGGATCGCCCTCAAGCGCAACAATCGTAGTAGCGCCTCTCACGGTATCCACACGCCCGGGGAAGGAACAACCGACGACGGTGCTAGCACCAAATCGCACGGGAGGCTCTCAAGAAAATGGCGGCTAGGGTTTTGTAGGGCAACTCGCCGACTCACCTCTTCCCAACAAATTTCATGCATCTCTTTATATAGGCCTGTGATGGATCCTATCCAAACACGCTTTACGAATCATATTCGCATTGGTTTGTTCCAACCTTAAGTGTGTGACCCGTTAGGTTCATGTGTAGTTCGGTTGTGACTGAAACCCTTTCCGACCACAAGTCGAAGCGTTCCTAGCGTAACATAACGATTCCTAATACACACAAATTATATCGGACGAAACCTTAATGCAATATGATCTACCACTGTGTCCTCATCACTTACGACCGTGTCCTATCTCTATACGACCGATTCAGATTTGATCACGACCAACTTGTAACTCTTTACGACTTGGTTTCACCACTCAGGATTACGTTCACCGCCTACGACTTGCTTGTATCTCCATACGACTTGTCCGTAGTCGGTCGAACTAAGTTTACCTACTCATGTATTCTCCCTTTGCCTCACGATATCCGGTTGAACTCCGTGAGATGTGGTGTCATCCATGGATCGCTCAATGCTTTCGACGAGTATCGGATAACCTCATGTGGTCGAACTCTTCACCACCAAAGGGCATGGCTATGCACTTTCTTTATCCGATCACTTCGAGGGCCCAGATATCTCTCATGTTATGTTAGGAGGAGCAAATCCCATATCCGACCAAACACATCCTCTCGCATGTTTCATAGCATACCCGAAAAGCTACTTTTATAACCACCCGCCATCTAGCAGCGTTTGGCAACCCCTAAGAGTGCTATTACACATGTAGGAAATCATGTCGATCTCGTGTCTAAGGATTATACATCATCATTGCTTGAGACCAACTAACGACACATAGAATCATAACAATCTCAATAGTGTCTCAAGGTGGGTCTTATCCAACACCATGTTCTCTAACACGTGTCCACATTATTGATTCGATATCCCTATATCCATGACCGTGAAACGTGGTCATCAATCAATACATGTGTTGGTCGTGGAGTCACTAGTGTTCACCAAAGGACTTTCGACTGAGGATATTTTTAGAACGACATCATCATAAGTTAAAAAGAGCTTCACCAACAAGTCACATACTCGTTAATCTTCATTACTGATGATTCATTCAAGGAACAAGATAACATATTATCAAATATTGTGAACATAATGAAATATAATCATCTCTATGATTGCCTCTAGGGCATATTTCCAACAACAACATCGTGAAACTCTTGTCGGACCAACCATTGCTTGCCTTCAATTTCAGCAGTTCAAGCACGGTTGACAACCTTGTGTATTCCGGCTTGTAGCCAGGGAACGAAGGTCTCACCGAGTCCTCCATTAAGCCCTCGAATTTACAAAACTCTCTCTCACTGTAGTTCTTTTCTGCATCGCATAGCATCTGATCCAGATTGTCATCGTGCGACCTATCCTCATCAAAAGCACAGTCCACATCCGGCATATCGTTGACTTCCTCCGCGATGTCGTCATTATTAACTTCTTGTATAATCTGCTCTTCACCGTGACTGGTCCAACATGTATACCCTTTTTTGAAACCCCTTCGAATCAAGTGCGCTTCGATCTGCACCGGGTTATTAAACATCTTCATATTACCGCAATCAATGCATTGACAGTACATAAATTTTATCCCCTTCTTTAACATATCTTGCTCGGCGGCTCTTCTAAAAGTAAACACGCCATTAATGTACTCTTGACTCACACGGTTCACACCGTGCACATCCAGCCGGTCCATCTACGCTACATATGTAACAAATTAGTGTCAAATTATATTAATAAACCGCAAGTACGTACTCTTCCTATTGACCAAACATACTTAAATTGATTAGCGATTAACTTATAGCAAACATAAAGGGTTATAGATCATTACTATTAGAGCTCACGACGAAAATACCAAATATCCCCCGAGAATCCTCTCCTTCTTCTTCTCCCCCCTTCCTCCTCTCCTTCTCCTCCCTTCCTCCTTCCTTCCCTTCCTTCTCCTTTGTAAACTGGCGCAATGACCTGGTGGCGGCTCAAATGGGAATTGGCAGGGGATCTGTCGGGACCAGGCATTTATAATGTTGCCCTATCACTGACGGTTTTTAATAGAATTGTCTATGATAATTCATAGACGCCTTTTGTTAAGAACCGCTCAGGATACCAGAGATATCACTGCACGGTTCTATTAAAAACCGCTCGTGATAGGTGCATAAAGGAACCGTCTGTGATAAGTTTAACATAGATAATTTCTTTTGAACCGTCTGTGATAAGACGTCTTTTATTGCTTGTTTTATAGTAGTGCATGAATCTGACCATGGCCTACATGATTTGTTAATTTCCTGCAGAAGTACGCTCTCAAGGCCATTTTTTCCAACCTCATGGCACGACCAGGAATTAATACGGAGGGACCCTAACTCTCGATTTCTGCACAATTCACGTGGCTCAGGTTTTGCCAAAATTCACGTGCAAAAGCACCGGCTGGCTCATGTTTTCAGAATACTAGCAACTCTCGCTATTCAAAAGTCATGCTTTTTTTTTGGAGATCACCGAATGATCACTTGCTAATAATTAAGAAAAATATGGAACACACGTACTAGTACGAGGTGCGTACTTTTTGCACGTCGTATCATTATCTAAAGATTTTTACTGTACTAATAATTCCACTTTGTTTCTATATTGAAAATAGTTCACCCCAAAGTACTAAGCTTAGAGCATGTACCGACAAAAAACTCTTGAAAGAGTTAGTGTGGTTTTATTTGAGTGTGGTTTTTGCACACGTACATGGCAGCCCACATGGTATCTTCACCATTGAAGTCCTCCAAGATCGTGCTACGTTCTAAAATACCCCTCCCTTTCTCTCCCTTTCCTCTTCCTCTTCCTCTTCCTCTTCCTCACTCTCTCTCTCTCCTTTCTCCGTGCCGTCACTGTGCCTTACTGTCCTGCAACGAGGTTTCCAACGTGGCGAGTTTTCCAGCGACCACTAATATGAAAAAAAAAACTATTGTGACACGATTTGATAATACATATATATAACCCTATACAATAGGATAATGCCTCTTGATCTCAAGGCCATTTTTTCCAACCTCATGGCACGACCAGGAATTAATAGAAGTATATGAAACCATATATACTACTAGCTTTCATCGGTTTCATTAATACGGGAGTTGTTACGCAAAGTTCGCAGGTGCTTACAACCAACATAAGAGTTCGTAATTAAGGTACCAAGCTAATACATATATATAACCCTATACAATAGTATAAACAAGTACTGTGTAGGCCCAACCATTAGCCAACGCATTCAGCACAAGATCAAAGCGCGCACGTGTAGGAGGAGATCGAGCAGCTAGGAATGTGTTTTCCTCACGATCAAGAGGCGAAGCTCAACGGACAAACATTCTGAAACAGACTTAGACCATGGACAAACAGCGTGAAATGGATAGAGTACTGTATAAGTTCAGTCACATGATATAATTTATAAACTTAGAGAACCAATATGTATAATGTAATTATCCCTACATATAAAAGTATCACACATAATTTGCATCCAATCAACAAGCCACGTAGAGTATTATCACTCCCTCCGTTTAGAAATATGACATTTTAGAAAACGTGCAGTCAAACGTCCTTATCTTTGACCACTAATATATTAAAAAACTATTTGTATTGGTCACGTGAAAATGATATTATTAGATTAGTCATGAAAATATTTTCATAATATAATAAATTTATATTATTTTATGAACAAATTCATATAAAAAGTATTGGTCAAAATTGCATATTAGAGACCGTATCGTTGTTCAAAACATTATATATTCTTGAACAGATAGAGTAATAATTAAATTAAAAAAACTGCCAATTGATCTGCCAAACACGGGCCTTGATTTCCTCCATTAGCAGTCGTCCGTGACTTTGCTTTAGTTGTATTTCGTTGAACACATGCAAGGTTAATATATAATCTCTCAAAGTACAATATATATACACACCCTAGTTTTCCATGACGTGTTAATGCTAGCATATATTGATCCGTGGACACAATACTGACCGTTCGTTAGTCTTTTGTACGACGTTTGTAATATCTAAACCAATCTTGACTTGTCTATATAGTTTCGTTCGTACTAGGTACTACTTCATAAATACAACTGTGTGTGTCGGTGTCAGCTGCCAATTCATAGGATTCGTTTTGCAAGCATGCGTGCATGGCTTTTTTCCTGCAAGAAGAAAATTCTTCCAATCACATGTGAATCTAAGACTTCCGTTTTTTAACTTGAAGACATCCTCCGAATTTTTTTGAAGGCAAAGACATCCTTCTAACTAATGAATTAAGCACATGCGTGTGTCTAGAGGCTCTTTCCATGATTACTTAAAAAAAAATTTCTTTTGAGTTTAATCTACTTCCTCTGTTTGTTTTAATTTATAAGGCGTATCTTGTCCGGAGATTAAGAAAGTTGTAAAACTAAGAGGATATCGGACCTCAGGCGTGGAATACCCGAAGACCCTATGTGTATACCATGTTGGTCCCAGGATTAATGGCTAGCACACACATTCACAACAGTTGGCAATCACATCCATACAAACACATACTAAGTAAAGCAAAGGGGGTATTCTACTTAACCTATTACAACAGTTATTACAACAATGGCCGACCGACCGAATAAAAGTAGTTGTCAGAGTAAACAAAATAAATAGCAGCAGAAGACATAGTAGTAGTACCAAAAGTCCAGAGGCATACCCATCCGATCCAGTAGAAAACCGACAAGGAAGCAAGGCCTAGGTAGCCACGTAATTCGGTGCTGGAAGCAAAGAACGTGTCGCCTGGCATCTGCGCATCTTCGATCTCTGAACAACAATATTAGCAAGATTGAGTACTTGTGTACTCAGTAAGACTTGTAGTGTATCGCAAAAGTTATATTAGATGCAAGGCTGTCAAAAGAAGAGGCTCTACTCTACAAGTTATATTGCTCAAAGTCAGGTTTATTTGCAATATTTGTAAGTAATAATTTGCAACGGAATTTGAAAGAGCAGTATAAATAAGTACATGACAGTAAGTAAAGAACTGAACAAATAATAACAACACTTGCAACCCTAATCGGTTGCAAGCAAAAATATATATTTATGTTCAGCCATAGACATGGCACTGACAAATTCATGTCTAGCCATAGAAATGACAGCCTTGCTATAGACATAGCAGTCCAGCCATAGACATGACAGTTAACTCTCAACAAATGAAAACCACATGTCATTACCCCAATCCTTTGTGACAAAACATTTTGAAAAGCAAAGCTACCGTCATGCCAGTCGTACTAAGCATGCTCATGACCGCGAGCGTGGCTATTCGAATGGTTTATCACTCTGCAGAGGTGTACAAGTTTACCCATAGTACGCGGTATTGTAGTTGCCTAGAATATCTCTATATCACTGTTCACTACCGAAGGATTTTAAGGATAATGTATGAGGGGATAAAATTTTAAAATGTATGAGGGGATAAAATTTTAAAGGATTTTAAGCTACCTAATCGGCTGATCACATATAGTGTATTCAGAGAGTATTTGATGGCCTCGAACGATTAGTCGGCTGTTTTCAGATTAATCATCGTTTTTCCTGTTTATTGCCGAAACACCTTATTTTTACTTGTTAATTACAATTTGTTTGTATATGATGTCGCGTAGTGACATATACAATTTGTACCATATAAATAAAATATAAACTACCGGATGCAAATTATGACCAATCATGTTTTATATAGTGACAACTCATCGTAATCTTCATAAATTAAGAGCATATAGTCGCCTGCTAAATTCTGATTAATGAGCTGCAACCTCTATGCATAATATATAGGATTGAGTATATAGGAAAATTGAAAAACTGTAATATAATTGGGAAAGGTGCCACAAATTTGCACTCCGAGACGTCAAATGTGAACTACCAAGACCGTCCTTGCAAAAAGTAAAAAAGCAAACATATGAAGCGATCTGTTGGGCATGCAATTAATTTTACGTGCATGATTCTAAATAAATTACTAATTTAATAACATAAATATTTATTAAACTAAGAGAGAGATCACATGCAATCTGTATAGCGAAGTAAATACACTTTGTCGCTAAGGACATCTTCAATACTATTGTCTCGAATTTTACTATATCAACTCGACATCACCGAACGATAGATTTAGAGACAACACTTCTAATAAGCTGTCTTTACCAAGTTGTCTCTAACATTTATGTCAAACTTATAATATTCTCACTCCTTCAACCTTTATCCTTTGTCGCATGTGAGATCAGAAATATCGTAAAGCAGTCGTAGAGTATTGCCAGTGAAAATTAACTAATTATGACTTGACTGGCACATACTTCCATGATACTCTAATAATTTACTAGAAATGAATTCAATTTATTACGGTGACAGCCATAAGATGACGTTACATGCTTGATATATTGCTCTGCCATGTCATGTTGTCACCATCTGAACTACTGATCAAGTGAGCACTAATTTATTAAAGAGAAAATTACTCTGAAATTACGAGGCGGTGCCACTTCAAATGTTAACTACAAAGACCGTGCTAGCAAAAAAGAAAGAAAAAACTTATAAAGCGATCTGTTGGGCATGCAATTAATTTGACATGCATGATTCTAAATAAATTACTAATTTAGCAACAAAAATATTTCAACTTTCAGCAACAGGCATGGCATATTCACGTAGCGATAAGCTTTGTCGCTCATGTGAGATCTAAAATATCTTAAAGCAAGCGTAGAGTATGGACAGTCGAAATTAAGTATGACTTGACTGGCTCATACTTAATTTACAAGAAATTAATTCAATTTATTTCGGTGACGGCAATAGGACGACGTTACATGCTGGCTGCAAGTTGATACATTGCTTAGGCATGTCATCTTGTCACCGTGTGTACTACTCATGAAGTGAACACTAATTTATTAAAATAAGAGAGGGAGAGATCAGATGCCATGTGAATAATGAAGACGTCCTCGCGAAATAAACATGCTTTGTCGCTCACATGAATAGCAAAGATGGTCCTCGCAAAGTAAATATTGAATAGCGAAGTCCGTCCTCGCGAAATAAACATGCTTTGCCGCTCATATGAATAGCAAATATGGTCCTCGCAAAGTAAATATTGAATAGCGAAGTCCGTCCTTGCAAAATAAATATGCTTCGTCACTCATGTAAATAGCGAAGATCTAAAATAAATATGCTTCGTCGCTCATGTGAATAGCGAAGGCCACCCTTGCAAAATAAATATTGAATAGCGAAGACCGTCCTCGCAAAATAAATATGCTTCGTAGCTCTCATATGATTAGCGAAGACCATCCTCGTAAAATAAATATGCTTCGTCGTGAGCACTAATTTATTAAACTAAGAGAGAGAGAGAGATCATATGCCATGTGAATAATGAAGACCTCCTCGCGAAATAAATATGATTTGTTGCTCATGTGAATAGCAGTGGCGGAGCCAGGATTTTGACGATAGAGGTGCGAACTTAAGACACATCCGTTCCAACATAAGTTCAAATAACATACTATATAAGCTCAAATGTGTCAAATTGCATGTTCGCATTATGACCAACATCACAAAATATTTTAAAAAATTACAACTTGATACGGCGTTCCTTCATGCTTTGAAAGCGATTGATGACAGCATCATCACTAACTTGTAGAAAAAAATCACGCTCGATTAATGCGTAATTAAACAATCATTCAAATATTGTTCACCCATACTATTTCTTAGCTTGTTCTTCACATGATTCATTGCCAAAATACCTCTCTACACTTGCAAGAGCTACGTGAAGGATCAATACCAATTTAAGCAAAAATAAACAAGTTTATAGCGATCATGCTTTTTGTCTCAACAAGTTTAATAGAGAGCTCACCGAGATTCTTCACTTCTAAACCTTATATCTTGATGCATGTCAGTGATAAACATATTAAGTTGCAAAGAAAGTTGGATCAAATCTGTGTTCAATAAATCTTTAGGATAAAACTTAGCAAGTTTAAGAACTTTATCCTTGTCATATGAAGCAAATGAATAAGTAGGATGCAAAGATGCCATGCAAAGAAGTAGCTCTGTATTAACTTCATCAAACCTGTTATAAGAAGCAAATATATTAGTAGGAAGCAAATATGCGTTGGAATTTAGAAACAAACAGTTGTAACAAATTTAACCAACCTGCTATTGAGCTCTTGAAGTTGCATATCAATGACACTTAAAAACATTTCAACATGGAAGCGATGGAAATTCTTTACTTTTGCAAAGAAACGCTTTGGTCTCACCAGAGGCACATAGAAACTATTCATGTCAGGAACTTTGATGTGATGCTTAACACAAAAAGAAGTGACATCCTTGAGAAAAGTTTCCCATCCATCATCTTCCCGCAACAATTGGAATTGAAGCTTAGTTATGTATACAAGCTCAACAGCATTAACAATACCTTGATCCCTCTTTTGCAAAGCATGACATAGTTCATCTGAGTATCCCAATATGGTTAGCAATAAATGTGCCATGAAAACAAAGTCAAATGACTCAATTATCACCAAATAATTTTGAGCATTCAGACGCTCCAATTGAGTGCGATCCTTTCCAATCATTATGGTAAAGTGGATAAAAATACCTTGTTGGATGCAGAATTTTATCCACTTTACCATTTCTTTGGTTTTATATTAGAACGCCCTGCAGTTCCTAAAAAAAACCTGGGGTTTATATGTGTGGATGTGCCACTTATTCTCATATCTCAATACATGAAATTTGCATGACTCTATGTCTGAACCATTCCATGCATATTAAACTGTAATCTATTGAACGTCGACTACTTATGCTTATGAGATCATAAATGCAGTCTACATAGAGTTGGCGCTATCAGCGGTTTGTATTCTTTGATAACATTGAAGGTCTGTTGCTTACAGTTATATCAGATTTAAAATTGTTGATGGACAAGACACTGCACTTATTCTGAAATTTTTACATGTTTTTCTCTTTCTAAAGTAACTACTGTTTCTTAGCTGTCACATATATACCTCTATATTTATTGCTGATGTTGGATAATTACCGGACCTTACCTGTTTTTGAATTGCTAAAACAGGCATTCCAGCTAGGAGATAAAAAAACACGCCAACATAGTTGAGTGCAAAACATAGAGTTTCCATTCTCATAAATGGTATAGATGTGACTCCCTTGCAGTACTTAAGGTTACTCCGAGATGGTATAGATTCTCTTAGAATGGTAATAAGGTATTTCACCATATACTATTGCACCATGTGACTCCCTATATGTTTTGCACTAACAAAAAAAATGCAATCCGAGATAGTCTACTATCTCTTAGCTGTCACAGATATACCTCTAGATTTTTGGTTGCTGTTGGATCATTGCCGGACCTACCTGTTTTTGCATTACTAAAACAGGAATTCCAGCTAGGAGGACATAATGCCGTTGTTGCGGTTACTCCGAGATGGTACAGATTCTCTTACAATGTTAATTTTGAATTTCACTGTTCTTTTTCTACTGACAGCTGTGAGCTCCCTATATGTTTTGCACCAAACAAGAAAATGCACTCCGAGATGGTATAAGATAGAACTAACAGGTAACTCCCTTGCAGTAGTTGAGTGTATGGATGAAATATATAGCCTCTGCAAAAGGAGTGAGGTAGATTCTTCGAACCCTGATGAAGTCCTTTCCTGTTACCAGGTTGTGAACGTGGGTTATCACATTTGAAATTTCTGTATGTGTAGGATTTCAGCTGTCTCCCTACTGATTACATGTCAGACCAGAATGATACAAATGAGAAGATGCGTGCTATTCTCATTGATTTGCTGATAGAGGTAACAATTATGTCCGATGCTTACTGAATTCTGCATAGTATTCTTCATATGGCTTCTGTGTCAATTGCAGGTGCGCTACAAATTATAGCTCCTTGATAAGACCCTGTTCCTTACTTTGGAAATCGAAGACAAATTCTTTTCTCGTGAAACTGTTATGCCAGAGAGGCCTTAGTTGGTTAGTGTAGATAGTCTCAATTAAACCGAATCTGCCTTCGTAACCCAATGTCAGCTTTTTATATTTTGTATATTCATGTTTTAATCTGTTTGACGTAAATAATATTTCGATATTATACGCTACTGTTGTTTAATCCCATCTATATTACTTGCATGCCACTTAACTTCACAAAATGTTTGTTTGCTACTGATTATATCTTAGGGACGTTGCTTACGTTAGGATCTTATTACAACCAGACAATTCTCATAGAGCAATTACATTAAACTGCAAACTACCTATTCATTCATGCACAGAAAAAAAACTCAAACCCGATATCGTTCAGGCATTAGCAACGCCAGTGCAGCGAGTGAGAACTGAGAGAGGTGTCACAAGTAGGATTTGTTTTTGTCTCCTTTCAGATATATAGCTTTGGAGGCACATATTGGTCTGCTTACTGGCTTTTTCCTAGGTTATGAAAAAATCAGTTTGTATGTCTCTTTTGTATCGTCTAATGCTTTGACCTGTATGCACTGCGTATTCAAGTATATATGTATACATCAGCCATCAGTTCTTTCTCCTAATTTAATCGTATGTTCTTTCTCCTAATTACACATACACACATACATCAGCTATCAGTGCTTTCTCCTAATTTAATCGTCGCTATCAGTTCTTAGCTGCCTAGTTGATCCCACTACTACGTAATGCACCTTTGGTCGAATCGCCAAATGGGCAATAGTCTCGAGAAAATTGCGTCCGGACCAAAGATCTTTAGTCCCGGTTGGTAACACCAACCGACTAAACGCCCCGCCCAACGGCTCGGGTGGCGAGCTTTTGCAGAGGGACATTTAGTCCCGCTGGTGTTACCAACCGACTAAATGTCAACCTTAGTCCCTTGGTACTACAATCCGGACTAAATCTTTAGTCCCGATTGTAGTACCAACTTGGACTAAGGTTGGATTTAGTCCCTTGGTAACACCAACCGACTAAATGTCCTTCTATTTAAACTCCTGCTTTGAGTTCGCCACAGAGCTGAACGCAACGCCGTCCGCCGCCGGGACACGCCGCCATTGCCACCACCGCCGAGCTGCTCATTCACTCAACAGTATTCACCGGCGTGTTCATGTAAACTCTGATGCTAACCTGCCGCCCATTATGAAAAATATGAAATGTGAAATTTGAATAATTTTTATATGTTATAAAATTGCCAATTAATTCATAAATGGAACTTTCATGATTTTTGTAGGCCACAATAAATTTCCAAAATCATGAAATTTGTTTTTCCACTAAGTTACACTGTGAACAGTCCATATAAAAATTTTAAGACTATTTGGACAAAGTTGAATTTATACCTATTTTATGCTTATTTATTTAATTATTATTCCATGAATTTTGTAGGCTAAATTAATGATCCAAAAATTCTGAAAATTGTTTTTCCATCTAATTAGGCTATGAACTATCTGTACAAAAATTTTGGGATCAATCTGAAGACTTTTATTTTTCACCTTATTTAATAATTATTTAAATAAATGAAAAATGACTTTTACATGTGTTAGTTAGGTTAAGCTTTGAGGGTGTTTGATGAGATAAGTCTTATCTTATCAGATCCAACCTCTTGGGTAAAAATAATAAATATTAATTTTGTTTTAATAAATAAGTTTAATATTTAATTATTAAGTAATTAGTTAATCTCTTAATTAGCTTAATCACTTAGTTATTGTTTGCCTTTTGGATTGATTGTTGACCTAGGGTCATTCACCCTTAATGACTTTGGGCAATTTAGTTAATTATTAATTATCATTTAACTTGATGTCCCTTCTCCTGTTGCTTGCTTTTTGCTCGTCACAGAGTCGAACGCCGTCGCCAGCCGGGACACTCCACAAGCAAGGTGAAGCTCCTAGTGCAAACGCCACAAATAGTGCTGATTCTTTGAAAATTCAAAATAAATTCATCTTAATTTCAAAAATTCTAAAAAATTTTGGGTAGCCTCTATCATGTGTACTATCTCGGGAAAAATTTGAAACTTGAAATTTAATTATGTGATATGTCATATAATGCAGACGATGACACGCCATTGGATGTACAATGCCGATCGCCGCCCAAAGAGTTCATTGATGGCGTGCATTATTTCTTAAGAGTGGCCGAGGCAAACAAGCGGGATGGTTTCATGTCTTTGTCCATGTGCCCTGTAAGAATTTGAAGGAATATTCGCTCAAGGAGTCTTCACTCACACTTGTTGAAGTCGGGTTTCATGCCAAACTATATTTGTTGGACCAAGCACGGAGAAACCAGGTTATAATGGAAGAAGGTGAAGAAGAACAATTGGACCCTAACGACATTATTGCTCAATACGGTGACTTCGATGATATCGCAATGGGCTAAGTCAAGAAGAGGCAGGGCGTAAGACACACTCGCCAAGATGATGCTCTTGGTGATGTCATTCGTGATGCACAAAGAGATTGCGAAAGTGAAAAGGAGAAGGCTAAGTTTGACCGCATGCTAGAGGATCACAAGAAATTACTATACCCGTCCGTAGAAGATGGGCAAAAAAGTTGGGTACAACATCGAGTTGCTACAATGGAAGGCACATAATGGTGTATCCGACAAGGCATTTGGGCAATTATCAAGATCCAAAAAGATGCTTCCGGCCTAACGAATTGCCCGCCACTACGCATTTAAGCAAAACAGTCGCTCGCCTTTGGGATTAGAAATCCGAAGATACATGCATGTCCTAATGATCGCATCCTGTATCGTGGCAAGGACTACGAGAATTTGGATGAATGCCCCGTATGCAAAGCGTCGCGTATAAGATCAAAGCGAGATGACCTGGCGATGTTGAGGGCGAAGAACGCCCCAGAAGAAAATCCTCGCCAAGGTTATGTGGTATGCTCCTATAATACCACGCTCAAACGTCTGCTCATAAACAAGGACCATGCAAAGTTGTCGCGATGGCACAAAGAAGACCGTAAGGTAGACAACATGTTGAGACACCTGGCGATGGGTCCCAAAGGAGAGCAATAGACGAGAGAATTCCGGAGTTTGCAGATGACGCAAGAAACCTAAGGTTCGCTTTAAATACGGATGGTATGAATCCTTTTGGGGACCAGAGCACTAGTCATAGCACTTGGCCTTACTCTATGTATCTACAACCTTCCTCCATGGTTATGCATGAAGCGGAAGTTCATTATGATGCGGTGCTCATCCAAGGCCCGAGGCAACCTCGCAACGACATCGATGTCACCGAGGCCATTAGTTGAGGAACTCCTCGCTTTATGGAGCAAACCAGTGTACGTGTGTGGGATGAGTACAAACAGAACACTTCGACCATGAAAGCATTGTTGTTCGTAATAATCAATGATTGGCCCGCTCTAAGTAATCTTTCAGATGGATAAACAAGGGATACAATGCATGCACACAATGTTTTGATGACATTGACAAGATATATTTGAAAAAATGTCGAAAGGTCGTGTACCTTGGCCATCGCTGTTTTCTTCCTATGAATCACCAACTAAGAAAGAAAGGCAAGCATTTTAACGGTAAGGCGTAACACCGAACCAAGCCTCACAACCGAACTGGGAGGATGTACTTGATATGGTCAAGGATGTGCAAGTAGTCTTTGGAAAGGGACAAGGCAAATAACCTGTTCGAAGATGCTAAGGGACACGCACCCATGTGGAAGAAGAAGTCCATATTTTGGGAGCTACCCTATTGGCAAGTCCTAGAGGTCCGCAACGCGATCGACGTGATGCACCGACAAAGAATCTTTGTGTGAACTCGCTAGGATTCATGGATGTGTATGGAAAGTCTAAGGATTCACTCGAAGCACGGGACTTGCGGCAAGATGAAAGAACGAGACAACTCGATCCAGAGAAGATGACGATGGACGCCATTACTTAAGACCTCGCTAGCTTCACTCTTAGCAAAGAAGAGAAGGAAAGCATGTTTGAATGCCTAAACAAAGATCAAGGTCCCATCTGGATTCTCCTCCAATATAAAGCGATAATAAATGTGCCGAGAAGAAATTCCTACACTTAAAGTCCCATGATCGCCACGTGCTTATAGACGCAATTGCTTCCTTTGCTTTAAGAGGAATTCTACCTCCACATGTACGCTTGCCACCGTGAAGCTATGTGCATTCCTCAATGCAATTTCTCGAAGGCAATCAATCCAATGGAACTAGCTACTCTAGAATGATGTGGTTCAATGTCTTGTCGACTTTGAGTTGGTGTTCCTCCATCCTTCTTTAATATCATGACACACCTCCTAGTTCACCGGTCAAGGAGATTAATATTCTCGGTCTGTGTTCCTACACAACATGTTCCCTTTGAGAGGTTCATGGAGTCCTCAAGAAATATGTTCACCAACAGGTTTCGGCGAAGGAAGCATCGCCAAGGGCTACGGACGAGGAGGTCATTGAGTTCATGTTGACTTCATTCCCGACCTTGACCCGATTGGTGTTCCCTGAATCGCGACACGAGGGGAGACTTAGTGGAAAGGGAACACTAGGGAAGAAAACATATATCGATGCACGGGATGATTATTTCAATAAAGCGCACTACACAGCTTCTTCAAAACTCCTCCGTGGTGGAGCCGTATGTCGAGGTACACAAGGAGTTCCTACGATCCCGCCTCGTGGAAGAATGAAGCTTGGATTAGGCGTCATCACATGGAAACTTTCAGCGGTTGGTTGCGTAAAAGAATGTCGTGGTGATGACAATATTGATGAGCAATCTGATTTGTTGGCTAGGCAACCATCGTGGCACATCCTCACGCATAAAGGGTACGAGATAAATGGAAATACATTTTACATCGTAGCCCAAGATAAAAGGAGCACGAACCAAAAGCGAGGGTGTCGCGTAGATGCCATGCACCCAAATGGAAAGAGGCAAACATATTATGGCCGATAGAGGAGATTTGGGAACTAGACTACGACCTAATTTTAAAGTCCCTTTGTTCCAAAGGCTAATGGGTGAAGATGACCGAGGCGGGTAACAATGACAAGGAGTATGGAATGACAACAAAGGACCTCAACAATATTGGGTACAAAGACGAACCATTCGTCCTTGTCACTGATGTGAATCGTGTTCTATGTGAAAGACATGTCTACAAAACCCAAGAGAGGGAAAAACGACGACAAATCAACCAATGAGCTAAAACGCCACATAGTTCTTTCAGGAAAAGAAACATCGTGGGAATTGAGGACAAGTCGACAAGTCAAGATTATGAAAGGGATGACCGAATCCCGCCTTCAAGCAGACCAAAGACCCAAGCATCCTCGCTAAATGCCGAGGACACTCCATGGTTACATGCATGATCATAACCAAGGGTCATACATCAAGAAGAAGTTCACCATCGTGCCCGCTTGATATATAGTGATGTTTAATAAATAGTGTGTATTAGAGATTTTATGTAATAATTGTAACTTCGATGTTTCTATCATATTTTTCTTGTTTTTTATCGTTTCAAATGAAATTCCTATTCGATAAAAGGACACATGTGGTCACTATAAAAGTCGTTTGAAATGTCAATAAGATAAAAGGAAATGCAACTATTATTTTTAAAAAATTTATGCCTAGTATTTAATTTACTATGCATTTAACAAGAATTAGCATATTTATACAAATAAACTTAATACAAAACCCAAATCAGGAAAACTGTATGAATCGAATAGTGGGGACCTTTAGTCCCGGTCCCAGACACGCCTCGGGACTAAAGGTCACACACCCGACTAAAGGTTCTCTCGAAAATATGTCCTCAAAACCTTTAGTCCCGGCCGTGGCACCACCCGGACTAAAGGTCCACCTTTTAGTCCCGGTCCAGACACGCCTGGGACTAAAGGTCTTTAGTCCCGGTTAGTATACCGTCCGACTAAAGGTCCCTCAAGATATAAGCAACAAAGGGCTTCTTCCCTTCTTCCACCCTTCCGCTCCTCGCTGTCTCCTCGCCTGCGCTGCGCTCGGCTCCGGCTGTCGCGCCCGGCCTCCTCCTTCCTCCCGTGGCGCCCCACTCCCGCCACCACCTCCACTCGGCTCCTCCCTCCGCCGCTCCGCTCGCCCGGCTCCTCCTCCGCCGCTCCAGCTCGCCCGGCTCCTCCTCCCGCCCAGCCTCCGAGCCCCTCCGGTCCCGGCCTCAGGCCTACTCAAGATGTCGACGATGTACCATAGGTCCTCATTGTCACAGATTTTGATGATGTTCCTTGATTTTTATTATGCACGATTCTTGATTCATTAATTATCTAACATTTTTTTACTACCGCCTCGATTTATTCGGCATTTATATGTATGGTGTATATCACTCCACCACCTGGTCACAAATGCGGTTTGACAAGTATGGCCTAACTACATAGCATAGCACAATGTTTAATTAGATAGTCCTCTTGACAATAGTTGATACTGAACTAAATAAGGTTCGACAATTTAGACCTAACTATAGCACGCAAGTAGCACAAATGTTTATCTCCCATTTATCGAGAAGAATTGTTACTGGCGTGTGTATGTTTGTAGGATTCTTGCGAAATTCCAAATGTTCTAAATGGAACCCGTCATGTACAATGGGTTTACATCACCGCCTATAGTCTCATCACGTAAGATTTAAGCTAATGTGGATGAAAGAGAATAAAGAGAGAGAAATGTACCGTCTACAATCCTATAGCCGATCGTAGCACCGTAACCAAGAAAAGCATTAAAAATTGTGTGGTGTTTACAATCTCAGAGTTTACTATATCACCAAAACCCATTGTATAAACTGTTTTTAATGTTGTCTCAGCGACATAGAGAGTTGATATAGATAATGACTATCGATACCATTGTACATGCCCTTAGGTCTTCAAGCAGATATCGAAGATCCGCGTGACACGCTTCACATGCTCTAAATTAACTCTCCATGCAATGCAATTTCAATCATATATAAGCGTGCACGCCGATGATTGTTGATTTTTTTAATAACATTTCTACTCTTCGATTTCTATTATTAGAGACCACACAGCTTTACAAGAGTTATAACGAAATAACGAGACGAGAGCTTCTCAAAACGACTAAGCCCTCGAGAATACTCCTATTACCGCACAAAATAGTCCACACACTATCGAAAAGCAGAAATCCTCGCGGCCTTTTTTTCCGATGTACCATAAAGAACGTGGTATGATCGGTTTCACTTCTAAGATTAAGCTCTAGTGGGCGCTTGCCACCTTTATGAACGGTATTCTCTTGACATTCTAGATTGTCTTGGAAGCCGATGGTTATCAACCATATCGATATCTCCGAGAGAAAGGGTTGAGATCATTTATTTTTGGGTTTAGTTCAAAGAACACTTGCTCTCATGAATTGCCATGCATGTGTTTGGTTGAATAAGGCATGTTTGGGTGGTCAATGATTGTTCTTTACATACGCTTTCGAAAATTTCATGAAATTTTAAGATGTTCACCATGTTTATCGCTAACGAGCCTAACGAGCCTAACGAGTCGAGTTCAAGTTTTTTAACGAGCCGAGCCGAGCTCGGGTTTTTGCTCGTTATCTTAACGAGCCGAAGCGAGCCGAGCTCGTTTTCTTAACGAGCCTTAACGAGCCTTAACGAGTCGAGCCGAGCCAGAGAGTCGGCTCGTTATCCACCCCTACCGATCACGAATCGCTCTAACGCCCTACACATATATTTGCGAAATGGCCGACCCGAATGACAACATGGACGATGCCATGATGGATATTATCAACAATGACGCCTTACAAGGTGCCCAATTCGAAGGTGATGACAACAATCAAGAAGTAGATGATGGAGTCAAGATTTTGCCGATTATGAAGATGAGCAAGACAATGTTTGGCGAGGTCTATCTACAATCTCTTATGTATACATGAAATTGAAATAATTTCATTTGTCGATAAATATATTTATTTAAATCTTTGTGTTTCTACATTCGTAGCCCTCTCGGATCGGCGACAACAACGGGAAGAGTAGAAATGTACGAGGCCCAAGAAGCCGTTGGAGGGTCGGTTCATTCTCTCGAATTCGAGGAGGATACAGCAAAGTACTTGGACCACATGCACGAAATTTGTCACCCATCGTGGGTACCTTGTAAGGGACAGATCCCGATCAATGCTCGTGAATGGAAGCAAAAGAAAGTTGCTCCTCATATTAGTTTTGTCTCGATCGTGACAAGGCACTAGTTTGGCAAGATGTCCTTCAACATTTCGCTCGCCGACATGTAAGATGAAGCTTTGAAGGAGAGAGTTAGGAACGGGCTATGAAGAAGATGGCCACACAATTCCAAAGTTGAAGAAGAAATTGTACAACACATTTA
This sequence comes from Phyllostachys edulis, assembly GCA_036346405.1. NCBI lineage: Eukaryota > Viridiplantae > Streptophyta > Magnoliopsida > Poales > Poaceae > Phyllostachys > Phyllostachys edulis. The sequence continues at coordinate 454,245 of JAYEVD010000782.1, read as the reverse complement.
TCAAGAAGAACCTCGACGCCAGATTTCAACACTAAGGCCTACGTCAAGTTGAGGCCGTTTTGGGATGAGTTTGTACAGTTCAAGACATCGGAAGAGGGTGAGGCACGGGTGAGAAGGAACCAACAGAATGCCCGACAAAAGAAATACCACCATCACTTGGGATCAGGTGGCTACAGGAGTGCCATTCCTAAGTGGGAAAGAATGGAACGGGAGATTCTTGCCAAGGGATCGAACGAGAATCAATCAATCGCCCGAAGCGCCAAGTATTGGTTTTTCGGTCATGGGGGAAGCCTGGACCTAGAGACCGGAAAGATAGTGTATGGCGCAAAACTCCAAAGAGCAGCAGAAAGATTTGCTTATGTTCGAGGCTTGGCTGAGAGTGGCAGGTGGCAGCCGAACAGAGATAAGGATGAGCTGACATACATACTCGAGAGTATCTTGAACACGGTGGGCGAACAAGAGGCTATGGGGAGGTGTCGGGAGCATGCCTTCCCTAAAGACAAAGCCACCTATAGAAGCCGCCAGAGAAAGAAGTACGAGGAGGCAGAGCGGATGCGCAGGATGGAGGAAATGGTTCTTGAGTCACGGGAAGTGGCTCGTGAAGCAGTAGAGCGAGAAAAAGCACTTGAAGCCAAAATGAATGAGGAAATCAAAAGGCAAGTGCGAGATAGCGATAAGTTCCATCCAAAGGCAAATCGCATCGAGCCGGAGTCAACATCAGCCCCTAATCGGTTGAAAAGCAGCTGCGCTTCCACGGAGGTGCCAAGATTCAACATGACGCAGGTGCGCTTCCCGTGGATGACATCACCGATCCTCTCACGACATGTGAGCCGCACATTCGAGGGGAATGCCACACCATGGTGGCTATCGGTGTTGTATCTCGATCGACCCTACGAAGACACCAAGATGCCATGGGGCATTAATACCTCTGGATATGCTAGCGTCTCGGTGGATAGAGTTGTGAAAGGTAATAGCAATGTGCCTCTTGACATTGAAGGAGGTGATGGGAGAAGACTTTAGGAGAAGCGGAGAAGACATTCATATGTTGGCACAAGCGCTATATCATTATTCCTAGGGCGTCACCTCCTCCTCCTCAACAACCTAACCCTAGGTGCGGATGAAAGTGAACGAAACATTTTTTCACTAATTATGTATTGGCTTAAATAACGGTTTACTCATACCACGTTGTTTTCACAAAGAACCTCCCCAACCTAAGTCCAATTATCCATTCACCACCGGTCACAAGTGTTGCGGCGATGACAATGAAGTGGAAGACACATGCATCCCCACCGCCCCACAATGGGCTCCAACGCCGACACCGGCCGCTTCCATCGCCTCCACGGCGGCTCCAACGCCGCCACTCGCCCCATTGCCTCCACGGCGGGCTCCAACGCCGACACCGCCGCCCTTTCCGCCAAAGAAGAGGCGCACCCACAAACGAAGGCGTCGGCCCCACCGTCGCCAAGAAGAAAGCCTTAGGAGAACACCAGCTATTTCTAAGACGCATTTAAACTTTCCTATGAGAAGATCACGAGGAAATAGATGCTTCATGAAAACAGATGTGGGCAGTTTCTTCGCGAAAGTCAAGGCTAAAAGTGAAGCAAAGCGAAACCACGAGAAGCCGTGATTCAGACGCCCGAAGTTCTAAGGCAAAGGGTGGACGCCACCGAAAAAGTTACATCATGCTCGTAAGGATTCGCCACTATCGGACTATGACCGCACTCTCACCAAGTCAATTGAGGAGGCGAAGAAGAAAGAGAAGAGAGCACGGAAGGGTGTTGCCTGTACTCGGGAACAATCACAACAATCGGTGCCCCGCTAGTTATTGGGAATGAATATGGTTCAAACACGAGCGTGCTAGAACAGATATCCGAAATGTGCATTTGGATCAACTTGATGAATTTTTCATGAAACCGGTCTAAGCATTTCCCAAATGCTCGTGAGCACACATCAAAAGTGCTCCGAAGTTGATCATTGGAAGAAGGAATATGTATATGGCAAGAGTCTATACAACCACGAGAAGCTCATGGAACTTAAATGCGCAAATGTACTTGTTAAACAAGTGGTACATGGCGGCGTGTCGCATAAAAGCGATGACTATATTTGCGTCAAAATTAGAAACCATCATTACTTCCGTGGCGATGACATTATAATGGTTCAGTTTAATGAGTTACACCATTTATGCCACATGAACGCTCTAGACAAATCTCTCATCACCGCTTTTGTGCATGCGTGATTCTTTCTTTTAATAATCTCACTCTAGCATATGTATATGTATAAGTAATTATCCTCACACTAGCTAGCATGTCTATACATATGCAGAGACATGATGAGAGACCTCACACGTAGAAACGACAAGAACATTGGTTTCATTGATCCATATATCGTATTCAAGGACCCAAACACTCCCTACGATCAATGGAGACCTCAAACGGAGAGGAATTTCCGGAGGTTCTTGATCAACCAAAAGAACAAAAGATTTATACTCTTCCCTACAACTTTGGGTGAGTGTTGTTATCGTGTGCACATTTTACTTTACTTACTCAATCCAACATAAAGATATATATGTTGACTCTATAAACAAATGCGACTTTCATCGGATAATTGATTGTCTTCGATCTCTCAACGGTCATTTGCTAATCTATGACTCGTTGAGAAAACCGCAGAAGATTACCAAGATATGATAGACATTATCCAGGGGTAACTTCGATCTTTAAATATTTATTCCTGCTCTTTAACTCGCAATAGTTAATTAACGATCCAATTATTAGGCGGGGTTTGGGCTTGGTTCGTTCACTACACCGTCCGGATCTGAAAGCGCCACTTCTGATCCACACCGATTGGGTGTAAGTTGTACTAGCTCCCGCATCTTTACCTTATCATGCTTCACTCACGCGGGATGACGAGAGTAATCTTTTATATCGCATGCTGGATTCTACTGGCACCACCAGCAACAATTTGTGTGGATACTACGTTATGAGTTCCTCACGGTGTATGCAAAAAGAACCCATCTACATCTGCGTAAAGTACGTAACAAGTATATATAATAAATCCATTTTATTTATTTGTTGCTATTAAATAAATCTTATGTATATTAATACTTCTTTACGCTTAATGCAAATTGAAGGAGATATGGTTGAAGGAACAGTGTTGGATATGGACCGCCTCAAAGGAATTCAAGAGACAATCGCAGATTTCTTAATGAGCATGTCCTCAAGCCCGACACCGAGTTCTACTTTAACCAGATGAACAATTGAAGCCAAACCGGAGACGAACATTTGTATGACATTTAAGTGGAGGACAACATTTGTGTTGTAAATACCAAGGATGCATGAATAATGTTGTAAATTTTATGTGCATATATATATATATTATACATATATATAGCTCCATAATATATATAGTTTCATACTTTATTTGTGTGTAATAATGTTCCAAACTAAATTATATGTGGGCGTATACATATATTAGCAAATAAGAATACGATTTGAAAACCTAATGTAATTGTAAAACCAAAATCAATAATGAATTGAAATGGAAACAAAAAGAAAAAAAAAACACCTTTAGTCGGTTGGTAATACCATCCGGATTAAAAGGCCAGCCCTGTGGCTCAACCTCAATGACCTTTTAGTCGGTTGGTATTACCAACCGGGACTAAAGGTCGGCCTTTAGTCCCTGCCTAGGACCGGGACTAAAGGTGAGACATTTAGTCCGATTTCTAGTCCCGCTCTATAACGGACTAGAGGCCCTTTAGGCCCGGACCAAAGGTTTGTTCTGTAGTAGTGTCCATGCCTTATATTATCAGCTGAAGATATTTCTACAAGCAATACTGATCTGTACCTTATTAGCTCAGTTGACATTTCTACAAGCAATACTGATCTGTACCTTATTAGCTCAGTTGATTGGGACTTTAATCTGCTTTAACCAAATGCTTTAGAATTTCAATGTGTTAGCTAGGGACCATGGTGTGATGAAGTATATTTTTTGTCCTTCGCACTATCATAAAATGTTTTGTTTTCAAGCTCAGTCAGTGGTATTGTCGAACTGACCAAGAACTATTTATTGTTCTACAAACATTCTTTTTGTTCCTGTTCTCGTTACATACTCACCTTCTTAGACATGGCTTCCTTTGACTAGCATGGTTTCCCTTCCAAATTGTAGGAGATTTTAAGTAAGCATAGATCCTGCAAGCATTTAATACATAAGTTACTTTCGTTTTGCGCTTAATTCTATTATGTAATCCGTCTTTTGTTTTTGGTTCTAAGATGATAAGAAGAGGGGAAGTTGTCAATTTTACAGTCTATTTGTCTTAGGAGGTCGCCTTTGATCTCACCTGATGCTTTTCGTACAAGGTTGCTAGTCCTTTCAAGCTTCTTTCACTACAGAGACTGAATAACAAATACTCTGCTACCGAGAATTACCAAGTGTGTAATCATGGATGAAAGTCATGTGTATTCTTTTGTTGTATAGATGAAGATATATATTTTTTTTTGTGAGAGATGATCATATGAAAGCTGATCAAACATCCATCTACAAGCCTACCTAGGCCTGTAGTGTAGTGTTCTGAAACAGAAACTGTGCCCTACAGGATCTCTGTATGCCAAATATTTGATCAAATGCCTATTATCTTTGTATCTACCTCTTATTTCAGAATTTTTTTCACAATAATCCATTTTTTTATTATTAATTACAACATTATACCTGCGATAATATTTTTTACAGAAATATACTCCTGTCGTCGAACAGTTGAGCGACTGGACCCAGTAGCTCAATGGTTGAGCGAGTGGCTCCAGTAGCTTAACCGTTGAGCGACTGGGACACTTGTCGCTTAACGATTGGTCCTAGTGTGCTGCTCACTCATCTAGTCGGGCATGCATTGTGCCCGTTGGGCGACAATTGTCCTAGTCGCTCAACGGTTGAGCGATCAGGTCGAATACCAACGGTTCGGCGACGAGAGTATATTTTTGTAAAAATATATTTCGCAGTGTATGTTGTAATTAATAATAAAAAATAGATTATTTTTTTAAAAAAAATTCCTTATTTCATTCCTCATACACTTTGTAGCAGAACGATTCATCCATGTTCATATTCAGTTCAAGTTGCAATGCATGACCTATCATTCTGTCAGTCGGTTCTTTGTCTGTTTCAATGCAATTTCTGTCTATTCATATATATCAAGATGTTTTCACATTGGTAAATATATTTTGCCATCCGATCACTCCAAAATTCAACCGACGCAGGCAAACCTACCTAGTTATTAATCAATCAGGTCTAGATTAAGCTTCGCATGGTATCCGGGCCTGCTACGGCGTCAGAACATTGCCAAATGGTCGATCGACAACACTGTTACTCAAGTGCACAACAGTATCAGTGTGTGACTACGCATTACTAACACCTTAAAGCTTGGTAAGAAGTTTCGAGGTTAATCTATGTAGGTCAGTAAAAAGCTGGTTTTCTAAGGTCTGTATAGTTTTTGTTTTCTCGAGACTATGCGAGCTCCTCTGCAGTTTTTTCATCCGTAAGTCCTCCAAACAATGGCAACAACCACCCGTGAGTTCCATGATTGTGTATGTTACAAATCAGTCAAGATGCCACCAATCTTCCATTGAAAATTTGAAATCGCTCCTGGCCCTGCCTGTACCACCAATCATGTATGCTAGCATATCTGCTTGATCACTTCGATCAGGTGGCAGTCGCATTCTTTTGGTTAGTCTCTTGTGGCTACACAGCTCTGTATAATCTGATGATCCTTAGACCACAGTAGTTTTTAGTTGTCAGCCTGATTAGGCACCGTCTAGCTGTGCCTTGTGAACTTTAAACTTCGTATTACTGCCCCTTTCTACCTGCGACCACTTCCTACAAAAAAAAACATTCGCTGTCCAATCAGTCCGGTCAAGTTCGAGTTTGTTTCAAACTGTGCATCATGAATCATTAAGTGGATACTGGATACAGGCATACAGGACGACGTACGTCGCGTTTGGTAAAGGAGCAACATCGTCTTGTTGGGAGCTGATTAAATTGGCGGGGACCAGGCATTCATCGATCTACTATTACTAGTACTTTTATATCCCATTCCAAGACCCTAATATTTTCCCTATTCATCAATCCAAACACCGGGTTAAATGTACCCAGCCCAACAATTCCCTTTCCTACCACCCATAATAGGGTGTGTTTGACTGACCCAGCTGAGGTGTATCAGTGTCACCGGCTGGGCTTACTGTCGAACCAGCTCACAAGTAAACCGCAGATCGAACATGTTTTTGCTTAATCAATAATGAATCCACTAATGGCAGATCGAACATGTTTTTATCGGCGTAAGATGACGGGACAATGAACACAGCCGGAACGGGACGGCGACAAGTAAAATAAAAGTTTAAAGAGCTAAGTAACACAATCTTATAAGTTTGAAAAAAGTGCAATTTTCATTTTATTAATCTGAGAGAGACAGATCAGATGCAATGTGAACAACGAAGACCGTCCTCGCAAAATTAAAAAAAAAACAATGAAAAGGTCCGGGCATGCAATTTATTTCACTTGCCTGATTACAAATAAATTACTAATTTAACAAAAAAATATACGGGAACTTGCGGCATCTCACTCGGTAGATGGTTTACGTAGGCACATGCTTTGTCGCTCACGTGAGATCCAAAATATCGTAAAGCAAGCGTAGAGTGTTGACAGGCTAAGGTAATTAATTATGACTTGACTGGGGTCTGGAGATCATCAACAATGTTCAACATCTACAATGTTCCTTGGGTATGGTGCCACAAATTTGCACTCCGAGACTTCAAATGTGAACTACAACACTTTTTTTTTCTGATTTAATTTATTTTTCAAAAATATTTTAAAGATGACATCTTCTAAACTTTATTTTCAATTCTAATCCTCTTTGGTCATACCACAACATGTGGCGTGACAAAAACACTATGACGAGGATCTAATAATCCCCAATTAATTATTTATCTGTAATTCTCATTATAGATAGCGATATCTTTATATTACTCGCAAGTATACCCTTTATTGTTTATAAGGGAGAAGCTTAATTGAGTGATCGTAAGTCTTTCTACGACTATTCCTTGATCGTAAGCCTTTTTTACGATTAGTTTATGATCGTAAGCCTTTTTTTTACGACTACTTTGTGGTCGTAAGTCTTTCTATGACCATCCTATAATTGATAGAGCCTGCAGACATGTGGACCCAGTTGATTAGGGAATCTTGTGCAACGTGTTTAAATACACGGGATAGTTAATATACATTGTTATTCTTCGGAATAACTACACGTATTATACCTCTATCTCTGACAATAACCGCCTAGCGATGTGGGGGTGTTATCTCTCTAACAATAACCTCCATCAACCGGTTCATCATTTAGAACGTTGAGACGTCTCTTGGTTTGGAGAAATTGCCACCTCTTCACGCACTATATAAAGGATGAAGTCAGCAGACAGAGGGAAGGGAGATCAGAAGAACAATCTGGAGCAGAAGACATTAGGCTTTAATCTTCCTCTTGATTGTAATCAGCACATTCAATACAACGACATAGGAGTAGGGTTGTTATTCTCTCCGGAGAAGGCCCGAAAATGTATAAAATCCCCATGTCATTCCCTGTGTGGTCATAATTTTAGGAGACCCCGAATATTCATTCGTAAGATCGATAGTAAATCATCGACAGCTGGCGCTGTCTGTGGGGAGTTTCCGGTGATTCCTTTTCGACTAGTTCTCTTCATTTTCTCACTCGATGCTTCCATGGTAGGAGAGTGGGCCGAGAGAATTGGTTCGATTTGGTGACTACGCAGACTCGACGTGGATGCACCTTTCTGAATATGAGCGAGTATTATTTCGTCCGATGGTAATCGCCTCGAGAGATCTTTCACCGATCCAGGAGACCGCATTACCACAAACAGAGTTGAGGATGGATCCTTTTCCCCCACAACATCACGTCCAAATGAGGGACCAGATTCCTCGAGGGCAAGGGCCCATCCGACCATAGTCGATCTCGCGCCAAGGCAGGCACATAACATAGCGAGGGTTCCCCCTCGAAATGTTCAAGGTCGTTTGAGACCGTCCGACCTGGCACGACAAGTCCTGGAAGCCATTGTTCCAGGACTCCATCAGCATTTGGTGATCGTCACTCTTCGGTTACCCTCGCAAGGGATATGGTTGAGCATGCTTTTCTTGTGGATTCGACCATACCCTCTTACGGCTTGCCTACGGATGAAGATGGTTATAACCCAGAATTCCCCTTCTTAGAGGGGCTTGCTCCAAGTCACGAGGCGTTGTCGTTCGACTACTCCTCAAGACAGGAGGCCTCAGGTGCAAGTGGAAGTCATAACCAGGAGGTCTTCGTCCTCCCCTCAGATCCTAGTTGCTCTCCTAGAGGTAGACTGAGGATGCTCCCCCATTGATCACATACTGCGAGCCCTCGTGGTGATGGCGAGGACGCCTCCAACGATGAATAGGATCAGCACCTTCGTGAGCGTGGGAGAAATCCTAGAAATGATCGCTCTCCACTGAGGCGAACTCAAGCAACCTCAGATGTGGATGATCCTGAGACTACCCGGAGGAGAAAAATTGCAACCCAAAGAACTTTACCTGGGCGCATTCAATATAAAACAGAGGAGGCTCAAGACCTTCAACATATAAAGGACACCGCCGAGAACCCAACTCAAGAACTTGGACGAGCGCTGCTCGACCTTCACGAAGAGATCACACGTGAAGCCGGAGCGATGACGAGCTTGAGCAACCTCACCGGCACCATTCTAGAAGTCATATCGGGATGACTCTATTGAGCACCAGTTGTTCGAATAACTCGCCCCATGGAGATCGACACGACAACATGCAGGCCGTGTCGCTCCCCTAACGATAACTCCAGTCGAAGAAGAGTTATTTGAACATCTCATGATCGACAAGCTCTCAGGGGAGGTGATCGTTCACCACTCTAACCCCGAAATCTGCAGCAGTAGGTGGAATACGAGGAGTATTATCCGTGTAGGACCGAGACCTATCATCAGTCGAATCCGCCTAAAACTGGATATTGTCGTATACGATCACCTAGTGACATCAACCCTTTTTTCCTGCAAAGAAGACGTCAAGATGTTATTACCGGATGTCGGGCATTCTCACCTGATCTTCGAGCAGTTCGGCATTGCCGCGGTTTCGACTAGTGAATATAGAGAAGTTTGATGGGTCATAGAATCCCATCGAATTTCTTCAAACCTACATAACCATTGTTCGAGCAGCAGCAGGAGGAGAGCATATCATGGCAAATTACCTTCCTACTATGCTCGAAGGATATGCTCAATCGTGGTTGTTAAATCAACCACTGGAGTCGATCTATTCATGGCAAGACCTCTACGGCCTACTACTGGCCAACTTTCAGGGCACCTACAACCATCCCGGGAAGGAGAACGATCTACACAGGATGATACAGAATGATCATGAGACCCTACGCCAGTTTATCAGGCGTTTCAGTCAGGTTCGCAATTCTATACTTGAAGTTTCTGATTCTTCTGTTATCAGAGCGTTTAAGCAGGGAGTCCGCAGTAGAAGGATCACAGAGAATATCTCTTTAAATCCTCCAGTTATTGTCGTCGAGCTCTTCGAAATGGTCGATCGATATGCGACCGCCGCTAAAGCAATCGAGTAGAATAAAGCTATTGATCGAGATGATAAAAATCCTCAAGAAGCGGGCAAAAGTAGCAAAAAGAATGATAAAAAGACTAAGAAATCCAAGAACAAGACCAGAGACCAAAAGCCTCAAGTCAGTTGTTCCAAAGAAGTCTTGGCTATAAGCGATAAGGAGCCTCGGAATTCCAAATCATACTCCAACCGGGGCAAGAGCAAACGCCCTGAATGGAAAAATGACAAGTCTAGTTGGTGTCCTTTCCATAAAAAGGAAGGATACGATTTTCGCAATTACCGAGTTTTCCAACGAAAGCTCGAATACTATTACGCCGGCAAAGGACCTACACTCGAGGAGGTAGGACGAACAAGTGGTCGAAAGCAGTCGAAGGACGAGGAGGAGATGTCGTTCCAAAATTCGAAGCATACCATCGACCATATCTATGGAGGATCATTGGTATATGAGTCAAAACGACAGGTCAAGACTGCCGAACATGAGGTAAACTCCATTGACTCTCCTTTTGTTAATAAATTGCTGAAGTGGTCGGAAGTCACCATCTCCTTTCGAGAGGGGTGACTATCCGATCCCTTCTACTCAGCTAGGTCGGTTTCCAATCGTGGTCGAGCCCACCATCAACAACTGTTGAGTAAATCGAGTGTTAGTTGATGGTGGCAGTTCCTTAAATATTTTGTTCACAAGTCATCTGGATAAGATGCAAGTACCCACGACAAAGGTAAAACCTGTACGATACTCTTTTCATAGGATTGTATCGGGGTCTTCAGCCAAACCCATTGGTCAAGTTTCTCTTCCTGTAACGTTTGGTTCCCCAAGCAACTTCAGGATAGAGAAAATCTCTTTTGATGTGGTCGATTTCTACACGGCATACAATGCCATACTCGAACGACCAAGTTTGGCAAGATTCTAATGGTCGCTCATTATGGTTATTAATGTCTTAAGATGCGAGGTCCCAAAGGAGTAATCACAGACTAGTAGTAGAGTCAACCAGCTGATCAATACGAGAGAGAGGAAAATCATCTTTTGGACAAGCTTTATTGAGATTAGTAAAGTCTACGCACATACGCCACTTACCATTAGACTTTCTAACCATTACAGGGTTAGCCAACCACTCTGAGTGATTGACTTCTCTTATAAAGCCTGCTTTAAGTAGCATGTCTAATTCTGATCTAATAGCCTCTCGTCGATCAAGTGCAAATCTCCGTAATTTTTATTTTACGGGTTTCTTGTCGAACCATCTGACTAGCATGTGCTTGATCACCTCCCAGGGGAGTCCGGGTATGTCGGATGCTTGCCATGTGAAGATATCTGCGTTAGCTCAGAGGAAGGTGACGAGGGTGTCTTCTTATTTAGGGTCGAAAGTATCCCCAATGCGATCAGTCTTCCAAGGCTCCTCTGGATTCAGTGGAACTTCTTTAACTTATCGTTTGGCTTTAAATGCGGCTTTTTAGGCTTATTTGCTTGGTGAAGCTAACTCTTGCTTGCTTCTCGAGTTGGTATCTGACCAACCATCTCAAGGGATTTGTGGTCACATTTAAGCATCATCTTTTTATCACCAGGGAAGCTTCAGTGAGTCCTGGCGATGCTTCGAGTGCAGCGAATCGGCTCGAGGTGTCGTGAAATGCCGGTGAGGCTTGAGGTGACATTCTGGCCGGAGATGAAGAAGAAAGGCCCAATCAGGAGCTCCTATGGATCAAAGGCTAAATTGGGTGAGGAGAAAGATTCAAGGTGTTAAGGGACGCGACATGACGCGAAGAACTTGACACCAAACCCTTCACGGCACCGGAGAAGAAGGTGGTGGTGCACGGCAGTTTTAGGGTTTTCGCTCTCGGAGCTCTAGAGCTCGATTGAGTGGATGAGAGGAGAAGTGAGTGAGCGCATTAGCTTGGAAAAGATGAATGCACACTACTACGAAAAAGGTATTCACAGACGGTTCAAAAACGTCATCACTGCAGGCGGTTCGTGAGCGATCGAGTTTATGGGTCGATGATGACATGAGGTCATCACTGAGCGGTTTCAACCGTCTGTGATGCATACTTTCATAGGCGGTTTGTGGCTGAAACCGTCTATGATGACTTTTCTCTATAAAGCCCCAAGCGGTGGCTACTTGTGCCATTAAATCCGGCATCATATATATATATATTGTTCGTAGTTTCTCAGCCACTTTGGGGGATCGTCCACGTGACATGAGAAGGATGAGGCGGTAGCCACGGGCAACCTCATTAAGCCCCTGCAAGTTTAAAAGTATGGATGCAAGGAGGCGTCGGGACATCCAATTACCTGGATTGGATGTCGCTATGTTCAGAAAGTGACGTTGATGTGCAGGTACTCCGACTGGCAAGTGGCATCATGTATCAGCAACTAACCATTCTTGAGCATGTAATCGTCTTTAAACCCAACAAGAACACCAAGCAACCATTCTCATATTTCGAAGAATCCTCAACTTGTTGCTTGGTGTTCTTGTTGGCTTTAAAGACAATTACATGCTCAAGAATTGTTGGTTGTCGATAGATGATGCCACTTCCCAAATGGAGTAGTTAAGCATCAACGCCACTTTCTCGAACATAGCGACGCTCAATCCGTAATTGGATGTCCCGACGCCTCCTTGCATCCATACTTTTTAAACTTGCATTGCTCATACTATATCCTTCTCATATATATATATATATATATATATATATATATATATATATATATATATATATATATATATAAAATACATATATATGATGCCGGTTTTAATGGCACAAGCAGCCACCGCTGGAGACTTTATAGAGAAGAGATTATGAATGGAATGGTAGGACGTGCACGCAAGAGGTAGGAGAACTTGGTAGGCATGAACAAGGGGACTATTAATATGAACTAATTATCAATTCAATTTCAGCATAAGACTATTGACATCATTACATCACGAGCAAGGAACTATTAATATGAAATAATTATCAATTCAATTTCAGCATAAGACTATTAACATCATTGAGCGCTTCATCGGCAAGAGAACAAGACCAAGGGTGTCCAAACCCACCACACCCATTAGTAGCCCTCGGCATCCATCGCAGATTCATGCAGAGCACTAGCCATTTTCATCATAGAGCAAGGGGTAGAGGCAGAGGGAGTAAAGTAGGGTGATACCTCGATCTGGCGCAACCACGGTGGCGACCCCACCACCAAAGACAACCCTCATCCATCTCTTTCACCTTGCATAAATCACACAAACATCGAGGACACAACTTAAGGCTCAAGCATAAAAATCAAACTCAATAAAAAGACATTAAGCTAACAGATCTAGAGGAGAATAGAGGGAGGATGGGGAAAGCAAAGCCGGGCCGAGGGCCCTAGCGGGCGCCAGACGTCAGGCGGCGACGGCGATGGGGTCGGCGGCGTCGAGGTGGAGAGGGCGGAGTAAATCGCTTAGGGAGTGACGAGTTAGGGCGGGGCAAACCCTAGTGGAGGCTGGGAGTGACGAGAGTTAAGGCGTCACCGTGGTTGTGGCTGCGGTGACACTACAAAAGACACTCTTATCGTGACGAGTGTCTTGTCAAAGGAACCGTGGTGTCTGGCAACCGACAGAACGGAAGAATGGCGTCGGCCACGACAGGTCACTTTCGGGTGGGGAGAACAGACGAGAGTAAGGCATTTGGGGAGTGACGAGTTAGGCGCCAAACCCTAGCGGCCGTAGAGCCTCCTATATATATATATATATATATATATATATATATATATAATATATATGATGCCGGTTTTAATGGCACAAGCAACCAACGCTTGGAGACTTTATAGAGAAGAGATTATGAATGGAATGGTAGGGCGTGTCGTACGCATGAGAGGTAGGAGAACTTGGCCGGCATGAACAAGGGACTATTAATATGAACTAATTATCAATTCAATTTCAGCATAAGACTATTGACATCATTACATCACAAGAGCAAGGGAACTATTAATATGAACTAATTATCAATTCAATTTCAGCATAAGACTATTAACATCATTGAGCAGCGGTTCATCGACAAGAGAACAAGACCAAGGGTGTCCAAACCCACCACACCGAAGAGTAGCCCTCGGCATCCGCCATAAATTCGCGAGCACTAGCCATTTTCATCATAGAGCAAGGGGTAGAGACAGAGAGGGAGTAAGGTAGGGTGATACCTCGATCTGTGCCAACTACGGTGGCGACCCCACCACCAAAGACAACCTCATCCATCTCCTTTACCTTGAATAAATCACACAAACATCGAGGACACAACTTAAGGCTCAAGCATAAAAATCAAACTCAACAAAAGACATTAAGCTAACAGATCTAGAGGAGAATAGAGGGAGGATGGGGAAAGCAAAGCCGACCGGGGCCCTAGCGGGCATAGCGGATTAGGCGGCGGCGGCGACGGGTCGGCGGCGTCGAGGTGAGGGGAACAGAGTAAATGCGCTTAGGGAGTGACGAGTTAGGGTGGGCGCAAACCTAGCGAGCTGGGAAGTGGCGAGTTAGGGCATCACCATAGTTGTGGCTGCGGTGACCTTTGCAAGACACTCTTATTGTACGAGTGTCTTGTGCAGTGAACCGTGGTGTCACAACAGATGCGACAGGAAGAATAGCGGCGTCGTGACAGGGTCACTTTCGGGGGGAGGGAGCAGACGAGAGTAAGGCCATCGGGGAGTGGCGAGTTAGAGCGCAAACCCTAGCGGCCGGTAGGGCTCCTACTAATAAAGAGACTTATCATGACGGTTCTATTATGGAACTGCTGCGTGATAATATCCTGAGCATTTCCATAATGGAACCGTCGTGAAATGGTTTTTCTCAAGTATATTTATCTTGTATATACACTTACATGACATGAAGAAATTACATGTTTATATTAAAAAAATTAGAAACCTATAATTAAACAAAGTTTTTCTAGTGGCGGAGGTAGGTCGCTATCTCCATCTTCAATACTTCATAGGCGGCAGTGTGCATCAGACGATTCCTAATCATCGTGAACGAAGCTCGAAATGTGTCAACTCACGACGCTCTGTTCGAGTGTCTTCCAAGACCTCGGCTGTTGAACCAAGAAGAATTGAGCCCATAGGCTCTCTTCCTTGCTTGAGGGTCTCGGCACAGTCGACTCGATCGCTGCCGACTCGATTCTGCCAAGTGACGACAAGCCTCTGAAGACGTGCAACATCGTTTTGGAGAACCACATCGATGACACGGAAACTCGTCGAAAGTGGGAGATCAACCTAAGACACGGGCGAGGAGGATGTCAAGGCGGCGGAAGGTGGCCGTCATCTGCTCCGAAGAAATTCTCGGTAGGCGTGGGTGGCGAGGATTAAAACCTCTATGTATTATTTTAATACATAATAAAAGACCATATGTCTTCATGGTCGTAACCCCTAAGACTAACGACCTCCCCGGTCGTTAGTATTCCAGAGGTTACTTAATGGGTACCCTGGTCGGATGAGGTTTTGTGCCTAATCCCGACCGGATAACCGCCAGAAAAATTAATGAATTGGTATTTCTTATCGTATGATGAAAGGAACACGTGCTATAATGCTCCAAACCATGCGATGGTACAACCTCGAGACATCGACTATTAACCACCCTACGGTTAAGCTTTTCACAGTAAGCGCAAGGAAGTTAGCACGTTGCTAATCGCTTCCACCGCTTGACTCCGTCGTAATGTTTCACCAGGACGTCTTCTCCGTGAGTAATCGCCACCTCTTTGGAAGTTATTTAAAGGTGAAGCCTTGAAGAAGACGAAGGGCGACACACAAGAACAAGGCGAGAACAAGGCCAAGACAAACAAAGACAAGAACAACGCTGGTTCAACGAATACCGAAGCTTAAGCGGCGGAATTAGAAGCTAGATAATCGACCTTAGACTCATATTCTAAGTCGATTACGATTAGACATTCCCCATTCGTGTAATTCAGGGTAGTACTAAGCCACATCTTGTAAACCCAGTTCATATCAATAAAGAGCGACCCCATTCCATTCCGTGATATTCCACGCCATTTTCCTCGCTCATTTTCGTAAGATCGGCGACTGATCGTCGACAAAGCGGCGCCGTCCGTGGGGAAGAAGGCGAAGTTTCTGAAGAAAATTCTTCGCTCAAGAAAATCTCGCCCAAAATCTCGCAATCGCTCATGCGACTATGCCCGAGTTTGGGATTAGGAAAATCGGTTCGATTTGGTGGACTACGCCGACCTCGACATGGAAGGATGTATCCGCCATGGAAGAAAATGGCAGTCATCCTCCTCTTCCTCCTCCGCCGCTCGTCGTCGTGATGTTAGCGAGGTCGACCGGATGGATGAAGATGCGCCGCCACTACTGGTGGCGCAACCAGGAGAACCGGCCGTTCCGACCAGTTCGGAATGCCAGAGGATCTCTTCAAGCCCGGTCTTCTCGGCCGGCGAAACATGTGAAGAAATTTCAGCCCCATCACCCGGAAAACTCTATACCATTGATGAAATCATGGCTGAAAGATACTCTCCTTTGGCTTCTGGCAATTCCAGGAGTCAACCGTCACCTGGTAACGGTGTCGATGAAACCTCCACTGGTCGTAGGCCATGTGGGGATGATCACACTCAAAGATACGCCGACGGTTCGTCGGATCAGCCGAGGAGACCACGAGAAGTGCTCATCTCCGACCGATCTCCATCGTGGAAGATTACAGCGAAGCAATCGACAAGCTCTCCATTAGTTACGATGGAAGCTCATCGGAAGATCAATGCCGGAAGCACGAGGTCAACGCGATCGGAGATGAAGATCAAGATGCCTCGCGGTCCTACACTCTCTACGCCATCACGTGTTGTTAGAGATGATCCGGACCGTCAAGCACCAACTTCCGGAGGCGCATGAACTAATCGACGCCAATCGCTTAACTCGCTCGCACCGCCCACCCAGTGATGATGGGACCGAACAAATCCGAAGGTCGGGGAAGGTTCGACATGTACACCTCGACCAAGATGAACCCCGAGACCTTCAAGAATCGCACAAAACTTGCGACGTGTTCAAAACATGTTAAATAATTCGATCCTGCTCTAGCAGAACTCCTAGTTTTGTACAACTCGTAGGTCGCATCCAAATTCTCCAACAGACTATGCAATAACGGAAGCGTATCGGGAACAGAGGGGTTCAGAAGTCGACTATGACTTCATCCGAACGCCTCCTCCTCGGCAGGGACATCACGGTCATACCAGAGAGCAGCGATATCGAGACCCCTTGACGATTCCGACCAAGGAGTCACGAGGGAGAAGGCTATTTCAAGAGGCTACTCCCCATCGCCGAGAAGAACCACCACTAGGACCCAACGATCTCCGACATCGTTTGAACCAAGTGGGCGGCCGGAGGCATCATATCAATGTCCACGATCGGATCGGTACACCGGAGTTCCAGCGTCCCAATCCTAGGGATCGGTCTCCGGCCGACATAATCCGCACCTTCCTGGAGAAGACGCCATGAATCAATCACGGTTGTCGAGCCTTCTCTGCAGGCTCCAAGTCGTGCGCTGGCCTAACTGTTCGGCAAGGCCAACTTGGACAAATTCAATGGAACTCAAAACCCATTGGAATTTCTCCAAATATATACCACCGCCATCAGGGCTGCTGGTGGCGATGAGAATGTAATGGCCAACTATTTACCCACCGTGCTCGAAGGGTCCGCCTTGGTCGTGGTTGTTAAACTTACGGCCGGATCAATATATACTTGGGAACAACTCAGGATCTTCGATTGCCAACTTCCAACAGTCGCACGCCACAGGAAGGAGGACGATCTCCACTGAATCCGGCAGGATCGATGAGACTTTACGCCAATATATCAAGAGGTTCACCAGTTAAGTAACTCTATACCCGAAGTCGCAGAGTCCTCTGTTATTCAGGCTTTTAAAACAGGTCTGAGGAATCGGCGGTTTACGGAGGACATAGCAATGAACCCTCCAAGAACAACCGTTGAGCTTTTTGATATGGCAGACAAGTATGCCACCGCTAGCTAAGCAATCGAGTGGTGTGAAGCCATTGATCGGAAAGACAAGATTCCCACCTCGCCCGACAAACAGAGAAAAAAGAACAAGAAGTCTCTCAAGAAGAAAAAAGAACCGCAGACCCGACGACAAAGAAGTCCTCGCCGCTCGAAAAAGATCGGGAAGGGCAAGAAGGACTATGCCGGTCGAAGCAAGGCAAAAGCTCCGACCGAAGGATTCCAGACGAACAAGAAGTGGTGTCCACTTCACCAGCAGGCAGGGCATGATCTGCGCACCTGTCGTGTCTGGCAAAAGAAACTGGAGGATTATTATGCAGGTAAAGGACCATTTCCAGCAATACAGGAACATAGAGAAACGAGCTCCAAAAAGGACAAGGATGGCGACGAGGAGATGGAGTACCAGGATCCCCAACACACAGTCAACATGATTTTTGGAGGATCTTCTTCATACGAGTCCAGACGTCATCTGAAGGCCATGGAGCGGGAGGTCAACCTCGTCGAATCTCCACCAGTAATCAACTACTCGAAGTGGTCGGATACCGCATTTCTTCAAAGAAAGACGATCGCCCCATCCCATCGACTCGTCGGTAGGTTCCCTATCGCTGTTGAACCAACCATTAATAATTGCTCGGGTTAATCGGGTTTTAGTAGATGGGGTAGTTCTTGAATATATTATTTGTGGAGCTTTAGAAGAATTGCAGTCCCCATGTCAAAGGTGAAACACAGAAATATGCTTTTCATGGCATAGTTCCGGTTCTACCGCTAAACCGATAGGACAAGTTTCTTTACGATTACGCTCGAAAGCGACAACTTCCAGCAGAGAGGATTCCGCTTGATGTAGTAAACTTCAATCCGATACAACGGAATTCTCGATCGACCAAAGATTAGCAAAATTCTTGATAGCCACGCATTACGGTTATCAAAGTTTGAAAATGCCAGGGCCAAAGGGAGTCATCACTTTTCGAGGAGATCAGAAAATGGCTTACGTATGCGATCGGAAATCCTTTGCACTGGTTGATGAACTTCCGACCGAGAGGTTAACCCGCTCTCCCATGCAAAGTCAAGCACTCGAGGCCAAAGATGACACCCAAACCATCCAACCGCATAAAGGAGGTACTACTCGACAAAAGCGCTTCCCGGACAGATCAAGTCATCACATGGGTCAGACATCCGCACCCAACCGCCCAGAAGATTCTCGGTCTAGGCAAGACTCGACCCTAAATAGGAAGAGTCGCCATCTCCTTCCTCCGAGTGAATCAGACGTGTTTGCACAGCAAGCGTCCGATATGCCCGAGTCCCCGGAGGTGATCGAGCATGTGCTTGCTTCTCAACCGACAAAACCGATCAAGCGAAACTACGACGTTTACACCCGATCGGAAGGAAGCAATCCAATGGAGATTGACAAGCTTCTCAAGGCCGGATTTATTCGTGAAGTCGACCACCCACGGTGGCTTGCCAATCTGTAATGGTTAGAAAAACAATGGGAAATGGCGAATGTGTATCGACTTTCTGAGATCTTAATAAGGCTTGTCCGAAGGATGACTTTCCTTCCTCGCATTGATCAACTAGAAGACTCTACTGGTGCGAAGTTACTAAGTTTTTTAGATGCGTATTCGTGGTACCACCAGATTAGTATGTGTAAAGAAGATGAGGAGAAAACCTCCTTCATCACCCCATATGGCACTTCTTGTTATATTAAGATGCCATTTGGTCTCAAAAACGCTAGTGCAACTTTTCAAAGGTTGATGCAAAAACCTTTAGTCCACAAATCGGTTAATCTAGAAGCTTACATTGACGATCCGTCAGAAGACCACCAACGCCAAGACCACATTCTCGACTTATAAGAAACTTTTAACAACTTGAGAAGACATAACCTCAAGTTAAATCCGGAAAAGTGTGTGTTCGAGTTTCACTGAAAATTGCTCGGTTTCCTAGTTTTCTAGAGGTATTGAAGCAAATCTAGCAAAAATTGCGCCATCGACTGATGCGCCCGACCACGAAGAAGGAAGTCCAAAACTAACCTACTGTATGATGGCGTTAAGTCGTTTTATAGCAAGGTTAGGGAAAAAGGATTACCTTTCTTTAAACTTCTTCGAAACATGGGAGTTTCGAGTGGACTAAAGAGGCAAACGATGCTTTTGAGGAACTCAAAAAGTACCTTACGAGTACCCCGGTCTTAGTTTCTCCGAGATCGGGAGAAACATTGCTAATTTACGTGGCAAAGAACACCACGCATGCTTAGCGGTGTACCGGTTGTAGAAAGGATAATATCCAACGACCGGTCTATTACGTAAGTTTAAGTCTTATATGGACCAAAGGAAAGATACCCACAGTACAAAAGTTGCTCTATGGCCTCCTTATGTCTTCAAGGAAGCTAAGGCACTACTTTCGTGCCCACAAAGTAGTTGTACCTACCGGATATCCCCTTGGTCAAGTCCTTGGAAACAGGAATCATCAGATTTAATAGCCAAATGGGCGGTCGAGCTAGGGGCATTCGATCTCCATTTCATTTCACTTAACAACAATAAAGTCCTGTGCAATAGCGTAATTCATTGCGAATGGACAAACCTCGAACCCACCCAAGGACCCGAGTACTAACACCACGACGAGTGGACAATGTATTTCGACGGCCTTGATGTTACAAGGATCGGGGCCGGAGTGGTCTTGATATCCCTCTTGGCGTAACACATCAAGTCGCCATCCAGCTTAAATTTTCCCGCCACCAATAATGTGGTAGAATATGAAGGTTTATCGGGCAGACTCGAAAGCAGCTCGCTCGCTCGGATTCGCAGACATTAGTGAAAGGCGATTCTCAACTAGTAGCGAATCAAGTGGGAAAGAGTATCAATGCTCGAGTACCAAGATGTCATCTTATCTCGGCGGAAGTACGAAAACTCGAAAAGCACTTCTTCGGTTTTCAGATCCAACATATTCCTAGAAAGGAAAACTTTCGCGGACCGGTTAGCACGGATGGCCTCCACGAGGTCGTCGGCCCCGCCTCGGGAGTTTTTCTCGAGCAACTCAATTCACCCTCGGTAGTTGAGCCTTCCGAGAACATACATGATTCTTTGCAAGTTGAACAAACTAATCAAGGGAACATGGATGCTCCACAGTCGTTGACGGTTGGCGCCACACGATCAAGGTAGAGATCGGATGACATCGATCTACAATTATCTTCAAAGATGACACAATTCCAGAAGATGATGTAGAGGCCGATCGTGATAGCACGAAAAGCCAAATCATACACTCTAATCGAAAGTACCTTGTATAAACGAGGATCTCATGGAGTGTTGATGAGATGCATATCTTAAACGGATGGCATTAGATTGCTAACCAAATCCATGAAGGCGCTCAGGAGCACACCATTCCTACTGTAACCACGACGGTAAAGCCTTCCTAAGGCTATTATCGCCAATCGCCTTCATGATGCAAAAGTGCTTGTGATGAAGTGCGTACAATGTCGGGCTTATACCCGACAAGTATATCACCAAAGACAAGCCTTACAAACAATTCCTCTTTCTTGGCCTTTTGCAACCTGGGGATCGACATTCTCGGGACCTTTCCTAAGAGCACCCGGGGCTTTCAATTCCTTTTCGTCATGATTGACACGTTTACAAAATGGATTGAAGCCGAGCGACCGTTAAAATAACAACCGAGGCCGCTAAGAGATTTCTCTCAAAAATGTGATCACGCCGACGGTGTACCCAACAGATAATCACAAACAATGGTTCCCGCCTCCAAAGAATCAATTCCGAATTCTCGCGATGAACTTGGTGTCAAAGTTCATTTTGCTTCATTGCTCATCCACGAGAGCAACGGAGCGATTGAGCGGCTAATGGTATCCTTATGCGGGGATCAAACGCCGAGTATTCACCGCTTAATCAAACGGTCGAGCTTGGGTTAAAGAACTTCCCTACGTGTTATGGGCGTTCGAACCACGACGATCGTATGACCGGTGAAACTCCATTCTTTTTGGTTTATGGTGCCGGAAGCCATGCTTCCTCCGTAACTCAAAATTGGCTCGCTCAAGACCGATCGCTTTGGCGAAAATGATCGAAATGAACGACGACTTCGACGACGCCGATTTCCTTGAAGAACGCGAAACCAAGCCCTTGTACGATCGCTAGCTACCAACAAGCCATGCGAAGGTACCATAGTCGAAGGTGCACCTCGCACCTTGTCAGTAGGTGATCCGGTTCTCGAAAAATTCAGAGCCAAACAAATCGCAATAAACTTTCTCCTAAATGGGAAGGTCCTTACATGCGGGTCGAAGTCACCCACTGTGTTCCGCATTTAACTAGCTATGTCGATGGGCAAATTTTGTCAAATTCTTGGAACATCGATCAATTGCGTAAGTTCTATATTTAATTTTCATTCTTTCATTTCTTTCAATTTCAATTTCATTAAATTCATTAATTAATTAAGAAGTGCAACCTTGCTTATATATATACACCTACATTCTCGTCGCTTATTATTGTTAGTCCGGGCGGAGAAGACATTTTTCTCCGATATCCTTTTTAAGGATCTCGATACTCTATGGTCCTAGTCGTGAGCATTTTCTTCAAATGATTTCCACGCTACGACTACACTCTTTTCTTAAAGAAAATGAGTAATCGTGAGCGCCACACAAGTAACTATCTCATAAATGATATGCTTACGATTTTGAAGATTATGCTTCATTATTTCAAGATTCGGTCTATTCTTGTCAGCTCTCGGTCCAGACACGGAAAGCCTCCTAGTCGAAGTCTCTCTTTTTATGACGTGGTCCCGCCTTTCGGAAAGAGCTTCCTAGCGACGGTTCTTTTCTTACGATCCTCGCTACCGATCGGATACTGAAATTTGAACACGCTTTCAAGAGATATGTCGTATGCCTTCGTGTCTTAGCATTAGTTCCACTGCACTATGGGACAATAGATATAAACAAAGTTCACTTATAATCTGCTTGCATACATATTTGCTTTTCTTCTTATGTCAAATTCGACAAAGTCTTTTTTTCCGACCATATATTGTTTTTTGATTGGTATTTCCATTGTGACAAACAAAGATCTATAACTAGTCGAAATCATACGTTAGTCCCGACCACATTTGATTTCCTAGTCTTTATAACGATCGATTTTGTCTTACATGTCCAAACATACCTTCAAAACTCACATACATAGTTATGACCTCTTTTTAGTCTCTTTCTTGGCTCACTGCTTGTACAATAACGTTCTTCTACTATAAAGCAGTCGGGGGCTAGGAAATATACGAGAATTTTAAAAGTCAAACAGATAAATAAAAGCTTTGTCAAATGACATAAAAGGTAAGTTTTCATAGATATTCAATTATTTTTACACTTGCAGGAACCTACTCTAAGAAATATTCCCAGCCTAACTACTGTTTGTCGGAGATTCGACCTCCATCTCCTCTACAACTATATCTCCGAGTGGCCTGAGTTCTTCCATGAACTTGGTCGCCTCTTCAGGTGGGCAGTTGAAGTCATCTTTAACAGCTTGGAGATCTATGGAGGGGTTAGAAGCTTTCAATTTTGCCAAAGCAAAACTAACTCCTCTTGCAATGCCTGTTTTTAGGGCCTCGGCATAATTCGTCCGAGTAGTTTTGAGCAGAACTTTAAGGTCCTCTAGAAGTTGACCCAAATAGTTCATTTTCTCTATTGGATCTCTTAAGGTAGGCAAGCTTGATCCTGATCCCATATCAAAGATCATCTTGTTCAAAGCATGAATCTTTTCATCAATATTTTGAGCAAGAGCCGCCTCCTTATCCTGCTCAAATTTCAGAGTTTTCTTTACTCTTTCAAGATTTATGCGTTTGCTCTGCAAAAGCAAATCGCTTAATGAACACAAGCATAATTGAAGGAAAAATCAAGTTTACGACATATTACCTTCATTTGTTTTGCTAAGTGTTTCATATTTGGTCGTTGCTTCAGCGATCAACCGGTCTTTGGCTGAACTTGCTTCACAAAATGACCGATCTTTAGCTTTTACTTCTTCTTCAAGAAGAGCCGTCTTGGCTTTCTCACCACAACCTCCTCTTTTATTTTCTCCGGATCTATCGAATACGATAAGGGAGAATAATTGTAGAGGAGCAAAATATTAAAGAAAAAACAAAAGTTTAAAAGGGAAAAGTTCTTACTTTCCAACTCGGAGTGCTTTTGCTCCAAGTCCTTAACTCATTTGGGTCGACCTCCACCACAAAGAAAGTTCTCACCAAATGCTACACAAATAGCATTATCTTTTTAAGTTTCTTATAAACTTTTTAAAGAAGAATTATGTAACTGGTCGAGAATACTTACGAATTGCTCGGTCATTATAACCAAAGAAAATCAAATCAGGGTGCATCTTGAGTTGAGTATCCGATACTTTCTGCCACGCCTCATCAAGCTCCTTATCCTCGATAAATCGGGCACGAAAAGGGAACTTGTTAGGTTGGGAAGGGTTATCAACAGTGATCGGAACCTGTTGAGACCTCTCAGAGGCATCTACCTCCACAGAAGGGGTTTCAATCACCAAAGGATCCAACTCAACCGTTGCCCTTGTCACCTGCTCGGGGGCTTCTTCGACCACTACTTCCTCAGGAACTTTGTCCTGAGAAGTGCTCTGGTCGGGAACTTCCACAGTGCCGGGTCCTCAGAAGAACCCGCAGTGAAAGCTTGACTGTAACACCAAAAGACCTATGCAAACCGAAGATGGGAAGTTCAAAGTATCAAATCATCAAGGAATTATTAAAGGTACATACTTATACGACCACTTTCATTTGTACATACCTTGTTAATCTCCGGGATTTGACTCTGAAACGCGCAAGAGAGAAATCTGTGCCGCTAGCCTTCCTTTTCTTCTCCTCCAATTCTGCTGGTTCTGGACCAGCAGGGTTTGTTGGAACCCTCACATCCTCCAACAAGATGTCGGAAGCTATGTCCTCGACCAATTCATCAAGGTCCGCATTCCTGACTATCTGGTCGGAGGAGTGGTTTCATCAACCTCCGTGATCGCTTGTTTCAAGAATAACCGTGAGGTCGTGCACGACCACTCTGAGTCTACAACCTCCGCAGCTACATTCTCATGCCTTGAGCTTATCCACCTAAATCAAAGAACAAATTTGATTGGGTGAAGAAATCCTTTTATCTAAAAATAAAATATTCATACATATATGATTCCGAAATGTTCTATTACCTCGAGGGATTCATCTCCTTCAAGTGCCTCAGGGCACGACTCGGTCGGAATTAAGGTGGGACGTTGATCCTCACCAGATTATATGATTCGCAATCCGCCAACCGATCGAAATGTAGAGCACGATTGGAAATCTGGTGGAATATATGTATATACATGGTAAAAGGAATTTTTGATTAAATTACCTTAAGTCTTGCTGGTCTCCTTCAATAGGAGTTATGGCTAAGATCTGAGGCATTCACCTTTTCTCCAGTTCTCCCCTTGCAGATCGGCTGACTCGTTCTCTAATTTCCCCAGAGGAAAGAGCTTTAATGTAGGAAGAATAGACAAATTTTAAGGTAATACATTAATCAAATTAAAATACCGATCGAATTTATCTCAAAGACTTACCACCTTCTGAGGCAACTTCATCACGATTAAGGCACCAGAGCAGGGAATGAGTACGGAGCTTCAATGGGCTAATCTGGCGAAAGGTGAAATCCTTCACTACATGCCACGAAGTCAAGCCCCTGACTTGCAAGTCATAGATAGCATCCGCCCATCTCTTGACTATCCCTGTCTTCTTTACGGTTTCCTTCCACTTGGGGTTTTCACTTGCTCTAGTTCCGTAAGTAGAGGCCATCGTCTTCAGAAACCGTCATGTAAAACCGAGATTTTTCCATGACGACCACGAAGATTTCGCAGACATGAAGATGTACTCATCGGCCTTCCCGTCATGAAGACGCAATGTGCATTCCCAGAGTCGCTTGAGATTTTGCCGTAGATTTTCCCATCACCATGCGGTAGAAATAACTAAAGAGCTTCAAGTTCGGTTGTATTCGGTATGCCTTGCACAAATATGCTAAAATACTGATATTCGCGATCGAATTTAAATAAATTCACCAATTCCACCCGTAATGTTCAAGAACGCGGAGGAAGAATTTGTGTACCAGGTAATCTCAAATTTCACATTCGATGTAGGCGAGAAAACAGGATTTCCCATCTTCACGGCTCGGAAAATGTTCTCTAGTCGCGGTCTCCAATTAATCGATTCCTATCTGGGAGCATTCCCATCTTCTTCAAGGCCTCAAGTTTTTCTTGCCCAATTCAAGGCAACCACTTTGTAATCTGCTCCGACATGGCGAAAATCCTCAAGGATGAGTAGTGAAAGTTGGAGACTTTGTGGTCGTAAGAACAGGAAAAGACTCTGGAGGATTGCTTGGCGAGAAGCTAAAGGGGATCGAATGGGGATTTTGGAAGCATAAAAATTCTAAGAGCCCAACGAGAGGAGATTTTATAAACTTCCGATACTTTCGAAGGATTCCCACAAGAGTCCAACTGACAAAAAGCTTCTTTTTGTTCAAACGGACAGAGGAACTCTTCGTTTCCCAAGGCAAGTTCTCAACTTTAAAGTGAACACAGACCACTTCGTATACCACGACATTAAATGGGGTTCGCCTCGATTTCATCGGAAAAAGGAATATACGACGAGTTCATTTAAAGTTCGGGGCTAGGCGACGAGATTAAAACCTCTATGTATTATTTTAATACATAATAAAAGACCATATGTCTTCATGGTCGTAACCCCTAAGACTAACGACCTCCCGGCCGTTAGTATTCCGAAGGTTACTTAATGGGTACCTGGCCTGGGATGAGGTTTGTGCCTAATCGATCGGATAACCGCCGTAAAATTACTGAATCGGTATTTCTTATCGATGATGAAAGGAACACGTGCTATATGTTCCAAACCATGCGATGGTACAACCACGAGACACGACTATTAACCACCCTACGGTTAAGCTTTTCACAGTAATCGCGCAAGGAAGTTAGCACGTTGTTAATCGCTTCCACCGCTCCGACCAATCGTAACGCTTTCACCAGGACGTCTTCTCCGAGAGTAATCGCCACCTCTTCGAAAGTTATTTAAAGGTGAAGCGCAGAATCGAAGGGACGACACACAAGAACAAGGCGTAACAAGGCCAAGACAAACAAAGACAAGAACAACGCTCGGTTCAATGAATACACGAAGCCTCACGGCGGAATTAGAAGCTAGATAATCGGCCTTAGACTCATATTCTAAGTCCGATTACCTTGTTAGACATTCCCCATTCGTGTAATTCAGGTAGTACTAAGCCACATCTTGTAAACCCAGTCATATCAATAAAGAGCGACCCCATTCCATTCCGTGATATTCCACGTCATTTTCCTCGTTCATTTTCGTAAGATCGGCGACTCGATCGTCGACAACCGGGCGCCGTCTGTGGGGAAGAAGGCGTAAGTTTCTGAAGAAAAATTCTTCGCTCAAGAAAATCTCGCCCAAAATCTCGCAATCGCTCATGCGACTATGCCCGAGTTTGGGATGAGCAAAATCTTGTTCGATTTGGCGGACTACGCCGACCTCGACATGGAAGGATGTATCCGCGCCATGGAAGAAAATGGCAGGTCATCCTCCTCTTCCTCCTCCGCCGGCTCGCACGTCGCTGACGTTAGCAAGGTCGACCGGATGGATGAAGATGCGCCGCCACTACCGGTGGCGCAACCAGGAGAACCGGCCGTTCCGACCAGTTCGGAATGCCAGAGGATCTCTTCAAGCCCGGTCTTCTCGACCGGCGAAACAGGTGAAGAAATTTCAGCCCCATCACCCGGAAAACTCTATACCATTGATGAAATCATGGCTGAAAGATACTCTCCTTTGGCTTCTGGCAATTCCAGGAGTCAACCGTCACCGTAATACGACGGTTTTGGTCAATCGTCTACGATGAGGCATCCAGTATTAGCATTTTTGTAGTAGTTGCAGCTCGGGGTGGCCTTTATATAAGCCAAGCGGCGGAGATGAACGAGGTGAGCTCGGGCAGTCATGGGCAACCCGGCGGAGCTTCACAACGTTGTACGGGTAGGAAAAAGTTGGCACGGGCAAGTATGGGCGTGGCATTGAACGGCGATGCGACGCGGGTGATTGAGTTGCAGCAAAACCGTGGGCGAGGTGGTAAAAAACGGTGGGCGGCGGAGCTTCACATGCGCGGGCGTGCACTGGTGCGGCCGAACGTGAGGTGGATTTATGAAGCTCGCTCGCAGGCCCACCGGTCGATGGGGCGAAGAAGCGTGCGTGTTGGTGTAACCTCGACGGTCCGATTGGAAACGAACGGCTCCGATGGATTGCACTGTTCGGACGGTCCGAACGTTTCAATCAATCTGAACCGTCGATTTCAAAATCCAACGGCTCAGAGATGCCAGGTCCAATCCACTGATGGAGATGGTCTGGTTTGACCGTGCGGTTTGGGCTCGAGACCAAGGAATAGTACATGCTTTTGGTTTTTGAATTAACAGCTGAATTCTTTGCCGATTTAATGCACCAACCAAACGAAGTCCAAAATTTATGAAAATATTTGTGTAGACTACTGAGCTCGACTAGTTTCTGCCGTAAAATTTTTAGAGGTTAACACCTTACCTAAATTTCTACAAAATTCAAACAATGTGTTGATCCTAAGAGGTTGTAAAGATTTTTCTAACAAAATTTCATATAGAAATTTTGTTGAATAGTTCCTGGGATAAATAGCCCGAAATCATTCCTTTTTAGCACCTAAAGTTGTTCAAGTTTTATTTTTAAAACCAACACAATATTTTCAAAAAGGCAAAGTTTAAATGCAAACATTCAATGGAAATTTTCCTAATGCATTTATATTACTTAATCCCAAGATTAGGATTTTGAGATGTTACAGACCTACCCCCTTACAAAGTATCTCGTCCCTGAGATTCGGTAGGCTCGGAGAAGAACGAGGGAAATTCAGCTCTCTATTTCCTTTTTAGCACCTAAAGTTGTTCAAGTTTTATTTTTAAAACCAACACAAGATTTTCAAAAAGGCAAAGTTTAAATGCAAATGTTCAATGGAATTTTTCCTAATGCATTTATATTACTTAATCCCAAGATTAGGATTTTGGGATGTTACAGACCTACCCCCCTTACAAAGAATCTCGTCCCTGAGATTAGGTAGGCTCAGAGAAGAACGAGGGAAATTCAGCTCTAAAGTGGTCTTCGTATTCCCATGTAGCTTCATCTTCGGTGTGGTTACTCCACTGGACTTTCAGCATCTTGATGGCACGGTTTCGTGTATGGTGCGTGTCTTCTTCTAAAACTCGAATTGGTTACTCCTGGTAAGATAGGTCTGGTTGGATATCCAGGCTTTCCAAAGGAACAGATTCGATAGGAGTCTGAAGACATTTCTTAAGCTGAGATATGTGGAAAACATCATGTACGTCTAAAAGTTAAGGTGGTAGCTCTAGCTGATAAGCTACTTCGCCTCTCCTTGCGAGAATTCGGTAAGGATCGATATATCTTGGTGACAATTTCCCACAAACTTGGAGGCGGATACTTCGCATTGGTGAGACCTTGAGATAGACAAAATCGCCTACTTCAAAGGTCAGCTCACGTCGACGATGACCGACGTAGCTATTTTGTCGTGACTGCACTTCTTTTAAGTGTCTCCTTATCGCATCCACCTGCTCTTGAGCTTCCTGAATGACGGTAGGTCCAAAGAATTGTCGCTCTCCGACTTCGGATTAGAACAGTGGTGTTCTACACTTTCTTCCATATAGTGCTTCAAATGGAGACATTTAGAGACTGGCCTGGAAGCTGTTGTTATAAGAAAACTCAGCGAGCGCTAAGCATTTCTCCCAGTCGGTACTATAGGACAGCATGCAAGCTTGTAACATGTCTTCTAGTATTTGATTTGTTCTTCTGTCGCCTCCCAGATTACGCATCGCAAGCATGACCGCATTTGTTCAGCAGAACTACCGTACCCTGGTGTTACTTTAAGATTAGCGGTACATATTTTCTAGTATGTACCCTTTTTGGGACCCTTGTGAAACGGTAGTACCGCTCTCATTTTCTGGTATGACTGGCCAGCGGAACTACCGCTTGATGGTTGGCGGTAGTACCGCGCTGCGTTTCAAACGGCTATGTCAGAGGCAGTTAATGCCTCTGCGATAGCTGTTACTGTGCGGTAGGTGAGTTGTGGTAGTATCAGCCGTTGGTTGGCGGTAGTACCGCATTTGCTGAAAAGTTGGGGATTTTCTCCCCAACGGTCATATTTGTTGGTCGGGGGTATAAATATCCCTCCACCTACTCAAGGACAGTATGCTAGGCTTCATTTAACATTCTTAGAGTCTTGAGCATCCTCTCAACTATTGGAAATATGCCCTAGAGCCAATCATAGAGATTATTATATTTCATTATGTTCATAACATTGGATAATTTGTTATCTTGGTCCTAGAATAATATTGTTAATATTTATTATCAAGTATGTGACTTGATTGTGAAACTTTATATTTCTGCGATGATTATTCTTAAAAGTTCCTCGGTCATAAACATATGAGAACACATATGAATAGACTAGCATATGTATTGGTTGATGACTATGTTTTACAAGTCATGGATATGGAGATATCAAACCAATAATATGAACACATGTTAGAGAACATGGTGTTGGATAAGACCCACCTTGAGACACTATTGAGATTGTTATGATTCTATGTGTCGTTAGTTGGTCTCAAGCAAAGATGATGTATAATCCTTAGACTCGAGATCAAGATGGTTTCCTACATGTGTAATAGCACTCTTAGGGGTTGCCAATCGCTACTCGAATCGGGTAGTTATAAAGGTAGCTTTACGGTATGCTCAAACATGCAGAGGAATATGACTGGTCGAATATGAGATTTGCCCATCCTTACATAACAGGAGAGATGTCTCTAGGCCCCTCATTGTGGTTAGATAAAGTAAGTGCATGGCCATGCCACTAGTGGTCGAAGTGTTCGACCACGTGAAATTATCCGACACTCAATCGAGAAAGTATTGAACAGTCCATGGATGACACAACATCTCACTTGGAGTTCAACCAGATATCGTGAGGCAAAGGGAGAATACACGAGTAGGTTGCATAGTTCGATCAGTTACGGACTGGTTGTATGGAGATACGAGCTGGTCGTAGACTGGTCGAAAGTAATCACAGAGTGGTCGTAATCTAGTCGTACGGAGTTACGAACTGGTCATGACCAAATACGAACTGGTCATATAGAGATAGGACCTAGTCATAAGTGATGAGGACCTGGTCGTAGATCATATTGCATTAAGGTTCGTCCGATATAATTTGTGTGTATTCGGGAATCGCTATGTTCTGCTATGAACCGCTAACGACTCATGGTTGAAAAGGGTTTCTGAATTACAACCGATTACGTATAAACCTAACGGGTCACACACTTAATGGGTTGGAACAAACCAGTACGGATACGGTTCGTCAAACGTGTTCGGATAGGATCCGTCACGAGCGCTATATAAGGAGATGCTTGAGGCTGTGGCGAGATGATGTGAGTTGCTCCACTGAAACCCTAGCCACCATATTCCTAAGAGCTTTGCAGTGCAACTTGGTGCTAGCACACCGGTGTATGGTTGATCCTTCCCTGGACGTGTGGATACCATAGAGACGCTACTACGATTGCTGTTGTGCTTGAGGACGATCCACGATGTTCATAAGGAACTGCAGAGGTTGTTGGAGGAGACGATCGACTACGACCACTGCATCGACGTGCTCGACACTGGACGATTGACTATGACCACTATATCGACACGCTCTCGCTGGACCGTGCCGCCCAACTCTTCTTTCGCTGCTCTACGTGTCTAGTGGTAACGATCTGTGATCTTTTACTTGCATGGCTTCTTGGATTACGTGGTAGAATTTTTGAATTGTTAGCTAGCATAGCCTACCCGTATCCCTACATCAACACCTACAATACACTTATGCATTCATTGTGAGGTAGTTGAGCCAAATTCAAGTGCATTCATTCTAGATTGATCCATTGCATTTGAGTGCCGTCAAGCGAAGATTATTGATTCATTACTCTTGGTGTTTGCCAAACACCTAGACGGCTTGGCGGTGTTAGCACGGTGATCTCTTCAAGAAGGATTGTGAAGAGGCCCGGTGCCAAGATTGTGAGTAGTTTGGTGTTCGCCATCTTCAGAGCAGAGGAAAAACAACCACTAGTGATCGAGGGAAGACTTAATTCATGGAGCTGGCTTGATTAGTTCGAGCTTCCCCAACATGGACTAGTGAAGACCGGCAGGTCTTCGATACCATAGGAAAAATTCCATTGTCTCAATTGTGGTTATTTCTTGTCTTTACTATTTTCGCATTTACAATTCTAGCATTTAATCTTGTGTAGAATTGCTTAGCTAGAATTGTATCTAGTTCAGACTTAGTTCATATTTGGCTTAAATTGTTAATTAGTCAAAAAGTTTTAAAACCTCCTATTCACACCCTCTAGTTGGTTTTCCTTGATCCTACAAGTGGTATCGATCTTGGTCTCTCATTGATTTAGACTTAACCGTCTAAGAGAGAAAATGATGGCTAGTGAGGGAATTGCTATAGGAAAGGCTCATTTGTTTAATGGCTCTAATTATGCATATTGAAAAATTAGAATGTCAATTTATTTAAAGGCCATGAGTCTGAACATATGGAAAATCGTAAATGAGGGTTACGTTATGCCTCTTAACCCACTACTTCCCACGGAACTAGAGGCGTAATACTCATTTAGATGCTCAAGCTATGAATACTCTTTTAGTGCTTTGAACGCAGATGAGTTCAATAGAGTAAGCAATTTAGAAACCGCTCATGATATTTGGACCACCCTCTCGAAAATCTATAAGGGAACATCCATGGTCAAAGAGGCCAAATTGCATAGGCTTCGGGTCAAATATGAGATAGTCGTAATGTTACCTCTAGGGGTGCAAGTGGGGCGGCCCACTTCGCTAAGCTGTGAGCCCGCCCCGCAAAATAAACCCACTAAAATTGGCCCGCTAACCTGCCATCTGAAAACAGAGGCATGTGGTCTAGTCCACATTACCCGTGGCCCCGCAAACGAGTCACTCCTAGCGAATGAATTTTTTTTTACAAACGAAAAAGTTCTGATGACTCTTTCCCTGATGGTGGCCAGTGCGCTAGGCGCGAGTCCATCTCCATCCAATACACACAAATTGTTTCCATCAATGGCCGGCTTCTCACTAGGCTGCGACCAACGGGAAGATCATCCCGGCAGATTACCTCACCATAGCCTCTTCCTTTCAGCCGCTGCAGCCACGGCCGCAAGGACCTCGGACGACACCACCTGCGGCTTCGAGTTGTGGAATCAGCCTCTCTATCCGCCCTCATCGGGGCTGTTGAGCTTTGCCTCGTCCTCCCCCTCCCCATCCGGCGAGGCGGGGGGCCTGATGGTGGCGGTGAGCCGCCAAGATCTGCGGCAACCAAAGCGAAGAAGGATCGTGAAATCGCGGTGCCGCACTGCTTTGCAAGTGCCGCGGCTTCACCTGCTCCACCCACGTCAAGTCCACCTGGGTCCCTGCCGCCAAGCGCCGTGAGCGCCAGCAGCAGTAGCGGCTAGCCGCCGCCTCCTCGGACACCCTCGGCAAAGACTGCCTGTCGAGCTCCACGGGCGGAGCTGGAGCAGAGGCCTAAGCGGCCGGTGGCGGTGGGGCCAGCTTCTCATCGTCCGTGGCGGAGTCCATGAGGGGAAGGTACTGGAGGGCTGTAGACGGCGCGAAACCCACCGATCGATTGTGTATATATGCATTGCGGGCTCAGCTAGCCCGCAACTCTGAAGCAGATGGCGTGAGGTGGGCGCGGGCTGTCCACAGCCCGCCCCACTTGCACCCCTAGTTGCCTCATGAAAACATCACCGAGATGTATTCAAGACTCAACAACATTGTGAATGAATTCAAAGGTCTTAGTACTAACCTTCTTGATGTTGATATTGTGCGCAAGATACTTAGGGCTCTACCGGACAAGTATGAGATGTTGGTGACGCTATTTCTCAACTCTCCTGAGTTGCTAAGAATGACGCCAACGGACTCTTGGGCAATCTTATAACAAATGAGTTGTACAAGAAAGACAAGAAAGAACTCTTGAGTCATCTTCTTCAAAGAAGAAGATTACCGCTTTCAAGGCCAAAGCGTAATCAAGTGATAATGAGGATGAAGAAGGAGACTCCGAAAAAGAGTTTGCTTTCCTTGTGAGGATAATGAAGAAATCCATGAGAAGACGCCCACATGGAAGTTTCAACTTT
Organism: Phyllostachys edulis; assembly: GCA_036346405.1. Taxonomy (NCBI): domain Eukaryota; kingdom Viridiplantae; phylum Streptophyta; class Magnoliopsida; order Poales; family Poaceae; genus Phyllostachys; species Phyllostachys edulis. The sequence continues at coordinate 420,408 of JAYEVD010000782.1, read as the reverse complement.
GACAAGAGCAAGAAAGGGCAATCCTCAAATGACAACAAGCATTATAGCAACATCCGGTGCTTTAATTGCGAAGAGAAGGGGCACATTGCCTCTCATTGCCCCATAAAGAAGGATGACAAGGGTAAGTCATTCAAGAAGAAGGAGTTCGATGGCAATAAGAAGCTTTTTAAGAAGCTTCACAAGGATGGCAAGAACGAATCTCATATTGGAGAATAGGACTCCGATGAAGAGTCCACTAACTCTGACTCCGATGAAGATGAGTCCCCCAAGAAGGGGGGACTTGTCTAGATCGCCATCAAGGAGGCTCCATCGCTATTCTTCACTCCTATTTGCCTCATAGCAAAAGGAGATAAGGTAAAATCCATTAACGATAGTGAACCATCATATGATGAATTAATGGATATGCTTGAAGACTTGAATGAATATTTTGGAAAAGAAATGTCAAAATATAAAGTCTTAAAGAGAGAGCATATCTCTCTAAAATATTCTTATGAGGAGCTAAAGGAAGCTCATGACTTGCTTATCCAAGAAAATTCAAACAAGTCTTGCTCTAGTATTGGAATTATATGTGATATTCTTGATGAAATGCCTAGTGTAGAAATTGTTAGAACTAGTGCATCTACTTCATGTAATGATCTACTTGCTATGCCATGTTACTCTAATATTAAATCTAATTATGATAATGTTGAGTCTCATGATGCAAAGCTTGTTGTTGAAAACAATGAGCTAAAGGAGCATGTGACCAAGCTAAGCAAAAGCTTAGAACGATGCTTCAAGGGTAAGGCCACCCTTTACAAGCTTTTGAGTGAGTAAAGGTGCTCATTCAATAAAGAAGGACTTGGATATGTGCCCAAGAAAGGTAAGAAACCGGTAAACAAGCCCACAAGGTTTGTTAAGCAAAATGGTAAGTATTACTATAAGTACCGAGAAATAGGACATTTACAACAAACTTGTCCTATTGGTAAGATTCCATCCTTTGGTATATATGATTCATGTTATATGCTTAGAAAAACTAAGGATGATAAAGTTATTGCTAGATTTGTTGGCACTTCCATTTTAGGTACTAAAAAGAATGCTATTTGGGTGCCTAAATCCTTGGTCACTAACCTCCAAGGACGCAACCAAATTTGGGTATCTAAAAGAACTCAATTCTTGTTTTGTAGGTGAACTACAAAACCGGTGGAAAACATTGGGTGCTTGATAGTGGATGCACTCAACACATGACCGGTGATAGAAAGATGTTCACTACATTCGAGAATGGTAAAGGAATTGACAAGATCACCTTTGGCGATAATAGCAAAGGAAAGGTAATAGGATTGGGTAAAATCGCTATCTCAAATGACCTTTCCATTTCCAATGTATCAATTATGTGATCTTGGATTGATTTGCTTATTCTCTAATGAAGGTGTTACAATTTCAAATGAAAAGGATAATTTTTAAGTTTTCAAAGGTTTTAGATTTGGAAATCTTTATTTGTTGATTTTACTTCAAATGAATCATGCTTAAAAATTTGTTTAATTGCAAAAACATCATTGGGTTGACTTTGGCATAGAAGGCTAGCTCATGTTGGAATGATTCAATTTAAAAGCTTTTCAAACATGATTTAGTTGTTGGCTTGAAGGATGTGAAGTTTGAGAAAAATAGACTTTGTAGTGCTTGTCAAGCTGGTAAATAAGTCGCTAATTCTCATCCTTCCAAGAGTACCATGTTAACTTCTAGACCATTAGAACTCTTACATATGAATTTGTTTGGGCCAACAACCTATAAGAGTATCGGGGGTAATAGCTATTGTTTAGTCATTGTGGATGATTACTCTAGATACACATGGGTATTCTTCCTAGATAACAAAGCCGAAACCTCCGGCATTTTAAAAAGCTTTGCAAAAAGGGCTCAAAATGAATTTGATTTCAAAATTAAGAAAATCCATAGTGATAATGGTTTTGAGTTCAAAAATACTAAAGTTGAAGACTTTTGTGATGAACTTGGAATAAAGTACGAACTTTCCACAACCTACACTCTGGAGCAAAACGGAGTTGTAGAAAGGAAAAATCGTACATTAATTGAAATGACTAGGACAATGCTTGATGAGTATAATACTTCCGATAGTTTTTGGGTGGAAGCAATTAACACCGCTTGTCATGCCATAAAACGGCTTTATTTGCATCGGCTTGTGAAAAAGACTTCTTACGAGTTTCTTGTTGGAAGAAAACCGAATATATCTTACTTTTGTGTTTTTGGTTGCAAATGTTATATTTTGAAAAAGGGTGTTCGTCTTTCAAAATTTACAAGTCGTTGCGATGTTGGTTTCTTACTTGGTTATTCTTTGAATAGCAAAGCTTATCATGTCTTTAACAAAAACTCCGGTTTAGTTGAAGAAAGACATGATGCCCAATTTGATGAAACTAATGGCTCTCAAGAAGAGCATGAGGATTTGGATGATGTAGGTGATGATGTCTTAAGAAAAGCCATGGAGAACATGCAAATAGGCGACATCAAGCCCAAAGACGATCCATCATCTTCCATTCAAGTTGAACCTCTTACCTCTTCAGCTACAAATCAAATTCAAATTGATGAAGAGGAAAATAAGGAAGATGATCAACCATCCAACCTACCACCAAGAATTCACAATGCAATTACAAAAGATCACCCAATAGACCAAATATTGGGTGATGTAAGTAAGGGTATTCAAACTCGATCTCGTATTGCTTCTTTTTGTGAACATTACTCTTTTGTCTCTTCTATTAAGCCAAAACATGTAGAAGAAGCACTTGATGATCCGGATTGGGTGAATGCAATGCATGAAGAACTCAATAACTTCACCCGGAATGAAGTTTAGACATTGGTGTATAGGCCCAAGGAACACAACGTCATTGGTACAAAATGGGTCTTTAGGAACAAGCAAGATGAACACGGTATGGTTGTAAGAAACAAAGCAAGATTGGTCGCTCAAGGATATTCACGAGTCGAAAGTTTGGATTTTGGTGAACCCTTTACTCCCGTAGCTAGACTTGAGTCAATTCGGATATTACTTGCTTTTGCATTATGTTTTGATATTAAATTATTTCAAATGGATGTTAAAAGTGCTTTCCTAAATGGAAAAATATCTGAACTTGTCTTTGTTGAACAACCTCCTGGTTTTAAAGAGTCTAAGAATCCAAATCATGTCTATAAACTCTCCAAGGCGCTCTATGGTCTTAAACAAGCTCTAGCATGGTATGAATGTCTTAGAGATTTTCTAGTATCAAAAGGAATTAAAATCGGAAAATTGGTTCAACTTTATTTACTAAAGTTTTAGGTGATGATTTCTTTGTTTGTCAAATTTATGTTGATGACATTATTTTTGGGTTTACTAATTAAGATTTTTGCAAAGAATTTGGTGATATGATGTTTAGGGAATTTGAAATGTCCATGATTGGAGAATTAAGCTATTTCCTTGGACTTCAAATCAAGCAACTCAAAGATGGAACCTTTGTGAGCCAAACAAAGTATGCAAAAAGATTCGATCAAGAGATTTGGCATGGAGGATGCAAAACCCATCATGACTCCCATAGCAACCAACGGTCATCTCGACCTAAATGAGGGAGGTAAATTGGTAAATTTAAAGCTTTATTGGTCTATGATTGGTAGTTTACTTTATCTTATCGCATCTAGGCCCAATATTATGTTTAGTGTTTGCATGTGTGCACGCTTTCAAGCAACTCCAAAAGAGTGCCATTTGATGGCCGTAAAAAGAATACTAAGATATTTAAAGTATTCCTATAGCATTGGCCTGTGGTTTTTCAAAGGTGCTAAATTTGATTTAATTGGATATTCGGATTCCAATTATGTGGGTTGCAAAGTGGACTGGAAAAGCACCTCGGGCAGTTGTCAATTCTTAGTAAGATCCTTAGTATCATGGTCATCCAAGAAACAAAATTCCGTAGCTTTATCCACCGTCGAAATCGAATATGTTTCCGCAGATAGTTGTGGGGCTCAATTGCTATGGATGAGGCAAATCTTGATGGATTATGGAATTAAATTTGATAAAATGTCTCTTTTGTGTGATAATGATAGTGCGGTAAAAATAGCCAATAACTCTGTCCAACACTCAAGAACCAAGCATATAGATATTCACCACCATTTCTTGAGAGATCATGTGAGCAAGGGAGATATTGAAATTAGCCACATCCGGACCGAAGACCAAGTAGCGGACATTTTCACTAAACCATTAAATGAAGGCCGCTTTTGCAAATTGAGGAATGAATTAAATGTCATAGACTATTCAAATGTTGTTTGAACTTTTGCCTCATGCATTTTGTTTCATTTAGTACTATTTGAAGTTTTTAAGAGAGTATTTTCGAAATATTTTATTCAAGATCCCTATGTTCATAAAAATTATGTTCTTAGATAGACATTAGTCTATTCAATGCATAATGATCCTAAATGATATTTATTTGGGTGCAAAATTAAGGTTCATTTGCATAATTCTTAAAATCCAAAGACTGTTCTTGAAGCTCTAGGACAATCGAAACTACCGGCGGTTTGACTGCGGTACTACCGATGTTCAAAGTGCAGAACTACCGTGTCGGTTGGTAAAATGGGCATTAACTGCCTTACGGTTTTTACCCCGTACCTTTTACTCCCGAGCGGTTCTACCGCATATCTTCACCTGTTCACTTCCGGCCTCTCTCTCTCCCCCGAAGAACCCTAAAAACCCCACATAAAATCCTCAGAGTTCTTCGGTTTTTCATTGATTCTTGTTGATCTCCTTCGATCTAAGGGTGTTTCTCTATCGATCCTCAATGTAAAACATGTTTTAATCCCCTCTTTACCTTGTGTTCAAACCCTAGGTCACAAAATTAGGTTTGATTAGAATGTGGATGATTTAATCGGTTCTTTTTGGGCAAAATAAAAATTTGATGTCTCATGATGCTTGCGCATCTAACCCATGGGTTCACTCCATGAGAAACATAAAAAATTACAATCAATTTTGTGCCCTAGAACTCAGTCTGTGAACGCGGTACTACCGCTGTTCATTCATGGAACTACCGCGATGCGGTCGTGATCGCCATGAACGGCAAGATTTTCATCCCGGTACTCTCGGCGTTTGAACTGTGGTACTACCGATTTCCCTAGCAAAACAGCAAGATCATTCCATTCAAAATTAAACCTATTTTGTTTGATCGATTGCACCCTTTATAACCTATCCTCTCTGTTTAAAGATGCCAAGGACAAGGATTGCTATCCGCAAGTCCGTTGGTCCTCCAAAAGGTAAATCTTCTTCTGCAGCTCCTGCTCCTAATCAAGATGAAGAAGTTCCAGAGGTCCGACGAAAGGAAATTCAAGCCAAAGGCAAAGGTCCTGCAGTCAGTGAGTTAGAAAGTGAGGAAGATGCTTCCCAAGCTGAAACAAATTCGAGGAAGAAATCAAGTACGATGAGTCGATGAAGAAATGGGAGAACTTGAAGAGCCTCAAAGTTGATTTAAGGACTATCTCTGCTGATGACTATGCAATATCGCGACACAATAATCAGTTTATTTATCCTGGAGATTGCACAAATCCAAAGTTCCACACCAAGTTTCAAGAACAAGTCTATGAGCAGTTGTATGGCCCCCACAGAAAATTGGCAGATCATAAGTGGGTGAAGTGGCAACACATTAACTCTTTGGACAAGTATGATGGTGTATATCGGCTTTTTCAAAGAGCCGGTATTCATGATCTCGTTGCTCTAAGGAACGACTACGATGAGGAGATTGTGAGACAATTCTATGCCAGCCTGTATACCGCTCCAGACTTCACCAAGCTGTCATGGATGACAGGGACCGTGTATGTGGACAGCAACAAGCAAGAATTTGAGCGTGTCCTAAGAACACCATCCAGCAAGTATGAGAAGATATATGACAAGCCTGCTCTGCTAGCTCCTGCTTGGACAGATTTCTATGATCAAACTGTCAGGTATACCCCAGGGAAGATAAATGGTCTCCAATCTATCCCTAGTTTGATCAATAGAATCATAAATCACACTTTTCTTCCCAAGAGTGGAAATTTTGATGCTATAAGAGGGCATGCATGGAATATAATTGATAATATTATGAATGGAAGAAAATTTGATGTGGTGGATGTCATCCTTAGGGGCATAGCTTCTTCAAAGAATGATAGGGTCAAGAGGATCTATTATGCTCCCTATATCATGGCTTTGATCCTCAGCAAGATTGAGTATCATGGAGGATTGGGATCTCCCCATAAGGCATACAAGCCACGAGATGGTCCTCCTATCCCTGCAGATGTTCGTGCTCAGGGTCAACAAACAGAGCAAAGGGATGAGGCTCAAGGGGAAGCTACTGCAAAAGAAGGTCAGGTATCTCTTGCTCAGCTTTACTCAGCTTTCTTGGAAATGAAGAACTCTCAGCAAGAGATTCTCAATAATAAGCAAGTGATCATATCTAATCAGCAAGAAATTAAGACCATTCAGCAAGAGATGAAGATTGCTCAGCTAGAGTTCCAGCATGAGACCCACAACAGATTGGCTGCTCTGTTAGAGAATGTATCTTCTTTTGAGCAAACCTTGACTACACCACAATGCTTCTCTCGTCGTCGCCCTAACACACCTCCAAGGGCCTCCACTTCTTTAGTTCCACTTCCCCCTCAGGATCCAGCTGCATGATGTTTTTGGTACTTTGATGCCAAATGGGGAGAAGCCAGAAGAAAGAAAGGAGAAAGATATAGGGGGAGCAAGACTGGCTGCTATTATCATATTACATACTCTCTGTGTTTATGTGAAACTTGTTATGCTTGTGTGCTTGTAATAGTTTAAAACTTATGGTTTTGTTGTTATCTTGTTGAACTTCGTGGTTGATATTATGTTTATGTCACTCTCATGAAATGCAATCTTTATTATGGTCATTTTATAATATTGCAATTTCCCTCAAGTTCCAACAAGCAAAAGAAACTCCGCCAAAATTTTCAAAAAAACTCTTCATGTGCTTGCAAAGATTTTATCTCATTTATATGCACATGTTTAGGGGGAGCTTTCTTTGAAATGACTTGAACAAGAAAATAATTCTCAAAAACTCTCTTGAGCTTATTGCAAGAATTATTTATGTTAAGCCATCAAAAGAATATACAACTCGTTTCACAACAAGTAGTATATTCAAAACAATCTTTCTCACATATTAGTTGGGTTGTTATCAATTACCAAAAAGGGGGAGATTGAAAGCATATAGGCCCCTAAAAATTGTTTTGGTAATTAATGATAATATGTGAATATGAGACTGACATGTTTATTGAGTATTTACAAGATTAAGTCACAATGGTGAGTTTGACAACTTGGAAGATGCATGCTAAAGGTCAACATAAAGATCAATATGGTCCAAAGACAAGGTACAAGTAGTCTAGAATCCTTTTTATGTTTACCGGTCTTAGGAGAAAAGGATGGAAGACCATATTTTAGGTTAAATGTTGTACTATTGAGAAGGATCATGAGTAGTAGCTTGATAGCATGTTCTTGTGCCATTTGCATCAATTTAGGATCATGCATTCACTTAGATTTTATTTTGGAAAGCCAACTATGCTTTGTTAGGTCAATCGGTACTACCGCTCAGCGGTATGACCGGGATTGTGGTGCGGTACTATTGCAACCTGGTTGTACCGAAAAATAGTTGGCGGCACATAAATTCCAGAGTGACACCATTTTGGTTTGGTGGCTCACCCTGGGAGCGGTAGTTTCGGGTTTTCCTTGGCGGTACTACCGCATTTGTTCAGCGGAACTACCACACCCCGGTGTTACCGTAAGATCAGTGGTATGTATTTTCTAGTAGGTACCCTTTTTGGGACCCTCATGAAACGGTTGTACCGCTCTCATTTTCCGGTATGACCAGCCAGCGGAACTACCGCATGATGGTTGGCGGTAATCTTGTCTTGCATTTCAAACAAATATGTCGAGGCGATTAATGCCTATGTGATAGCCGCATCTTGTCTTGGCGGTGAGGTGTGGTAATCTTGGCCATTGGTTGGCGGTAATCTTGATTTCTTTGAAAAGTTGGGGATTTTCTCTCCAACAGTCATATTAGTTGGTGGGGGTATAAATACCCCTTCACTTACTCAAGGACAAGTATGCTAGACATCATTTAACATCCTTAGAGCCTTGAGCATCCTCTCAACACCTACAATACACTTGTGCATTCATTGTGTGGTAGTTGAGCCAAATTCAAGTGCATTCTTTCTAGATTGATCCATTGCACTTGAGTGCTAGTCAAGTGAAAATCGTTGATTCATTACTCTTGGTGTTTGCCAAACACCTAGATGGCTTAAGCGGTGTTAGCACGGTGATCTCTTCAAGAAGGATTGTGAAGAGGCCCGGTGCCAAGATTGTGAGTGGTTTGGTGTTTGCCATCTCCGGAGCAGAGGAAGAACAACCACTAGTGATCGAGGGAAGGCTTAATTCGTGGAGCCGACTTGATTAGTTCAAGCTTCCTCAACGTGGACTAGTGAAGACCAGCAAGTCTTCGATACCATGGGAAAAACTCCGTTGTCTCAATTGTGGTTATTTCTTGTCTTTACTATTTCCGCATTTACAATTCTAGCATTTAATCTTGTGTAGAATTACTTAGCTAGAATTGTTTCTAATTTATACTTAGTTCATATTTGGCTTAAATTGTTAATTAGTCAAAAGTTTTAAAACCTCCTATTCACCCCCTCTAGTCGGTTATCCTTGATCCTACAACTCCCCGGTTAAAGTAGACTCGTATGCCTATTACGATGCGAAGGAATCGGCAACCTATTTCTTTTCGAAAGATTCTAGACTAGACTTAAAGTGCTTATTTCGCTTTAGGGGGTTGGTTTATAGGGACAACTTTTTTGTAACTTCTTGGTATAAAACTAAAAGATTCAATGAAGAAAAAAGGGATTGGGATATTTTTTGTATATATGTCGTATAGTTAGAAATCACATCAAGAAAATCTACTCTCATTTTAAATCTTTCATTTTCTTTTGACTTTTGCACTAAGGATAAGGGAACCGAGAAAAAATAGCTGGCTTGGCCCATGAGTGGTATGGCAATCTATATTTCCTGCTAACGGGGAGCGACTTCCGTCCAATCGGTGTAGCATCAGGCTCATATGAATTTGCCTTCAATTGATGTTGTTATACATGTACCATTGTCGTCCTAGTATAGCAAATCTATGATAATGGGTACATCATTGATGGATTAGTTTAGAACGGTATAAATACTTAGACAAGCTTTATCGGTCATTGACATCCTATGGATGGAAAGTATTATAAAACCTTTAAACAAATTAGCTTGAGAAATGTATGGCAATAGCTATTGTCGTTGGTTTACAAAACAAAATAAAATGGTGAAAATCTATTTTTGACTTGGACGGATGATAAGTTTAGGCGGGGGGCAAATTGAGCACGAGAACTTGTAATGTAATAGTTCCGCCCGAGTCAATTAATGACCGACACTTGTGTCTATCCAAACCGAGCACTACTGTACAACCACAAGTCTATATGGGTATGACCTGGCTAAGTAATTTACAACGACCTAGCTTAGATTTCGCCAGATGGTTGAATGTGGGTGTCAAATGAAGACAGTTTTCCCACATAACGCAAGCAGAGGCTTCACACTAGGTGGATGGAGCCCTTCAGCGGTGAAACCTTAGTGGGTAGAGTCTAGTTGGGTTGAGACATTGTAAAGGCCTTATGATAATAGACGATTATCTCCTGTGGGTAAAGTTGTATAACCTCTGCAATGTGTAAAACTATTCGAACAGCTGTGCCCATGGTCAAGGGCAGGCAAAATGCATTTTCATATGGTAGATCTTGGTTTTATTTTTAAGCAATAAACTTTGGGAATCCGGGAGTAGTTGAAATTCTCGGGTAGTTATCTAGCAACTGGAGCGAGTTGGGTGGCTGTAACCCGATTCATCAAACATTAGCAGATACAGCTATAATGCTAGTGATTGGTGGCTAGAACCTTCACTAGAAACATAATTAGTTCAATTATTGAAACAATTTTGTTAATAAATGCTTTCAAAAACTATTATCTTTATTGAAAATAAAATGCTTCTTTGTCTTTGAAGAACCATAATAAACCTTCTTTGTAAGCCTTGCATTTAAATAAAATGCATGTTTCCCAATACTTGTGGAATACTTTATGTACTCACCTTGAAATTCACAAACAAATCTCAGAGGTCTTTGAATACGCCGATGGGGACTATGACTTCTACGCATGTGGCTATGATGGAGGACACCCGGAGTTCTAGGACACGATCCCTAGTCGATTCATGTGGGCGAATTGATGAGTCATCCATTAGGAGTTTACCTTATTTTTGTTATCCTGCTGCCTATAAGACTTGAGGTCAAGTGACCATTAATGTACTAAGTGGTCATAAGACCAGTACTCTGTTAATTCATATTATGTTATGAATCGTGATTTGGACTTGTTATTGTCACTGTTTCTCTGTGTGCACTAGGTTGATCTGGGACTGGTGCATAAAAACACAAAAGGGTTTGAATTCAAAAATTAACAAGGGTCAAAATCAGACAGTAGGGCTACTAACGAGGCCAAACAAGCCAATATTTTTGGATTGGGCCGATAGAGAAGATCATATGGACTAGATCAAATCGGGGTGACATCTTTTTGGACCAAATCTGGAGTAGAGGTGGGTAGGTGTGGCAGTGCCTATCTCCACCAAATGCCCTCTCGTCCACTTCTGCCATTGCTATAGACATCCTATTGGGAATTCACAGGTGCATAAATGTGGTGGTGTCTGACAGACAAGGGAGAAGTGGCCAGTGAGACGATGGGGATAAACTTCATCGTCCAAAGGAAAACAACAAAGGGTTTGCCTTCAAGCAGTCATCATTTTGGATAGGAGGATTTCTTTGGGAATTTTTGGGATTTAGCTCCAATTTAAACTAAATGCTAAGGATTCAAAAATAATTCCCCCTATCCAAACAGTCCCTCATAGTACTCCCTTCAGTCACAAAAGAGTGATGTCCTAGAATGCGTGAAATCAAAACAAAATAATTTTGACCAAGCATATTATCTCAAATGTATGGTTTGGATATATGAAAATGATATGTGCAAATTTGTCATAGAAAATACATTCATAATATTTCACTTTCATGACTTTTTATGAATATACCATGATACAACGAAGTGGTCAAAGTGACATCTCGTTGGCTTTGAAAAGTAAAAAAAAAAACGCCACTCTTTTGTGACCAGAGGGAGTAGTTAAGTCAAGTTTAACCTTCATAGTAGATGAAACAGTTATGGTGATAATTTCATAATTGGATGCTTTATCGGGCTGAGAACAATGAAAAGTGCAGCTCAAAGTGCTAGCACCGTATAGCTAGGAAGCTAAATAAGTGTGGTCCAAAATATGCCCCCAAATGATGTATGTGGATCTTACAGATCAATCAACAAACAGAACAAATAATATGCCTTTGTTGGCCATGGTGCCTAGCCACATATTAAAGATCAAAAGCGCTGCTAGCCGCGGGTTTGGTGCTGAGCGGCAGTAGTGGGCGGTCCACGACGAGGTCGACTGGCGAGGGTTTTGGCTTATTTGGCATTGTTTGGTGTGGTAATAGCAAATCTAGCTCTCTCTGAAAATCAATGCTAAAAATAGCACCGCGGACTTGTCCGGAGGCGACACGTGCCCTTGTCCGCGCGCTAGGCAGCTGGACGCGCCAAGGGATTGGATTTAGCTATGAACAGTGATTTGATACTATTTGAACACTATCTGACACTATTTGCAAATACTATTTACAACACTTTCTCCCTTTAAGAAAATTCAATCGACAACACTTTTTTCTTTGAATTTTTTCTTGTTGTTTTTTTACCTCGTACTCGCAGCTTCAAACTTGGGTGTCAACCGTCGCCGTTGCCACCCTCCGCTGTCCTCGGTGGCTTGATGAGTCGATTGACGGTGGTGATCTGGTGCCCTTGCTGCTAGGGTTTGGTTGCCGCCTACTTGTTTGTGTCGGCGTTGCAGTCCCACTCTCGCATATTCGCACACGAGTCGAAGGCTATAGTTGCAGTATTAGATGATCTGTATACCAAACATTTTCCTCAGTTGATTCATAGATAAGCTTATCTAGCTTTTGGTACAATACAATATTAAATAATGTCATCCACGTTAAACTAACAAATTAACAAAGAATGACATTATTCTATGAGCGTATCATGTAGACACTATCACAGATGACATTCCTTGTTCCCGAGCATTACTAATCTAGCGAAATTTTCTTTCATTTTGAGCTAGATGATCAAGTGATATATCTGCATCTGGGACTGGATTTCTTGGAGAGCTGAAAGAAATTTCTGTTATTAGGGTTCTTGCCGGACGGGATGTTTCAATATTTCAGTTTGAGATCGAACTCGAGCAAGCTTTTCTTAGAGCCGTAATTAATCATTAGACCCCTTTAAAATGACTGCAAGTTTACTAGATATATGCACTAATAAGTACATATGTTCTTTTTTCTTTCAACAAAGTAGGTGTAGTCTCCGAAGTTTAAAGTTAAAGATGGTGCATCATAGTCTCTTTGCATCTATGCTTTAAAATATAAAAAAGGAAAGACAGACTCTGCTCTAAAGAAAAGAACAAACGAAAAGCTCAGAGAGTCGATGAGTAACGACACTATCTGCAAGAATCGCAAGCAACGAACCATGCTTTGGAAAAAGGAAAGCAGCGTGGGGCGACGCCAAAAGCTTGTACCATTACCATTACACCCATCTACCACAACATATCGCTTCTCGATCTTGCAAGGAACCAGAGGAGGGAACCAGAGGAGGGGCTTCCCGCGTTGTAGATTCAAAACCGCACTCATTTGTGATAAGAATCTGCATCCACACCCACGCCGTCTGAAGACCAATGGAGGAGGAGCTGGTTTGGCTCAGCGTGTTGTCGTGAATGACGGCATCAGTCGGGTTAAAATTTCTATCTCATCGTTCAATGGAAAAACTGAACCAGAGGAGTACATGGAGTGGGAGATGCGCGTCGAGCAGATTTCTGACAACCATCACTACACCGAGGACAAGAAGATTCATTTAGCAACAATTGAGTTCACCGGGTATGCCCTAGTTTGGTGGAACCAATTATGTCGGATGGGAGCACGCCTAGATACATGGGTGCAGATGAAGAGTATGCTAAGGCAACATTTTGTTCCTGAACACTACACTAGGATCTTATACAATCGGCTATAACAACTACGCCAAGGTAATTCTAGTGTTGATGAGTACTACAAAGAGATGGAGATGTTGATGATTGATGCGTGTTTGTGCCCTGTCTTTCAGGGTACTTGAATTAAGAACAACGGCACCTCTCTGAATTCCGCAAAGAAACAGATCTATATGTATAATGTATGTGTATATGCTCAGGTCTCCGACACCAACAACAAATCAATGCCCTGTACATCAAAATTAACAAAATTAGTGATACAATAGGAAATTGTACTCAAATGATCATGAACATTCAAAATAAATGAATCATACCACTTAACTCGCTAGCTTGAATCATGGCTTTCATGAGGCAAATTTATTCGACAAGATTTCATTTCTTGGATTTCCTGTTCTAATCAACCAACACCATCATGCATGCCACACACTTATCTTATTCTCCCCCCTTAATCCTCCTCTTTCTTTCCTACATTCGCCAGTAAAACAAAAATTTCAGCAAACAATTGTGTTATCACAAAGTAAAAGCCTTTCCCATGCTCACACAGAGAGGTCAGAGCATGTGCCTCTGCTGCTCACTTGAGCAAGACTTCTTGCTTTGCTGCCACACAAGCTAAGCCAGTATACTAGTCTTTTTTATTACTAGTGCCCAGCTTGCTCTGTGTTCTCCTACACTACACTCACCAGTCTCACATAGGGATGACAACGGGGCCATTCACCAGCGGGGAGTGGTGGAACATCCCCGTCCCCGAGAGAAGGAAACATCCCCATTCCCCATCCCCGTCCTCGTCCTAGGGTGCTATTCTCCCCCATTCCTCGTCCCCGTCGGGTTATCGGGGCCCCACGGGGACCCAGACCTGAAAATTGGATCCCCAACCTCTCCTATACAGACACACATAGAGACGACAGAACCAGTGTTCCAAATGATTTAAAGAGTGCTTATCAGTATTCCAAATGAAGAATTTCAACAATATTCTTAAAGATGGTGTCCCAACTCTCAAGCAAATAAGCAAGCAAACCATTAAAGATTTAAACAGTGCGGTAGTGGGCTAGTGTCCTACATGTCATAGGGTTATCGGGGCCCATGCGGGTAGCGGGGATGGGGAGTAGGGGAACGGCCCTGGCCCCGCTTCACCCAATGGGGAATTGTATTTACATATTAGCATCCCCGTAGGGGAAGAAATAGCCCAAACCCGGCCCCTAATGGATGAATTCCCAGTCGAGGAATGGGGAATGGGGCCCCATTGCCATCCCTAGTCTCACACGAACCCAAGCTTATCCCCACCTCGCCTCCTCCCTCTCCTTCTCCTCCTCCGGCTACCAGCAGGTGACAGCCGCTACCCCACCCCCCCGGTTAGCTTCCTCCTCGGGCCTTGGAAGACGGCTGCTCCCGGCCTCCTCTAGGCTCCCCGCCTCCTCCGCTCCTCGGGACCTCGACGGCTCCCGGCCTCCCTCCTCACCTCACCTCCTCAGCTCCTCCAGGCTCTGGCTACCGATGGGCAGCGGCCGCTCCCCCGCCCCACAGGCGAGCTCCCTCCTTGGGCCTCGGCAGCTCCTAGCCTCCCCCAGCCTCTGGGCTACCGTCTCGGTCCCCTTTGGCTCCCCCGCCTCCTCCGGCTACCGGCGGCGCCACGGCGGCTCCCCCGCACCAGCTCCCTCCTCATCACCGGCATAGAGGGTAGACTGAAGCTTGATAAAGCCCCCGCTGGAATCGCCCCTGCTTGCACTCCACAAAAGAACATATGGTTTCCTCCTCGGCAGTAAGAAATAAGTATCAGTAGTGGAGAAAGAACTCACGTAGCAAACCAAACAGCAGTAAAGATAGATGGATAGGATAGAATGAAAGATGGATACTTCGACCGGCCGGCAGTGTTGATGTAGATCAATCGGCACCCAAATAAATCTTCAACCCGTGGCCAACAAAGATCACGAATTAGAACCTAGCCCAATCCTTTTAAATAAACTAGCCCAGTCCTTTTACATCTCGTACTAGAAGCTGGCAACCGACTTATATATTGATTCGTAGCAGATGTTTCCTTGCTTCGACTCACTTCTTCCTGGTTCACCTGCACACGGCTTGGTGGCACAAATACTTCTGGATCATGCACTAGCCCACACCACATACCGCACGTTTTCCCTCATGAGCTGCACCAATTCCTCCATGGCCGAACCCAATCGTTTCTCGTTTCTTCTTGTCTAACACTTCCCTTTGGTGTGCCATCCAAAAAAGCACACAAGTACTCACTGTATCACCACTTCCCAGGCCGTCCTCCCTCATATCTCACACAGCACTGACAAGTATTTCTCCCACTAGAAAAGAATTAACACCGTTGGAAGCTTTTATGGTTTGTAGAGCCGCATCAAATGAATTTTTTTTATTTAATCCTTTTTTAATTATATTTTAAAGTTAACCCCTCGCCAACTTTATTTACAAATCTGACCCTTTTGGTCACGCTACCTCCCGTGGCGTGACCAAATAAAACTGTTACGCCACCGGTGGCGGTGTGGCCAAAGGTGCCACGCAAGCCCTCGGTCGCGCGCCGCGCCAGCGTGGAGGGCTTGCGTGGCACCTGTCACACCTTTTTGTTTGGTGTGACAGAACCCGATTGTCACGCCATTTAGCACGGCGTGACAAGGGCTAATTCCAGTTTGTTTGTATTCCGTTTGGATTTATATATTTGGAGCCAACAAAGGGACTTTGTTTTGAAAGATCAAAAACAATTGAAGATACGGTGATGCATAACACCATGTACATGTAGCATTTAACAATACACAACTTGAAAATAGAGACCTCTCTACATAACCAAATATAACACCATCCTTTTAACTGAGAGTAAATAGATATATGGACCTATAATCTTTTTGTGCTTTGAAAACATTTGACACTTTACAATATTTCCAAGGCGTGTCCCAGAAGTGATACATAATGCATCGTGGAAAAAAATGACTAATATGTGGATTGTGTGGTACAACATGAGGCACAATTATGCACATATGCTAGATAGTACCGCTGATGAAAGATGCGTGAGACACAATTGTGTTGTAATGAATATTACATTTTGTAGGTTAATTATATTTAGCAAATCTGATTGTATGATGTTATTTATTTTGAAAATAAAAGTGTTGCGACGAGGTTGGTTGGTCTGCTTGTTATTTTCGTAGAATATCAAGGGTACGAAATTTGTCAGACTCGCAATAACATTTTGTGATGGTCGTATATTGTTGTAGTGCGCTAAATTTCTGTAGAATTTTGTGAGGACGATTGAGATAGTAATGAGTTGTAAGTAGAAAGGTAAGTGATATTACGATGTGCTAGGGAGTCTCTCCTCGATGAAGTCGTCTGAACGTATACTCGTATATAGGTAGGTAGTCGATGTCGTACTTTATGAAGCTTATGCAGAATATGATTGAAGGGGTTGAGAACATTCGTTGTGATTATGAAGATGCCCTAAAACATGGAGGATTCGATGTCGGTGTGAATGGTTCTTTCTGGGATTCCACTAGAAGAGGCATATTTACAATATAGGCTTGCTTTGATGGCTTAACGGAGACACAGAACCAGAACTACATTAGAGTCCGCGGACAGAAGCACGTTACATGTAGTCACATGGCATGATGGTTCGACTAATTGCTTTAGTCATCCCCGCTACTACTACGGTACACTGCGACACAAGCATCCGGACCATGTAAGTATACATGCCTTTAGGGGATAGTAAAAAACATGGCGGGTAGGACGGTGGACTTCTATGGAATGACCTGTCGTACAATACAGATCATGCACGACAAACTGATAATTTGACAAAGAGTGTCCTATTTAACGACGTCGGGCGGTCTCGGTCGAAGGAGCCTTCCCCTTCCCCTTGTCGCCATACTCTCCACGTCGGACTGGTGTGTCGAAGTCGTCCATGTCCTGCGATTCCATGATGTAAGTGCACCGTATAGTGAAAATCGTAAGAAGGATGTAAATTCTTCATAACTCATGTTGTCGATACGGATTACGCCCGGGCGACCAGATACACTATGGCGGCCGGGCTCAGCCGCATGAGACTTTACTTTGCCCTTGTCGCGGGACTGTCCACGTCGGGCTGGTATGTCGAAGTCGTCCATGTCTTGCGATTCCATGATGCGAGTGCACCGTATAGTGAAAATCGTAAGAAGGATGTAAATTCTTCATAACTCACGTCGCCGATACGGATTACGCCCGAGCGACCAGATACGTTGTGGTGGCTGGGCTGAGCCGTATGAGCCTTTCCCTTGCCCTTGTCACGGGACTGTCCACGTCGGGCTGGTATGTCGAAGTCGTCCATGTCCTGCGATTCTATGATGTAAGTACACTGTACAGTGAAAAACGTAATAAGGATGTAAATTCTTCATAACTCACGTCATCGATTTGGATTATGCCTGGGCAAGTACTGGGCTCCTTCAGTGCCTCCTCAATAGGGTCCGGTACATAAGGTTTCCACCGCACGAAGTTTTCGGCCCGCACCGAGTAGTTCAACATGTACTTCTGCTGGATGAATACCCTGTCGTACATCTCTGGGCCATCGATCCACTGGAAGAAGTGGCAGTGCATCTCGGGCTGCCATTACGTGGTGATGAAGTTAAAAATTTAAGGAATTCAACGTTGGGAGTGGAAAATCGATCGCCTGAAAAGAAACGCTTACGGTGGTGCCGCCGTGTGTAATACGCCCGTGGCGGTGTCTAGGTGTGTGGACTGAATGATCTCTGCTGGTTCTCCACACACACACTGCGGGATTGGAAAACGTGGTGGTACTGGAGCATCTTTCATTGAAAAATCTGGTTTTCTCTTCTGCTTAAGCCACTTTTGCTTCTGCAACATCCTCGCGTAGAGGTTTGCCGAAGACTCCATAGCTGGGTATCTATTGTGTAGTATTGGGTTTGGTTCAACCCCCTTTTATAAGCCCTATGGTTGGCATGGTGTGGTTAATTTCATGCAGAATCCTATCTTTTAGTTCTGAAAAGTTGAGGAGGTAGAGTGTTGTCATGTCCATCTTAAAAGTGGGCGAGGCATAGTGTTGTCACGTCTTACTTTACTGAGAGAAGTCATGTCTTGCTTTACAGAGTCTTTGTCTTATTGGTCCGAAAAGTCTAACCTAAACCTAAACCCTAAGTTGCGTAAAAGTCGACTCCTTTGGTCCTATTCTCGCGCAAAGTCGGCACGTGTGGTATTGTCACGCGCAAAGTCGCCTCGTCTGAGTCCTTCGCGCAAAGTTGTCTCCTTTGGTCTTATCACTACATAAAGCTGCCCGTGTGGTCTTGTCACCGCGCAAAAGCTGTCTCCTTTGGTCTTATCGGTCGCAAAGCAGGCCGTGTGGTCTTGTCCTTTGCGCAAAAGCTGCCTCGTGTGGTCTTGTCACTGCGCAAAGCTGTCTCCTTTTTTGTTTGGCGTGACAGAGCCCGATTGTCACGCCATTTAGCATGGTGTGACAGGGGCTAATTCCAGTTTGTTTGTATTATGTTTGGATTTATAGATTTGGAGCCAACAAAGGGACTTCGTTTTGAAAGATCAATAACAATTGAAGATACGGTGGTGCATAACACCATGTACATGTAACATTTAACAATGCACAACTGAGAGTAAATAGATCTATGGACCTGTAATCTTTTTGTGCTTTGAAAACCTTGACACTTTACAATGTTTCCAGGGCGTGTCCCAGAAGTGATACATAATGCATCTTGGGAAAAAAATGACTAATATGTGGATTATGTGATACAACATGAGGCACAATTACGCACATATGCTAGACAGTACCATTGATGAAAGATGCGTAGACATCCTAGTGGAATGATAGGTGGTGCGTAGACATCGTAGTGGAATGATAGGTGGTGCGTAGACATCCTACTAGAATCATAGATTTGTGGTCGTAGATCAAACCGTAAACTTCCGGAACTCGTTTTTGTCATGTTGTTGGATGCCTTACTACGCGAAGAATTGAATGCGAAAAGATGACGAGATTTAAAGTTGCGAATAAAAATAGACTTCATAACAAAGCTTGGAATAACATGGTGCACAGGGTTCGGTTACATGCATAAGAAACAACATCATGCACAATGCAACAAACCGAAGTACTCCTACGATACATATGCGCCTTTTTTGAATGGAAATAAATTAGACCTTCCACGAACTAGTATGGAAAGGTGCCTCGCACTACTCACGTAGAGTGTTCTCCAATTGGGCGCCTCGGACGTGGCTGGCCGTTGTTGTAGTGTACGCACATATGCGGCTAGGGTTGGCCTTGACGACATGTGGGATCATAGAAACTTCCTATGTTCATGACCTCCTCGTTGCCCCTCTCGCGCTGCATCTGTTGGCGGAGGTCATCATTTTGCTCCTTGAGATCGTCAATTTGCGCCTCCAAATCAAAGATTCGGTTCCACAATATATCCACGTGCATCACAACATGTCGTTCACGGGGAGGATCTATCCAGCGGGTAAAGTTGCATTTCGCCATCTGCTGCAAGGGACGATTAGTATGTAGGATGTATTAGCAGTAACATGAACAAAACTATTTACCCCAGAGTATGGGCATCGGAAGAAACGCCGTTCGCCATGGAAAGGGTCGTCTATGACCTGCACGATAGCGTCCTCCCTGTGTCCGCATTTCGGCCACTTAGGTTGAGCACGCTTGTTCGGCATCAACCGGTAGTTAGGGCTGAAGTCCTCCCTCCTTTCCAAGAGAAGGTCTGGTTTCGGCGACCCTGGTTGGACTGGTCCCTGGGCGTCTGCCATGGTATGTTACTGTATGGTAGAGAAGGTTCTTCTTCCTACGGTTTTAAGGATTAGTGGTCATACGGAGCATGGGGCACACATTTTATAGCCCGGGGAGGCTAAGACCTCACGGGGTAATGTGTTAGGTTGTAGATGACAAGACCTAACAGTTTATGCGCTTTCTTGCAGAGATAAGACCAAGCGGAGCGGCTTTTTTGCAGATGACAAGGCCAAGACACAGCCTTCTTGCAAAGGACAAGACAAGACGGGGTTAGCTTTATGCATGACAACCCTCGACGCCTAGCCGACTTTTGAGCGAAAAGACATGACTCTGCAAAGAAAGACGTAGAGTGTTGTCACGTTGATCTGAAAACCTGGTGAGGATAATGGTTGTCTAGTCGATCTGAAAAGCCTAAACCCTAAGCCTGAACCCTAACCGTAAGCCTTAACCCTAACCCTAAATCGTGAACCTAAAAACCTAAAACCCTAAAAAACCTAAACCTAGACCTAAATGCCTAAGAGCCTAAACCCTAAACCTAAACCAAAACCCTAAAATCTAAACCTAGACCTAAATGCCTAATATCCTAAACCCTAAACCTAAACCTAAAACCCTAAAAAAACCTAAACCTAGACCTAAATGCCTAATAGCCTAAACCTAAACCGTGAACCTAAAAACCTAAAACCCTAAAAAACCTAAACCTAGACCTAAATGCCTAATAGCCTAAACCCTAAACCTAAACCAAAACCTTAAACCAAAACCCTAAAATCTAAAACCCTAAACCTAAGTTACTGCCCTGTCACGCCACCATTCACGGCGTGGCAAAAACGTGCTGCCACACCACAATACTAGATGTTCCAGAGACATTGCCAAAAAGGGCCATCGCTGCCGGGGTTAAGTCCTGTCACGCCACTTACCCGGGCGTGATAGGGCTGCCTTGTCATGCCACCATTCACGGTGTGGCAAAAACGTGCTACCACGCCACAATGCTTGATGTACCAAAGGTATTGACAAAAAGGGCCATCGCTACCGGGGCTAAGTCCTGTCACGCCACTTACCCGAGCGTGACAGGGCTGCCTTGCCATGCTACCATTCACGTCGTGGCAAAAACGTGCTGCCACGCCACAATGGTTGATGTTCCAGAGGCGTTGCAAAGAAGGGCCATAGCTGTTGGGGCCAAGTCCTGTCACGCCCTTCACACTGGCATGGTAGGACTGCCTTGCCACACCACTACTGAAGGCGTGACAGTACCACTCACCTGAATCATCCACATTGGCCTCATGCATTGAATCAACACAGTGTGATTCCATTCAAACAACAATAAGAATGCACCGACAGGCATCTCCTTTCATGCATTGAGAATCATTACAATGATTTCATTCAAACAACAATAAGAAGCAACCATCATTCATCTCATTTCATTCAACATTCAAAATGTCCATAGAAAGTTCCATTCGATATGAACTGTACAAAATGCAACCACACATTGATTCATCCCATCACTTGCGCTTTTAGCGCGCACCGACCCTGACATGAACCTTGCTGCTGGGTGTTGGCCTCGCGTGCCCTCGATGATGTTTACGGAACTAATGTCCGCGCGATCACGCGCGTTTACGGCGCGCATAGTGTGGTGTCCTGAGTCGGCTATGTGGGGGCGGTGCACCAACCAGGTCTGCGAGTCGCATCTCGTTGGGAATCCTAGCAGCGACGTCCTCCTCGTACTTGCGAGCCTCCTCCTCGTCCTCCTCAACCTCGTCTGCGCCACCCTCCTCTTCGTCCTCGCCGGCCTCCTCCTCGGTCTCGTCTGCGCCACCCTCCTCGTCCTCGCCGGCCTCCTCGGCCTGGTCTGCTTCGTCTGCGCCACTCCGAGCCGGGCCAGGTTGCACGACCTCTCTCGCTGCCACCACACTACTCATCTTTGCGGCCATTCGCCGGCATTAGCGGCGAACTAACTACAAGGTTAAACAACAAAAAGGTAGTGAAGTTTAATGCAACAAAATAAATAACAAGAGATAACATGTTAATTTAACGTAGTGTGTGTTACCTCAGTGAAGTCCCGGAAGCGTTGGAAGCTCCCCTCCAAACCCTCCTGTAGCATGAGAACCTTCCCGGCCTCGTTGCTTATGCGGGCGAGCTGCTTTCCCTGCGAACGGGTCAACACATTAAATTAGTTTACACATGGTGACATTGCTAATTAGTGCTAGGATACAATGTACTCACATAGTAAGCATTGATGGGGGCCCTCTCTGGCTGAGTGCCCGTCTGTGTGAACTCGTCGTAGTCGTCCACGATGTCCTCCTCATCGTCGTCACCCTCATCTATATTTGCATCGGTCATCGCAGGTCGAAGTTGGAGACGCACGACGCCATGTAGCCACTCTAGGTATCTGATGAAGTTATGCCTCTGATGGATCTAGGGCACGTTCCTGGACCGATTTGTTTGGTCCAGCCACTCTAGCACGTAGGCTCGGTGATAAACGGACCAGTCGGTGTGCCGGTACCTCCGCCTTCGGTTCATCCTGCGGACGGCGACAATCAACGATTAACGGCGCTACCGAAGCTGCACATACACGAAAACAAGGACTTACCCATGAAGGTTTATGTCTGTCGAGAACACCACTGGTGGACATGCATGAAACTTCCCAAACTGCCTCATCACCCGATGGGGCAAATGGTACTCCACCGCATGGAAGTAGATCAGCGGCGAGAGGGTCAACCACGAAACCTCGCCGCTACTTTGTCGGGTTTAGTGCAATTTGGAGGACCTCGTCGCGGACGTATGGTAGCCACATGACCTGCAGCAAGTAGGTTAAGCTCGATAGGTGAATGCAGCAAGTAATGACGTCGAGCTCGTTTGTATATGCGAGGTACCGCGACGTCGGACGCCTAGTAGGTGCAATGATGGAGCTCCAGAGGTAGGCTACTGTGGGCCACAAGGCCTCGTCTTCAATGGGCCATGGCCATGCCTACATGGAGATATATATCAGTTGTATTTCAAATGGAACGAGATATGAGTGGTGAATTAAAAGAAATCCGTACCTGCAAGGGAGCACGAGTGGGTCGACCCACGGGGAAACGCTCCCACATCCAGATCTACAGGAGGTATGCGCAGCCACTCAAGTTGCCCTCCACACTCCCTGATCGGCACGCGTCGCACAAATGCCGGTACAGACACGCCAGTGTAGCAGAACCCCAACTATAGGTCCCTACCATCGTGAAATCTGCCAAAATCGGCAAGTAAATCCAGGAGACAGCGTTGTTGGTACCGTCTGGGAAGAGGAAGGAGCCGAGAAGATGCCAAATCCACGCTCGTGCGAAGCACTACACTGTGGCGGCATCTGCGTTCGGCGAGCACATGTTGAAGTGCGCGCACAGCCATGACGCAAGCACCGCAGATGGTCGGTTGTCCCTCGAGTCCACAGGGGGGGTCCTCTGGTCGTACTCCGATCCACTCTCCCACCCAGTCTCTCCAGCCCGCGCTGTTGATGTCCCCAGTCACAGCCAGACCCTCTACGGGGAGGCCCAGAATCATACCAACATCCTGAAGCATGATAGTCATCTCGCCTGACGGTAGGTGAAAAGTGTGGGTCTCCGGGCACCACCGGTCCACCAGTGCGGTGAGCGCAGAACCATCCATACGAGGGAGCCTGTTGATGACTATCTGCACCAAAGTCGGGGAGACTTCTTTGGCGAGGACGTGGGCGCGTGCCGCTCATCGCAATCTAGGGCGTGTGGGTCCGAGGACGAAGTGGTTGGAGTACCTGCAAGACAGATACGTAAATAAATAAGTGAAACAACACGCACGATAGAGTAGAAGAGTAGCAAATCTCACCTCACCACCGTGGGCTATGCGGCGAGCGCGGTGGTCGTCATCGTACTCGAAGGAACAACGCTTATTAGCGGCGTCTTTGCGGCATCCTGCATTACAGGATAGGATTTTTGTAAGATCATGTGAGGTACAAAACAATGTAGAGAATGCAAATGAGTGAACTATATTAGTAAGTACACATAACGTTCAAAACAATATGTGAAATGCAAATGAAAGTACTATATACGTAAAGAACAACCATTTTTGCGGAACAACAGCATTGGATACCTCAAGTAGGTGGGGTGACACGTGAGCACCGCCGCCTAACCCTGCGGTTGGGAATCCCTACTGATGTGCTTTGCCCTTGTGTGTTCGTGCTCGTGGCACTCGAGCACTGTCGGTCTTTGCCGGCGTCGTTGAAGTCCCTAGAGTACATGTCCTTACCGCCTTCTGTGTGAGAGGTCCATGTCATTATGAAGCCTCTTCCTCTTCCTTCGACCGCGTCGCTTGTTCATCATTGTTACGTCAGGAATGCATTTCTCCCCCACGTGCGTTGGCCAATGCGAGGGATCTAGGTAAGGCTCGAATCGCTTCTCCCAAGTCTGCATCGTGGCTTGCTTCAAGAATTCTGACGCAACGAAGATAAGGTGACTTACACCGCACACGCGACAGGCGATGATGACGTGAGAGCATGGGACATGCAGCAACGTTGGGACCATGCAATCTGATCTCCTCGGTCGGAGTTCACTCTATGGTTCCGGCCACCGTAACGTTCGCCCCCTATCGATGTGCCCCCGGCTGCCCTGATGGCGGCGTATATATGCTTAATGGGATCATATTCCTCCGCTTCCTGATTGCATGACTCGGCCTCCGCGATAGCAAGGTGCTTGGCAGCAGTCGCACCCCAACGTTCACCGGCGTTGAATGCATCCCTTGCCCGGGTCCACCAATCCACAAAGTACTTATTGGTCTTTCGAAACTAGTACTCCAAGATAGTAGATACTAGCATCGCGCGGATGCCCTTAATAACATTGTTGAACATCTCCGAGATGTTCGTTGTCATCATTCCATACCGACAGCCATCTTTATCGTATGCCTGTGCCCACTTCTCCTTCTGCTGCAAGATCTCGTCCAACCACAACTTACCCCGTTCGTTGGTCAGTCCCCTCAGCTCTGTCAACTTGACCTTGAATTCCCTTTTCTCCAAGCATCCGCACAACGGCTTGAACTTTTTGGTGAGATCTTCCCTCCTGCATTGCTTAAAAAATTAGGCGCTAAATGACGCATGCACCACCTATGCGGCTTTATCCGATGTCCGTCAAATCTGCTCTTCACAGGCGTTCAAAATGCCATGCGGTGCTGTCCGAGACGATGCAAACTGTCGTCCGGACCCAACGAGGCGTGAAGCGAACTATATCTAGGAACCATTCCCGGCTTGCATTGTTCTCACCCTCATCATCACGAATGCTAATGGAATCACCGTCCTCTGCATCAATACCCACGGCGAGCATCAAAGCACCATAGTACTTCCCCGTCAAGAATGTAGCGTCAACAGATAAGACAGGTCCTGCAATATTTGAAGGCCTCTATGCATTGCCCAAAGGACTAATACACCCGCCGAAGGACATGTTTCATAACCCCTCCATCGAGTTCCATACGGTTGTCGTGCCAAGGGTGAAACACCATGCCCAGATTCTTGGCCTGCATAGCGGTTAGGATTCGATGAAGCAAACCATAAGCCTCCTTCCAATCACCCCACAATAAGCGCATCGCTCTCGCTTTGCCCTCCATGCTTTCCGTGCCATACGGTACTTAATGAACCCGTAGATAACCTCGATGAGGTGGTAGCGGACACATTAGGATCGACAGACACAACCGCCATAATACGCCTAACAATGAAATTTACGGTCGCTTGGAGGTGCTCCCCGGACATTTGTGCGGTCCCACAAGTGTGAGGCTGCTTCACATTCGCTATTTCCATTAGTTTTCCCTTGTTTTGCGGCCCCATACCTTCCATTCGCACCCCCTTTCGCACCTCACGGTGTACGTTTTGTTCACATCGAAGTGTTGCACTATGAACGGACGATGGTCTTTGCTTGAGTATTCTTGCGTACCAAACCTTCATGTCTTCCATGGTTGAAAACAATAAGTTCTTCATAGATTATGTCATTCTCCAGTCCGCAATGCCATCCCTACTCCTCAACCCATTAGCACAAACCGCCTTATTGACCATACTGACATCATCGAAAGAATGCACTGACGGAATCTCACCCATTACACTGCGAAGAACCCTGCCTTCCTCTGAGGAGAAAAGAGGTGCGGGAGCCTCATTTTCGGTCGAGCTCCATCCTTTGTCAGACTCCTCTTCACGGGTTGTTCCATCGCGAAACAACTCCTCCTCAAGCTCGTTGTTCATTATAGCGCCGTTGAAATCAGTCATAGGGTCAATAACACGTTGCAGGGAAGATACAAACAGATCCACCGACAGGGGGCCATGGTTGGTACGACTCACGCTAACGAACTCTTCGGAAGGTCGCTCTTCCATTGGGGGGCTCGCGAATGACGGGCAGCGGGGTCTTGTTCCTCCGTGTTGCCATTCACCACATTCAAATTGTCTGGCAAATCCTCAACAATGATTGTCCTTTCCACCACCACCTCCAACGCCCGGACCTGAGATGTGAGCACAATTTGCTTGTACATGTGCCAATCATCGGCGGACAGGATTGCCACCAAAAAGGCGTGCATCTTAGAACCCAACCCTGCGTCATATCGTCCTTGCATTCCAACAACGACCTCGGGCTCATTCCATCCAAATGTCGACTTAATCCTAGTCACAAGAGTTTTAAAGTCCGGTGATTCGCGAAAGAAAGGGACGATCGCTTCCATGCCACAGTCGACGCGAACTTCGGTTTGGCTAATGGCCCCACCAAGAAATACGCACAACTTTGTCCATCTACATCCAACAAAATATTGCAAAGTCGATCTTGCATGCCATATGAACGAAATACCGCATGTGCGAAATATCACTACTACAAAACGAGGCTATAGTAGGCGCCCCATCACGAGCGGTTCCTTTGGAACCGTGCGTATTAATTATCTTGAACTTTGCAAGTGGCGCGAAGCCTATCACGAGCGGTATTTTTAGAACCGTGCGTGATAGTCATCTATCACGAGCGGTTTGTAAATAGAAGCTGCTGTGATATTACCGCGAGCGGTTCTATTTACAAACCGTCGTGATAATCCCAATCACGCAGCGGTTCTTATTAAGAACCGTCAGGATATTACGACGGTTCTCAATAAGGACCGTGCTCGTGATTGGGGATTATCACGAGCGGTTTATAGCGAAACCGCTCGTGATATTATCTGATAGATTCGAATGAGAACCGTCTGTGATAACTAATTATCACAGACGGTTTTTATTAAGAACCGTCTGTGATATCCCCGCTGGGTATAAATTGAGCGCGACACATCCCTCTCGCCAGATCTTGCCAGATCCACCGCCGCCTTCTTGCTGTGGCCTCTGCTGCCACTGCCTCTGGCGCGCGCGGTTTGGATAATCAACCGGCCCCCTGCTGCTGGGCTCCACTTAGATCTGCTAGCTAGCTTCTCCTCCCCCAGGTGCCAGGCCACTTCCCTGCCCTAGCTCCTCCAACCTGCGGCTCCTCCCCTAATTAAACAGATGAAGTAATATTGATTATCCTTTATCCACTCTATTGATTAGTGAATTTCCTGATTTTGCTACTTTGTACATAGACCCTAATGTTTTGTTTTCTTTGTTGTATTCCTTAATTGGAAGCATAGGGTTTAAGTTTCAATTAATACTACTTGATGGAAAAAGGCAAAACGCGTACATCTAGCTCTCAATTTGATGGACCCTAATTCTAGAAAATGAAAAGCAAAATATGTAGCCTTTAATTAATCTAGTGTAATTCCTTTGTGCAACGATGAGACAAAAGCGAGTAAGTACGTGCAAAAGAAGTGAAAGTCTTAATCGGAACTAATTTCATGAGTAGTTTTCTAGAACAGATTAAAAGAAGAATTTATGACACACAAGATAAGTCACATATGCAATGATCTATTTTATATTTCCTCCATTTATATCCATGAAGAAACGTCATCACAAAGGTTTATTGTTTTAATTATATCAAAAGCGGATACCAGCATCATCGCGGACCAACTTGCTAGTTATTAGGATCTTTCTCTTGTCTTTTGTCTCGTATCTAATCAACAATCATGCAAATAATCAATAATTATCCGTTCGCTTGACTTAGAGAGGAGAAGGTTGGACCCTTGCCCCTAGCGCCTCCAACACCCGTCGCCTCGGAGAGGAGAAGGAAAGGAGAGGAATCGTATTTTCTTCGTGAGCTCCGAGGGTAACGATCTATAACCCTTTATGTTTGCTATAAATTAATCGCTAATCAATTTTGACACTAATTTGTTACATGCGTAGTGTAGATGGATCGAAATTGGATGTACAGTGTGAACCGTGTGAGTCAAGAGTACATTAATGCTGTGGTTGCTTTTAGAAGAGCCGCTGAGCAAGATATGTTAAAGAAGGGGATAAATTTTATGTACTGTCCATGCATTGATTGCGGTAATCTGAAGATGTTTAACAACGCGGCGCAAATAGAAGCGCACTTGATTGAAGGGGTTTCAAAAAGGGTATACATGTTGGACCATCACGGTGAAGAAGCGATTATTATACATGAAGTTAGTAATGACGGCATCGCCGAGGATATCAACGATATGCGGATGTGGACTATCTTGCTTTTGATGAGGATAGGTCACACGATGACAATCTGGATCGGATGCTACGCGATGCGAAGAGAACTACAAGAGAGAGAGTTTTGTAAATTCGAGGGCTTAAGGAGGACTCGGTGAGACCTTTGTTCCTGGTTGCAAGCGGAATATACAAGGTTGTCAACCGTGCTTGAATAGCTGAAATTGAAGGCAAGCAATGGTTGGTCCGATAAGAGTTTCACAGCGTTGTTAGGTCTCCTAGCGGACATCCTTTCGAGGGAAGCGTGTTGCCCAAACACCACCTATCAAGCAAAGAAGGTTATTTGTCCATTGGGAATGGAAGTAGAAAGAATACATGCATGTCCGAGCGATTGTATCCTCTCAGTAAAGAGTATGCGGACATGCATGTATGTCCTGTGTGCAAAGCATCCCGATACAAGCGTCGAATCTTCGCTAAGGTGAAGCAAGGACCTCTGCTAAGATGTTGTGGTATCGCTTGTGATCCCACGTTTGAAGCGTTTATTTGCGAACCCAAAGGGCGCAAGATTGCTGCGTTAGCACTTTCGGAGGAGCGTAAGAGAGATGGAAAGCTAAGACACCTGCGATTACGCCCAATGGAGAAACTTCGATCGGAGCTTCAAGAGTTCGTGCGGAACAGAGGAACATAAGGTTAGGGTTGAGTACGAGATGGAATGAATCCTTTTCGGTAACATGAGCGGCCGACATAGCACCTGGCCGTGAATCTATGTATGTACAACCTTCCTCCTTGGTCGTATGAAGCGGAAGTACATTTTGATGTCACTACTTATCCAAGGGCGAAGCAACACAGGGAATGATATTGATGTGTACCTAGCACCATTCTTTGGAAGATCTTGTGACACTATGGAGCGAAGGGTGCAGGTATGGGATGCGTACAAACGAGAGAACTTCACTTTACGCGCCATGTTGTTACGCACCATCAATGATTTTCCCCCCTTGGTAACTGTCGGGCTTCAATACAAAAGGAGCCAAAGCCTCATCGCCTTTGCTTAGATACTACTGAGAGTGTATGGTTTGAACAACTTCGCGTAAAAGCGTGTATATGCATCACCGTAGGTTCCTTCGAGAGTCACCCATACCGCAAGATGAAAAAACAATTCGACGGAAATAAGGAGAACGATTGACTCAAGGGCTTTTAGAAAGAAAGAGGTCTATGATATAGTTAAGGATATCGATGTTGTGCTTGGGAAGGGCGTAAATTAAGAACCCGTGAGAAGAACATCTGGAAGAAGCGGTCAATTTTTTGGGACTTGCCTTATTGGGAGCACTTAGAAGTTCGCCACTGCATCGACGTCATGCACGTAGAGAAGAATGTATGTGATAGCTTGATTGGTCTCTTGCTGAACATTAGTGGCAAAACAAAGGATGGTGTTAACGCACGGCGTGACTTGGTTGATATGAACATAAGGACTGAGTTAGCAGGAAGAGACCGATCTGAGACGAGCGTACCTTCCCCAAATTTGCTACACTCTATCAAGGCCAAGAGAAATGAAGCGTGCGGAGCTTGCATGGAGTGAAAGTCCCATCTGGTTACTCCGCTAACATTAAGAACCTTGTTTCTATGCAAGATTTGAAATTAATTGGTATGAAGTCTCATGATTGTCATGTGCTGATGACACAAATGCTTCCTGTTGCAATTAGAAGTATCTTGCGAACAAGGTCCGAGTGGCAATCTTGAGGTCATGTTATTTTTCAACTCAATTGCTCGAAAGATCATTGATCCCCAAGGACTAGATGCTCTGCGGGCCAAGGTGGTGACCACTCTATGTCATCTTGAGATGTATTTCCCTCCGTCATTTTTCGATATCATGGTCCATCTCATTGTTCACCTTGTGAGAGAGATAAAGATATCTTGACCTGTGTTCTTCGTCATATGTACCCGTTCGAGAGGTACATGGGAATTCTCAAGTCCTACGTCACGGAATCGATCTCGGCCGGAGGGCAAGATCATCGAAGGTTATGCAACCGAAGATCATTGAGTTCTGCGTCGACTACATGGCTCGTGTGGAACCGATGGGTGTGCCTCTATCTCGCCATGAGGGGAGATGGATGGTATCGGGACCATCGGAAGGAAATCAATAACTCTCGATCTGGATCGTCGCTCAAGCCCATTTCATGGTCTTGCAACACATGACCCAAGTGTCCCGTGACATCGGCGAGCACAAAGACATGGTGCGCCAATAGAATCGAGACGGTCGAGGTTTGGATCACGAGAGAGCACAACCGTCGGTTCAACGAATGGTTAAAGGTGCGAATCATTTGGGAGGTCATCAAGTGATGATACGCTATGGTTGTACGAGGGCCACAATTTACAATTGTCGCATGGCAAGGATCGACATAAATGGGTACACATTTTATCTGGCACTTAGGATAGGAAGAGCATGATCGAATCAGCGGTGTCGCATAGATGCATTCGAGACCGATGGGATGAGGAGCTCCTACTATGGGCAAATAGAAGAGATATGGGAGCTCGACTCGTGCTTTTCAAGATCCCCTATTTCGGTGCCGTTGGGTCCATCTCCCACGGTGAAGGTCGACAAGTATGGTGTCACTACCGTGGACATCGAGCGTGTCGGATACAAAGACGAACCATTCGTCTTGGCTAACCAAGTTGTTCAAGTCTTCTATGTAACCGACCGGCAAATAAGAAGCGCCACGTAGTTCTTCATGGAAAAAGGAGGATTGTCGAGTTGAGAATGTAATGGGCGAGGAAGAATACAATCAATTTGACGAGTTGCCTTCTTTTCGGAAGCGGCATTAGGCTCGAGGAAGAACCCGGTGAGGAAGCTAGCTACATGCGTCGATCATCACGAAGGCCTATATCTTAATTAAATTTACTCCAATGTAATTAATTTATTCCATAACATCATGTGTTATGGACTTGTAATCTCTCATATATTTTGATGTCAGCGTGAAATTGTCATGTGTTATGTGTTATGGACTTGTCATATTTGATATTGATGTCAATGTGGGCGTACATTGTAATGTGGAGTATCAAAATTGGTTTCACTTGATTTGGAGTTGAGTTGAATTAGATATGAAATTTTGAAGTCAAATGTGTTATGAACTTGTTATGGACTTGTCATATTTGATATTGATGTCAATGTGTGGGCGTACATTGTAATGTGGAGTATCAAAATTGGTTTCACTTGATTTGGAGTTGAGTTGAATTAGATATGAAATTTTGAAGTCAAATGTGTTATGAACTTGTCATCATACTTATCACCGGTTAGAATTCATATGGACTTGTCATAATTGTCATCATACTTGTCTCAAAGAGTTCACTATGTTTTGTCGGGATATTAATGTCTCACTAGGTTCAATTATGTTTTGTCGGGATATCATAAATTGTCATCGAGTTTTTCGGCTATCACGAGCGGTTTTATAATACTGGCAAATGCGTGGTAATAATATCACAGAGCGGTTTGTAATGAGAACCGCTGCAGTGATAATAATATCTGAGCGGTTCTATAATCGAACCGTCAGTGATATTATTATCACGAGCAGTTCTCATTACAAACCATCTATGATATACTTTTTATAAGGCGAAAGCGCTAGGGTTTTCCTCTCACTTCTCACTTCTCTCCCGCGCCCTTACGCTCTCGGCTCGTTCGCCTCCTCTAGGGTTTAGGGCTGCGCCTTCACCGCCAACTCGACCTCGCCTGCTGCCCCGACATTGGCGCCCCGACCTCTGCGCGCCGCCTCGACCTCGGCGCCCGACCTCGGCGCCCTCGACCTCGGTCTGCCGCCCAGAACCTTGGCGCCCCGTTCACCTCCCGTAAGCGCCGCGTGCCCGCCGACCTCGGTGCCGCCGCCCAGACATTGGCGCCTCGACCTCCGCGCCGCCCGTCCTCCTCCCGTGTCGGCCTCCTCCCTCTGCAGCAGCCCTTCTCCCGCGCCATCCTCCTCCCGTGTCGACCTCCTCCCACCTCCCTCCTCCCGCATCGGCCTCCTCCCTGCCTTGGCCTCCTCCTTGCAAGTGAGTTCTTGTGCGGCATCCTCTCTGTAGTATTGCTCCTCTGTGGCGATTCGGTTGATCTTTGCATATATATATATATATATATATATATATATATATATATATATATATATATATATATATATATATATATATATATATTTGATGCTAGTTGCAAATTGATCGATGGGCTTTGTTGACATGCTCTGTGATGAACTCTGTCTTATCTTTGAGATTGAATGTGATAGTTAGTTCATACTTGAGCTCTATTGTATTACTTACTCTCACAATATGTTGTCTTCGTTAATTGGTTACTTTCGGTTGAGCTCATAGTTCTATTGCAAATTGATCAGTTGTATTGACTAGTTTGTGATTCTTCTAGTAGTCTGTATGAGCTCATTCAACTTTTCAATTGCCATCTTGATCTCTGTAGTCAACCTCTGTTTGATTGGAAGTTTAATCTGTTTTAGATTAACAGCTTGAGATCATTTGACAGATTAAGCAAAGTATTGTTTAGAGCTCATAGTTTGAATTTATATTATCATATTCATTTAATGAAGAGTATAGACAATAGGATTGAGATGGCAAAGACTTGTTCTTTAGCTACTCTCCTTCCGAGAGCACATAATATCATCAATCAATATGTTGGAATAGTTAATACGTGCCTTTGTTAATCTCTAGACCTTTTATTGGTGAGAGTTTAATCGAGCGGTTCTTATTAAGAACCGTCTGTGATTCCTCGCATTTCCTTAGAAAGCCGATGGATTAAGGAGTGTTAAATTCTTTACTTAATTATGATTTAATGCTAATTAATTTTGTTGGGATTAATTCTAAAATTTTGCTAAAAGCGCATTTTTACAACAATCCAAAAAGAAAGTTTTACTTGATTCTATTTTGTTTCTATGTTGGGATTAAACCTTTGCTTAGCATTTCCTTAAATCGATCATTTTACTTGATTCTAGTTCTATGTCTTCATTAAAGGCTAGTCTTACGTACATGAAGCATTAAACCTTTGTTTAGCATTTTCTTAAATCGATCTGACACACTTGAGTGTACCTTTGCTTCATGCCAATCCTCCACGGCATGAAGCGGATGGTACACTCGATGTGTCGAGGCTCAACAATAAAGGCTTCGAGCAAAAGATAGGCTCGGGCAAAAGATTTGTATCACTAGTTTCTATCTATACAAAGATCACAAGAGAAGCCGGTGGATTAAGGAGTGTTAGAATAGAAGCTCGTGGATTAAGGAGTGTTAGGAATGTTAGTAGTGCAGATGAGCTCATTCAACTTTTCATTTGCCATCTTGATCTCTATAGTCAACCTCTGTACTTCTTCCCGAGATTAATTGTTTCATATTTATCTTTGGAATGTTAGTAGTCGATATGAGCTCATTCAACTTTTTATTTGTCATCTTGATCTCTATAGTCAACCTTTGTACTTCTTCCTAAGAGCAAGTAAGGCGAGATGGCGAGGCACCGTCTTGGCATCACCCGACGCCATGAGATGGAAGAAAGCCAACGAGGCCGCCAACACCAACCCCGCAGATGGAAGAGGCGCGACGAGGCCGCCAACACCGACCTGCGCAGATGGAAGAGGCGCCGACGAGGCCACCGTGACCGTCGGCGATAATGACCTAGGCGAGATGGCGAGAGGACAATCGAAAATGCCTACGGGCCGGTGGTCATGGCGGTCGGTGACTTTGGGGTCCCTCTGAGTGCCAAGAGATCGTGCGAGATTCGGACCATCTGCGGGATACTTGCAAGAGCGGGTCCTCATCACCACACCAAGGTGGAAGGACTGACGAAAGAAGCGAAGCGCGCTTGTGGGCCAGAACTTTCGGAGAAGTTCACTATTCGAAGCACATGTGGCACACGTCTGACGGACGGCGATGCTCACGATGGGTAAATCGTGGAGGACCTTCAAGAGCATTCTTGTCACGGCGTGAACACGGGTCGAGCGCCTTCTTGCGATAGATTCTTGGCGCGAAGCATGGGACGCCTTTGTGGCTATGAAAACGTCGGCGAATTTAAGGAGCAAAGTGCGGCGCAAAGCTCTCGAGACCTGAAACACTTACCCGCACGAGACTTCGGCACGGCCAGATGTACAGCGGGTAAATCGAAGAATGGGCGGCGAGAAGGAGAACCCGTTTCGATGTCACGCAGACCAGCGTTCCCTAAAATTGGTTAAGCGAGGCACAAGTCTCGTCTTGAGCAGCATCTCCTTCACAAACCCGCGGACCGGAAGTGTCCCAAGCGTGTGGTAAATATGTCGAACTACTAAGTTGTTAATAAGTCCATAACTTCATAGTGCCTATAATAACGTGATGACCTCTTGCGGCGTGACTTGGCGCCCAAGCTTCCCAAGGCTCCTTCCATGCGAGATAGGGAGAAGGATATACTATCTCTGACCTTGGGAAACAAGGAGCACCTTGTCGCACGCGAGGCCTTGGGGTTAACGTACCTTGGAGTCATGGATTCGCGGACGACTCATCGCACGATAGGACTAGGAAGAGATCCAAGGCGAGCACGACAACCGGTTAGTACAGATGATTACTAACCAATTTCAAGTAGAGATGGCGACATTATGAGTCAAATGGATATACTCATGAGCCGGTGATGCATAAGCCGCCCGCTAATTGGGAGACAGTCCTCCTCGGCGTCGGAGTAGCGTCGCGTCGCAAGCATAATTGTGAACATGACGACGTCCGATTACGATAGAGCGACATCAAGGTAGCGTACATCTATGGAATGCACCAAAGATAGACCTATAGGATGCCTTAGCTAATTGTGTATCGTTTTGTAGGAGCCGGCATACATAAGCTCCAAGTGAGGATGGATGGGTCCTTTGTATTGAGGCTGCGAGGATGGTGTATCCATACGAGGAAGGCGATCTGACCACGGTGCCGGTGGCGCCGCGACGTTACGCCAAGGTCCGTGGATATGGTACATGTCAATTTCGAGCCATCCATTGGAGATTTGCCCAACGAAGATCACAACACTAGGGATGCCGTCCTCTCTTTTATCCAAGGCCAAGAAGAACATCGCCTGGACCCAACATTGTCGCGATCTGGACACGATCATTCCTCTCCAACGGGACCCTCGATGACTCCACCTCATGTTTCACCTCGAAGGCCACCTCTTGATTCCCGTGGAGAAGGCCAAAGAACGAAAAAGCGTCTTGACGTGTCGGTTCCCGAGTCGTCTCACAAAAACGATGCCAATCGCTAAGGCCAAATCGAAATCAATGAGCGTTAAGCGCCTCCCAAGTCCGGAAGTCCGCGATACAGGAAATACATCATCGGAAACCGTTGTGCTCGACGCGATATAATGCCTGCCGGATATGCTTGTCGGGCTTTGCATGCACGGTACTTGGGCAAGACCCAAAAGAAGGGTGCGACTTCGAATCACGGTCGAATCTGAGGACAAGCATTTCTTCAAAGGGACGAGGTACTTCGTCGTGGGCTTCAATGATTTATTTGAACTATTCAACCTCGTTGGCCTCGGCGTCTACTTCTACGATGTTGGACACGTAAGTGCGTACAATCAAGTTCTACATTCATCTAATACCGATAAATATCACAACTCATTGCTTATGTATAGATACATGCTTTGCAAAATGTCGGGAATGGAAAGAACCGGTGGGTTTCTCGACCCACACGTGGTATCGTTGCAAACCATCCAAGAAGACTCGTCCTTCATCGAGAAATACATAACGAGGTCATTGCTTCTCTGAGAGGAAGATGAAGTACATAGTGGTGCCCTACAACCAGGGGTAAGTGTCACTACTTGCTATACAAATTTCATTTGTACTTTATACGCAGCACGAACTTAGGTTTAATGACTATAGCGACATACATGGGTAGGTACCATTGGATCCTTTTAGTTATTATACCCAAGAGGAACCATGTGATATACCTTGATTCCCTAAACCTCAACAAGCACGACTTCAGCACTCTAAGAGGAATACTCGAGAGGTATGCCCATTTCCTCCTTACATAACTCTATTGTAGTCTTCATTCGTTTGAAATGGCCGAGGATAACTTTTTCGAATCATGTAGGTCGTTCATCAATTATGTTGCCAACAAAGGAATATACAATGAAAAGAGCGTAACTAACACACAGGATGGATTTTCGGTATACGCTACAACACGATAATCCTGTATCATACTTCATAATAACGCGTCTCGAACCGACTATACCTATATATGTAATTCTATTTTTGCGGTGCCTTGACAAAAGATGATGAGTTATGTGCAATCTCGTATGCTATCATATGCGCTAATCCTTAGAGCTAGGAAGAAGGATCACGAGGTTTGTCAATCTCGAAATAATTATTTTCTAATTATAAATTTAAATACATATATATATATATATATATATATATATATTATATATAGCTACCACTTTACTCTTAATTGGTAGCGACGGTCTTGGATTTACAATGTGATTCACTTTCGTTGCGAAGAGATCAAGGACATTCGAGGAAGCTCGCACCTTTATCAACACGAAATCATTAACGACAATGGAGAGTTTCACTCGCTATGCCAACCGAGAGCATCACCCGCCGACACCTCTCAACGTAAACAATTGTAATCCAGTTGTAACTATAGCGACAATACTTGAACAAATGCGATCTTTAGTAATTTATTTTGAGTAATGATCACTTTGAGTTGTCATGGCTTGAATCTGTTTTGTGCATGCTTGAATCTGTTTTTGTGAATGCTTGAATCTGTTTTGTGAATGCTTGTTTTCAGAGGGCATGGCTAGCAATTCCTCGAGGCTAGCCAGAAGCTTGACAAATTGTGATCGGGGTATGAGCTATCACAGGCGATTTTTGTTAAAACCGTGCGCGAAAGCAAGTATCACAGACGGTTTCGACTGAAAACCGTCTATGATATGAGAATATCACAGACGGTTATCTAAACAAACCGTCTGTGATAGGAGAATATATGACGGTTCTATACAAAAAGCCGTCTATGATATTCGAAATCCGCAGCGGTTTTATTTAGAACCAAATGCGTGATATTCTCGGATCACGAGCGGTTTCGGTAGAAACCGTCTGTGATACTTTTCTTCCTGACGGTTTTTAATAAAACCGTCAGTGATATTCATATCACGACGGTTTTTACCGCCGTGATAATATCTGTTATCATAGACCAACAAACATAGACGGTTCGAAACCGTGCGTGATGACGATTCGAACCGCCTCGTGATGTAACTTCTGTAGTAGTGTATCACAATCAACATTGGACATAACAAAAGCTCAGTTTCCTGAGACATGCTAGTAGTTTGACGGTACAAACATATGCATAATTGACAGGTCGTTTCACAATGACTTGAGGTGTGTTAGGCCATACACGTGGGACGAATAACACCAAGAAACAAGGAGATGCAAAAGATCCAAAACCTACACTACCTGAGTCTCTCGTGCTCAGTCACGCTCGAGATCCCATTCTCGAGACCACCCAAACCACGTGTTTGGGACTGCTCAGAGCTTGCCTCTAAGTGCGACCTACACTACCTTGTATCCACGTGCCCAGGTACGCTCGAGATCCCGTTCTAGAGACCGCCCAAACAACATGTTTGGGACCACTCAGGGCTCATTCCTGAGTACGCCCAGGACTTCGTTCCTGGGTACGCCAGAGCTACACGCTCGGAGTGCCATGAACCACTCGTTCGGGAAATTTTATATGCAGAAAGGAGACAAGTCACATTTTTTCCCCTTCAGCCTATATTTCATTTCTTTACTTACACTTGATTATTTTCAGAACGCTAACGGGTTATTTTAATTATACAGTCATGAATTGTTTCTAACCGGAACGTCATGTTTTGGCAAGAATGCCTTTTGGTATCCTAAATTTTGATACCATAAGACATGATTAGAATGAGCAATTAGCAACATGGGTCATGTTATAGAATGAGCAATTAGCAACATGGGTCATGTTAACTAGCATGACAATGATGAAGAAAGATGATAACTACTATTAAAATTAAGAGTCAAAACCACCTGAGTTCTCTATATAGCTGAAAGGCTTTCTCTAATAATATACCACTTTGTAGAGCTATAATACTCAGCTATATCAACCATTTTTTTTATCTCCTAGAAGGATACAACACATCACTAAAATAAAGCAAATTATGATTTCAAGCGTGCAAAGAGTCTATATCCCTCTTGATGTTCTATCCAGAGAAAACTCTATAACACATCAATGTCCACAGATATCAATTAGCGCTCATGTAGAATGTCTTGTGCATGCATGAAACAAATCCTTACTGTGATGTAAAACATGTGAAAGGGTAATGGAATGAACCACATTGTGGGTTCGACCTTCATGAGAACATTCTCAAGATAAGCCTGTCTATAGTAGCAATTTGACAATTAAAGATGCATGAAAATGACTTCTTTCTACATATTTGACCACTGAAATTATTGAACACATGGAGAATGCCAATTAGAATTTAGTAATTATTGTGC
This sequence comes from Phyllostachys edulis, assembly GCA_036346405.1. Classification (NCBI taxonomy): domain Eukaryota; kingdom Viridiplantae; phylum Streptophyta; class Magnoliopsida; order Poales; family Poaceae; genus Phyllostachys; species Phyllostachys edulis. The sequence goes on along the minus strand of JAYEVD010000782.1, from coordinate 381,504 downwards.
AACTAGGCCCAGTAGGTAACTTCAAATTGAACTATTTTAACGCAAACAACGAATGTATCAGTTCATTATTTTGTTTCTATGCCAAATTCACAAATGTGAACATATATCAACAGCACATAGATGTAAACATATAAGACAATAAATCCTGAATATACAGAATTATCAATTCACCATCATGTCGGCCATTGCATCAATAGCATGTCGGCCATTTTCCAAAGCCAATCAAGAACGACTAAGGTAGCCCACCCTTTTTCCCCACCGCTGTTGTGCTCAATCAAGAACACATCATTTTGAGCCAACCAAATACATTCATGCATCGTCATATTTTCTTTTATCACAGTCATTTGCTCGCACATCCAAAATACCCATATAAGCTAACCCAGATGACCACAAGCTCTCAACATCCATCAGTGTCATCGCAGAGCAGTGGGTAGGGAGAGTAGGGAGAAGGGAGGAGAGGTACTGACGGCGGGGAGGACCCGAGCGGGGGAGCACGCCGACGGTGGGAGGACCCGTGAGGAGAGTGCGGCGAGGGGCGCAAGCGGCGGGAGGACCAGCGGCAGGCGGCGGGCGGCGGGAGGAACCGGGCGGCGGGAGGCGCAAGCGGCGGAGGAATCTGGCGGCGGAGGGGCACTGCGGCGGTGAGAGGTAGAGAGGCGCGGGCGCGGGAGGTAGAGAGGCCGGATGAAGAGATGGGGAAAATGGGCTGTGCCCGCACTTTTAAGCGCCCAGTGTCACGCCATGTACAGAGGCGTGACAGGAAGATTTGTCATGCCATGTCATATGGCGTGACAGATGCCACGCCAGCCCTCCACGTTGGCACGACGTGCGGCCGAGGGCTTCCGTGGCATATTTTGTCACGCCATGGGTAGTGGCGTGACCAAAGGGGTCAGAATTGGAAATAAAGTTCGCGAGGATTAACTTTAAAATATTATTAAAAAAGAATTAAATAATATAAAAAATTCGTATCAAATCAACAAACAGAACAAATAATATGCCTTTCTCGGCCATTGTGCCTAGCCTCGTAATAAAGATCAAGTTAACTATTACGAATAAGAAATTTTTATATCTGGGTAACTTTTTAAAGCTAGCGGGAGGCGGAGGTGCCGGGACAGCAAGAGCGCCGCCATCCGCGGGTTCGGCGCCGGGCGGCAGTAGTGGGTGGTCAGTGACGAGGTCGAGTGACGAGTACGTACTGGGAGCTGGACTTATTTTTAAAGGCTACTGGGAGCTAGCTAGACCCCATGTGAAGGAACAAGAGAAAAGGACTTTGGCTTGTGGCAAGACATGACCGAAAACACGATTGGGTACCAGCATCTGATCTCATCTTCGCCTCAGAACTAAAATCTTCGTACATAAAAGACTTGCAAATCACTTCAAATCCTATAATACTAAACAATTGATCCCCATTAATTGTACTTATCGCTAATTCTCTCCTCTGTAGTGCATCCATATCATCCCTATTATTTTCAACCTTGGATGAGCATTGAGTGGCTCACATGGTTATTTGATGCTGATGTTTCATTTAGCTAAGCCCAGCAAGTAAGGTCAGCCGAAAAGGCCACCAGCCCAAAAAGCCCACTTCATCTTGCAGCTACCACATCGTCTTTTTCCTTGCTACACAAATTTTGGTCCTATAGATTGCTAAAAATTCCAGCATTATCTCCGACTAGACAATATTCTCGTAAGGGCTTGTTTAGATGGCTCAAAATACTGACCCATCTTTGAGCCATCTAAACAAGCCCTAAAAAAATAGTTACTAATGTACACTTGGCTGCATTTTCACTACAATTATACACTTTCTACGAATAAACCTATTTTGCAATTACTTCCCCATTTCAAGTATGTTTTCAAGCTATGATGCGTATAGTCGATTTTATTCAAAAGTATAAATCTTAGATGGAAATTATATTTATTAATTTTTCCCATTTTTCAATTACATACTTATTTTTCTTCAATTGTTAACATTTATGAGTAACCGTTGTACTAACTACCTCTCTTAATTATGCTAAGAATATTCATAGCAAAGACATTGGACATGTACAATGCAGGATGCTTTTATATAGGCACTTAAAAAGAAATATAGTCAAATCATCAAGCATCTATGTAAGAGTCATCTCCTCTAATACGAGCATATCTTTGTAGATGCTTAGGATATTGTACTATCTATTTCAGAGGTAGTTATATACATAAGCACACCGGCCTACTCAAACATCGATGCTACAAAATTAGCATCTTATTTGTCCTTTCTGACAAGAAAAAACAATATTCCTTTAGAGTCATTTCTCATGCCATTCTCATGATCCTGTAACTTTTTTATGTCTTCGTGTCTAGCCAAAATACTGGTTATAAATTGAAACATAGGGCTTCTTTAAAAAAATAAAAGGTTGATGTCATAAATATGATTTGCCGAAAATGGGAAGTTCATAATTGGCTGTGGAGCGTAAAGAACAGAGTTTTTCAGTGCAAACTAATGGTGCATATATCTAGCGACTGTGCATTAAAGGTTGAAAACGGAGAGTGAACCCCGTACAACTGTAGGAATTCGCTTGAAAACCAGAGCGACAGTGCTAAAGGGAAAAAAGAGAACTTATTTGCGGGAGCATCTCAATTCTCAGAGATGAAAGAAATTCTGTTATTAGGGTTCTTGCCAGACGGGATGTTTCAATATTTCAGTTTGAGATCGAACCCGAGCAAGCTTTTCTTAGAGCCCTAATTAATCATTAGACCCATTTAAAATGACTGCAAGTTTACTAGATATATGCACTAATGAGTATATATATTCTTTTTTTCCAACAAAGTAGGTAGGTGTAGTCTCCGAAGTTTAAAGTTAAAGATCTCTTTGCATCTATGCTTTAAAATATAAAAAAGTAAAGACAGACTGTGATCTAAAGAAGAAAAGAACAAACGAAAAGCTCACAGAGTCGATCAGTAACGACACTATCTGCAACTGCAAGCAAGGAACCATGCTTTGGAGAAAGGAAAGCAACGTGGGGCAATGCCAAAAGCTTGTACCATTACCATTACACCCATCTACCAAAACATATCGCTGCTCGGTCTTGCAGTACCTTCTGTTCCCGAGCTTTACCACCAGCAATTTTGTTTCATTTTGAGGAAGATGATCAAGTGATATATCTGCATCTGGGACTGGATTTCTTGGAGAGGACTTCTCTTTTCTCTTCAAGTCTTTGTTTCGCTCCTCCGAGGCCTCGCGGCTCTAGAGGTACTACAATTGCATCATGTACAGACATATATAAGCTTGTTTCATCACAGATTTAAGCAGTGTCGGACCAGGAATTAAGCATCTCACCTTTGTAGGAAGTGGAGAAATCTTAATCTGCAGCCGATGGGTTAGATATATTTGTCATGGTGTTTTCTTTGCTGCTGGTATTAGTATCCCGCGGAGTTGTTCAAAATGCCGGAGATCTTGGTACCTCTTCTACTTACTAACCTCATGCGAAGCAGAGTTATTGGTTTATATTAGTGTGCTTGAAACTTTCTTTGTGCATCATTTGCATCCGTTGTCTTAATCATATGATTATAATTCGCCGGCAGCGCTGCTGGGATGTGGCGTAGGCAGTAGCTCTTAAACCTAAGGCTCACCTGCAAAGCAGATCTTAGAGAAGGGAATATAGCCTAATGCTCGTAGGTATTGTCTAAATATATTAAACCAGCTGAATTTCTCATGCAAGGCAAGATACTACAATACAAGTGCTTATAGATTGCTTGCGTGAGTAGTTACCGTGATTTTAGATTGCTTGCGTTTGAACCAGTCCTATAACGTAGAGAAAAAAAGAGGGCAAATATAGGGGATATGGTTTCTTCTTGGACCTTTGGACTCTAAAGTTGCATAACTACCATAGATTGTGCTAAGTAGTTGGAGCACCTCCAAATCTCCAATACATACCCCCTCTGTTTCACAATATTTGTTCACAATCACAGCGAACTATGCGCACAGACCAAGGAAGCACTATCTAAGAAGAAACTTAGTGATAAATGACCACATATACCCTATTAAATGACATGCTACTACCACTTAACATCTTCTAAAGCATTTAAGTAGGGGTAGTGAGTAAAAATATTACAATAACTACACTCTTGATTCTCTCAGTGAACAAATATTTTGAAATAGACACTCTGAAGTCATGACCAAACATAGTAAAACGGATGGAGCAGTAGATTCAAGTAGTGCGCCGAGGGGGGGACCCACCGATGCATAGTACTTAACGATGGATCTATAAAAATCTGAAGCGAAGCTACAATATCTTTCTCTCTAATGCGCTTGGATAGGATTTTCTCTAGGTTGGATCTACACAAATTAGTTGAATCTACTGTAGCCTTATTTGAAGCTACCATCCATGCTGACATGATATTATGCTAAAGAAAAGTGGACTGAAAACCGCAACGTCCATGAATTGGAAGGACACAACCCTAAATACGCGGAGGAACAAGTTTGGAGTTTCCTATTGCCTGCTGCCCAGAAAAAAAAGAGGTTATTACCTGGTGGTTCTCCGACAGTTACCTCTTTTAAATTCAAAATTGATATTTGAATTTGGCAAGTTCAACCGGCCGGTTTAAAACCAGTTACCGGCAGGAACCGCCAAGAAACTCTACCTGCCAAGGGCTGGGATTTTCTACCAAAACAGTTATTGGAACTTTGGCCACGACTTGCTATGGTGTGTAGAATATTGCTAATTAGCATATATGGAACTTGTGCATGACATGCTATCGACTGGCATCAATTGCGATTGGCGCGACTTGCAATATGTTTGGAGTTATATGTACAAATGTTGATTGAAATATAGCAAATTTCGGAATTTGACTTAGTGATCATGACCTAAAACTTTACTGTCGGAATATGTACAAGTTTAGAAGCAAAATGGTAAAAAGAAAATTTTAATTTTAGAAATTTTAGATTTCGTTTTTTTGATAAAGTTTGTATATTGACGTGTTTTGTTGGAAATGCATATATACCATGGAGGAAAAAAGTTTGGTCCGTTCAAACTATTATAACGTGATGGGCCTTTAACGTTTTTATCAAAGTACGGTTAAGATTCTTATAATTAAACTAGGAGGGGGAGCGCAAGAGTTCATTCTCATTTGTAACTATTAAGCAAGACTTGAATGCCATGATATAATCTCAATGCTCTCCTAAAAGCTAAATTGCACGAATCCTAAAGCACAATTGGGCCTCGATAAGTTTATTCTGTGATGTGGCTTAATCACATTCTAATCTTTCGTATCAGCTTTATTAAGAATGGACGATATCCAGTTAGCTTGTTTGAACGCGTATATGCGTGCTGGAACACTAACACACTTTTAGACGGCAGCAACCCATATATGATGTACATGTATGGGAATAACTAAGGATGGTACGTACGATAAGAATCATCTCATCGTACGCCCCCTATCACAGACGCGCATCGAAATGCAAAGAGGCAGCGTCGTCTTCTGGTTCTGGCCGGGAGCAGTCCACACGCTTTGCTTTCTCACGGGCGCATGCGTCCCAAACCAAAAAGTCAAACTTATTAGCCGCTAGCACATAATCTCTTTCCAGCCACAACACAAGAAAATCAGCATGTATCAACTAGCACATCACCTCCTGCCAAAATATAAGTACGGCCAAGAACCCAAATCATAGCCTTAACATAAGGTCACGTCATTCAATCCAATTCCAACAACCAAGGGTTCCGATCCCGTCTCTCTATTTTTTTCACAACTTTTCAGTTTTGAATACCCTAAAATTATCACGTGTCGTAGCCTCCAAATCGAACCTCTGTAGCTCCAACACACATCATCCATCTTTGATCTTCACGTGCCCTAACTTGAGTTGGAAAAAATTGCAACATCGCCATGAACAGTATACAACATTTTTTTTTCTACAGATCAAACATTTTTTTTCTATAGATGTAACACTTGCAACATCTCCAAACAACGGTTGCAACATCATAGGATAATGGTTGCAACATCCTCCGGACAACGGTTGCAACATCTCTAGATAACGATTGCAACATCCTAGAATAATGGTTGCAACATCCCCAGACAACGATTGCAACATCTCCAGACAACGATTGCAACATCTCCGGACAATGGTTGCAACATTCCCAGACAATGGTTGCAACATCCCCCAACAATATCCCCGGACAACGGTTGCAATATCCCCAGACAATGGTTGCAACATCCCCCAACAATATCCCCAGACAACGGTTGCAACATCCCCGGACAATAGTGCAACATCCTAGGACAATGGTCGCAACATTTCCAGACAATGGTTGCAACATCCCTGAACAACGGTTGCAACATCCTAGGACAATTGTTGCAACATTCCCCGGATAAGGTTGCAACATCCCCGGATAACGGTTGAAACATTTTCGGACAACGGTTGCAACATCACAAATAAAAAAAATGCATCTGAAAAAAACAGAATTATTCTTTTCAGTTTTATTGAAACGCATTGTTCTGATGCATTGATTTGCCATGATGCACGAATCCCTCACGACTTTTGATTTGTTGGAGGTGGTGGCTGATCGATCATAACAAGCTGCATGCGTGTACACAAATCGTGCAGCTTGCCAGAATTTGTACGAGATGGATCATGCACAGGTGCTAGCTTTTGACACATATGCTATTATCGGTGGTGTCATGAATAATCGTGATGCACAATACAGGCATGAAAGAATTCGATGCCACTTGCCCGTTCCGTGCGCTACAAATCTAGCCCCATGGCCGTAGGATGTGTCAAGGAGCGAGGCGTTCGGAATTTTTTCTTCCTACCGGACGTATGCCTCTAAAGATTATCCTACATGTATATATCACTTTTGATGACGCAGGCCTTCTCACTGACCTTATAATTAAGATTACGTCATCTGTTCACTCGGGGCTGGAGCGCGCGCGCCGACTAACCTTATAATTAAGACTGCATCATCTTTTGCTTTAGTTTATTCATTCATATGCAAAATAGCTATTAAAAGATTGCGGGAGTCATATCTAACAGCCGTTAATGCATGCATGCAGTGGATAAATGATTTTGATGACGCCGTCAAACAAGTGCTTGACCTTCTGCGTGATAGCGATGGTACTGCACCAGGCAAAACTAAAGCATTCTTCTTCCGTGGCTGGAAAGATCTTGGCCTTGGGGCATCTGCTGTTCTTAGAGCTATAGCTGAACTCCTAAAATCCACAGCAAGTGATCCTAGCACCAGAAACCATTTTGGGAAAATTATCCACGTAGACTGCTCTACGTGGAAAAGCAGAAGGGCGATGCAGAGGACAATTGTGGAGGAGCTAAACCTTTGCCATTTAATGCCCGCGTTTGATAAGCAGGATGAGGAAGATGATTTCAGAGGCGTAGATGGCACCTCCAGGGCAGAGATAACAAGCATCGGAAGTGTAATCTATGAATCTCTAATATATGAAAGATTTCTGATGATTTTTCATTATGGAGGAGATGAAGATATTGACCTTGCGGAGTGTGGCATTCCTGGATTCAATTTCGGTAAAGGTAAATTGTTATGGACCGATCATGGAAGATTTCAGTTCTCACAGAGAGAACAGAGGTTGAAGTCCAGTTCTGTTGATATACGCATGTATATCCACCCCGACGTTGATACATATGTTAGTCAACAACTGCGTAATTTATTGCACAAAGAAGCTGTTGAAGTGATTGGTTACACCGGAACGGATGGCATCGACCCAGCAATAGTTGTGGATTGCTTCTTGTACTCATTGTTCCTGACAGAACAAGTACGTGGAAACTCTATCCGTGTTGACTATGGTTGGGCTACTCATGCTTGCAACTATTGGATATGTGATGGAATCCTCCAAGGGGACAGAGCTTGGGAGGTTGGCAACGCATTGTACGGAGTGATACGACGGTTGGGCTATTCTTCAGGTGAAACAGAAGTTTTGGCAAGCTATTTGGATCGACAAATAGAACCCTACGAAGGCTGGAATTCAACCACCTCAGACAAACTAGGAGCAAAGAATATCTCAACTGTTCCTGGTAATGCATCATCCTATTTCCTAACATTTGAAGGAGATGGTCAGCTAGAACTACGAAATAATTTGTTTCAACTAGCCAACAACCTCAGGCTTTGGATACGCACATCGAGATTGGCGAAGAAAGCCACAATTTAGAGAGTATGCATGACAATGGAATTTTTATAGATTTCCTTAATGGGAAAGTTCAATCATTGCATGTGCATGACAGTTCCTCAATCACGGCTGTCGCACCAAGGGCTGCAGTATTTTGTGAGCGCCTCGAATGGTGTCATGTTGAGAGGTGCCCCAAGCTGCACACTCTCTTTACTTGTGACAAAGTAAGATATTACATTTTTCCTGCCTTAAAGACATTTTCAGCGTGTGATCTCTTGATGACCCATTGCATTTGGAGCAAAGGAATAAATTATCCAAGGTGTGATTCCTTTGAGTGTCCCAATTAGCTAGCAGCCTAGCAATAGCTCTCTATAGCTTTCAATACATGCAACATGACATTGCGCCCAAAAAATTCCTTAAATTAACTTAGCTATGGTCATGCAGTAGACCACTACTATTGCTAGAGCTAATAGCTTATAGCTGTTATACCTAACCTGACCACTATACAACATCTTTACTGTTTATTCATTTCTTTTCGTGGCATGTTTAGAATATGATTCTATTTATATCAAGTAATTAAAAACGATTCTTTTCTATTAAAATAGTTTAGTATACGAGATTTACTTGACTATTCAGTTTTGGATATGTATAGGTTTTCATGATATATTGGATTGTATCTCTCGTTTGTTTTATTTGTATTTTATTATATTGTTCATAATTAATATAAATGGTGCTTTGTATATGATTTGTGATCCAAATTCTAGGGTTATGAGGTAATACTATTCAATATCTTAGTTTTAGATTGTCATGTTTATGTTTTGCTAGCGTTTTTTTGGTTTATAGGATTTAGACAATGCTAAAAACTAATTCAATTTTTTTTGGAAAAATCACTATGTAGTATATCTTCCACAATAGCTGATGTTGCTTTTTTTTTTTTCATAAACCTCTCCTTGATGCCGTCATAATTATGATTTATAACCATGGTTCCCGTCACAGCTTTGAAGACCTACAACACATATACCTGCACAATTGCCCCAGGCTGGTGTTCGTGCTTCCCATTTCCTTCACCTTGCCACGTTTGGAGACACTCCAGATCGAGTACTGCAGCAATCTCAAACATATTTTCCCATTGGACGACAGTGACCGTAACGAAATAACAGCCGGTTTCACATTCGACAAACTTAAGCACATCAAGCTACAACATCTCCACAAGCTGGAGCAGATATGCGAGGCCAGATTGTCTGCGCCAGTGTTGAAGACGATCAGCCTCAGGGACTGCTGGGGCCTAAGGCGGCTACCGACAGTCGCATATGGAGGTCCGAAGCCGGTCGTGGATTGCGAGAAGGATTGGTGGGACAAGCTTGAGTGGGACAGCTTGGAGGCCAACCATGGTCCTTGGCTCTTCGAAACACGCCACTCAGCTTACTACAAGAAAAGCATCCCGAGGGGCTCCCTTCTAAGGTTTGTTCTACATGGATTTCTTATATGTATGTAGATTAATTGAGCAAGTGTCGTTAATTTGCTATCTAAGTAATATTTTTTGTTTTCGTTCCTCATTTCTTAGGTAATTTGTTGTGCTGCTCTTGCGTGTGTTGTTCTGCAATGGAAGGGAGGTCGGCTTACATGAGGCATCAGTTTACTGCTGTTACGAGTTAGTCTGACAGCTCTTGATGTGTTTCCCATTGGCTGTGCGTTTCCAAGTGTGTTTGTGTTCTACAGTGTGGTGCGCATGCAAGTTATGTTCTACATACAGTCTTGCACAACGAATAAATGGTGTGTTTTCTTTTCACCAAGCTGCCTGATTTGGGTATGCTTGGATTGGTGTGGTATTATTCACAATCAAGATGATTTGTGTTGATTTGCTGTCTATTTGTAATAAGAAGGTGTGCCTGTGCGTGCACAAACCTAATGGTATACGTGATTGATGAACCATAAATTCAGCTTGTACTTGGTTGATTAAGACATATATTACTGTGACGAGTTGTCATGTGTTTTGCAATCATGCGAATTTCAGCGGATAGTCTGGTGTTATTGTCATGTATTAATATGTTGAGCTAGCTTTTTTACTGCCGAGTTTCTCAAGTAGTTCTCAGATGATGGAACTTTTTTTATACTTAGAAACCGAGTACAGTTCTTAGAGATAAATCAATTCATGTTTCCTGCTGCAGCAACAGTACACATGTATGCTGAATCTATATGAGTTGTGCCCATGAATAGAAGATAGTGTCATGAAACGCTAATATATAGGGGACATGGTCTTGGGTTGTAGCTCTTCTTCTTCTTATTTGTGGCGACAATGTAAGATATCTTTACAATAACAGGGAGAAAAACATACATCTTAGATACCAACACAGCATATATCTTACGTATAGGTAGAACATATCAGTCTAACAAGACATACAGAAAAAATGTGTAACAGAAATTAGAGAATGTCCAAATGTTTGAGATATATCAAGATTGTAAATTAAAAAATGAACAGTCACTATTTACTCATGAATTTCATACATCACATATTGCCATTGGACCATGACTAGTTAATGTAGTATAGATTATTAGATTAGCAATAAGCTTGATTTAAGCATAGCCATAGATAGGTTAAAGCTTGTCAAGAGCAAACATTATGAGATTAACCAAGCAGGATAGTGCTTTCCTAGACCAAACCTTTCCTGCTCTGTCTAAAAAAAAGACCAAACCTTTCCTTGATTGAGAAACCAGTACCATTTGTTAAGCCTACAGAGGCCAAACAATAAGAATGTGTTTGCTGCTAAGCTAGCGCATAACAATCATCATTTCAACCACATGAAGCATCAAAGTGACATTTAGGGCATGTTTGGTTTACGACCCTACGTAGCCATATCAAAATTTTGGTAATGCCAAAACTCAAGCAATGCCAAAACTTGGGCAAAAAAATGTTGTTTGGATCGTAGCCATACCAATTCACGGGTAATGCCGAAATTGATGTGTTTGAATTGTAACTATGCCAAAATTTGTCAAAAATGTGAGTATGACATGTGGGGCCCGCATGACATTTATTTTTTGGCACCAAACTATGCCAATAGTGGTCTTGTTTTGTTGATTAAATGACAAGGAACACAACGGTTCAATCGGATCGCAAATCGGATACTCGGTTTAGGAAATATGGTTATTTGAAGCTCGTTAATCAAACTTCTAATGCATTAATTGCAATGAATAGCTGGCCGCCACGTCACCCAGCAAAGCCACGGCCGTACCAAAATTTCACGCACGTGCAAATCCGGCGCCCGGATTTTGCCCTGGCAACGTACATGAATTTTAGAGCGTTGCCAAATTAACCAAATGCTAGCCAAATTTTGAGAGCATTACCAAATTTTAGTAAGGTTTTTGATGGATACAAACCAAACATACCCTTATTCATCAAATCGTTACCATATGTATCCCTAGCCAGCTAAGCAAAAAAAAGCACATCTATTCATTAAATAGCTAGGTGTTACATATATCCGTAGCCTGACAACACAAGCTCTAGTTGACAAGCAAAATGGAATGATCCAATGTTCCACCTCCCTATTTTGAATAGACCAACAGATAAAAAAGATATGCACACAGAATGGTATGGGACAAAGGGGATTGCTATTGGTGTTCCCTACACATGCATATAAGGAATTTTTTTTAATAATCTATTTTTTTATTCAGAATTAGAGAAATAATACTACTTAATTTTTTTTGTTAGAAATAATCACGTATCGCTCCACGGCTGGGCGACTTGGTCTAGTCGCCCAATGGGTGAGCGACAGATATCTAAGTCGCTTAACAGTAAAGCGACTGGATCCTTCGCCTCCTAGTCGCCGAATGGATGGGCGACTCGGTTCTAGTCGCCGTATGGTGGAACAACTAGGACACCTGTCGCTTTGACGCTAGACCCTAGTCGCCCAACCGTTGGATGACTTGGGGTGCTTATATTTCGCGTGCGTGCGGCCACCCGTGAACAGTCGCCATTTGAGAGAGCGACCCGAGAGTGGAAGAAAGAAAGAAAGAGAGGTGAGGAAGAGGGAAAGAGAGGAGAGAAAGAGGGAGAGGAGGAAAAAAGTTTCTTCGCATCGACGATCACGACGGTTAGTTTGTAGTATTATTCTGTATAAGTGTATTTTTGAAACCATGGTAGGTTAGCAAGCAACAACATGTGTATTGACATATTATTAGCAAAGGAAATAATAGTAGGTTAATTTAAAAATTCTTAGTTTGGAGATAGCATGATTAATACAATTAGTTTGGAAGTTCGTATGGAGGAAAAATTTGTCGGTGAAAATTAATTCAGTTGTACTATTTCGCGTGTTGCGCTAATTGCGCCCGAGCTTGATTTTTTAGATAATGGAAGAGAACAATCTCTCCCGGCCTTTGCATCAAAGATGCACATAGCCCATTTTATTAAGAAGACAAGTACCACAACGATCACACATTGTTAAAAAGTGGCTGGAAGCCTTACAATCAAAAGAAGAATGGAATGGAACTTAAGCATTACAAATTCTGTGACTAAACTACCATCCATGAAGGTTTAAGATTTCTTCGCCACAAACTCCAATCTGGCACTACCAGCTATCATTGCCTCCTTCTGAGGCGATTTCTAAAAATTTGCCCAAGCACTCAGCCAATGTCCACTCAAAATGATAATCTGCAAGGGATTAGTGATAATCTTTTTTATCAAAAACAACATCATTTCGACATAACCAAATAGACCAACATAAGGCACTAGCTCCCATTAGGAGTTATGACTTTAAATGTTTTGGAATACCAACTAGCCAATTCCCAAACAAGTGCGCTATAGTCACAGGAGGGGTTAAATTAAACGCACATTGAACAATCCACCATGCAAGACGTGCCTGGGCTTGGTGAACGATAACGTGTTACTTTTCTATTATATAAACATGTCGATAATCCGTGCATTCACAAATGCTGGTTTATATAATGTTAAATACATGTATTTATTTGCACAATAAAGAATTGATAACATTTTATTTATAGTTTTGGTTGGATTAGGGAATTATAAAATGCTAAGACAAAAATCACAGATACATGGTTCCAAACTTGTAGGATTCCCAAACATGTGAAATTTTGATTTTTTTTTCCTGAAAGCTTCACCCATTATAAATATGCATAGTAACGATGATGTTTTAAGTATTTCACAATTCATAGCATCCTGTACAGGTGTTAACGTAACATAGCCTTTTGTAGGAAAAATTGCGTGTTTACCACTTGGGTTTCATGAAATTGTATATTTATTACCACTGTGTTCAAGGAAAGTGTTTAGGTGTCACTAAGAACATACCAAATATGATTTATTTGCCATTGGAATATAATTTAAATGCTCAATTAACATTAATGCTTTTAATTTCTTGATTTGCAAGTATGGCTCACGACCCCTGGTGGTTCGGATTGGCATTTCAGTCCGCTGGACCGGTTGGTCGACGCGCAACACCGCGCAAGCCGTCGTGTCCCGCATCCGATTCGTGGGGACGACGTAGTTGACTTGGGGGTGGTTCGCACGTGGATACCCTGACGGGCTTGGAGACTGGACCCACGCTGGGTAGACAGGTTTGTCCACGAGCTGTGCCACTTTTTTTGTATCATATGCCCGCTATGTAGTTACTTCTTCATGCTTTGCACGCTGAGCCATGCCGGCCTTCTACCTCTTCGCGCGGATGGTGGAGGCCACCGAAGAGGACGACGCTCCGGTCGAGGACGACAAGGAGGTCCAGGCCGGTCCGGAGCGGTCACGACGGTTCCCGTTCGACCGATCGCTCCTGACAGCCCTGGTGGACCGGTGGTGGCCCGAGACGCACACCTTCCACCTCCCATTCGGGGAGATGGCCCCTACTCTGCAGGATGTCGCGATGCTGCTCGGCCAGACTATCGTGGGAGCCCTTGCATTCCCGCCGGACGCGTATGTCAACTGGCTCGACGCCCTACTGGGTAGGGTTCAAGGGGTTCTTACAGCGGAGGCCGCGCCACCGTACTACAACTTCTCAGAACGACAGTGGCATGGCCCGCCCCTGTGGTGGCTTTCGTAGTTCTGGGTACGTGTGCTACCTATTTTCCATGTTTAGCGATGCACTATCCTAGTCATATGATGGGCTTACTAATTATTCGTTTGAGCGTAGGTCGAGCAGATGGTCCCGCAGCCCACCGCCAACCAGGTGTCATGGCACCTAGAGGCGTACCTGCTATGGCTCTTCGGTTGGGTACTATTTACCAGTAGCCACGGTACTCCATCGACGCCTCGTGGGTACGCGAGGGCCATCGTCGACGGCGAGGAGTCAGATTGCCGCACTTGCCGTGACGTACCACGGCATGTGCGATGCATGTTGTAGGATGAAGCCAAAGATCTATCCTCACAGATCGCCTCCCTCCTCGCAACCGTGGTCGTTCGAGCGCTTCTCTCTCGGACGGCCCATGCTGGTAGACTCCAGTCCGTACGACGAGGACATGTACCATGGGGACGCGGTGGACCGGCCTACCGTAGGGTCCCTTTGGTGCCATAGACGGGTACATACTTCCCTATATCATTACTTCAGTCGTATTACAGGTCATCCTTTGTAACCACTGTTCTGGCTCGCAAGCACAGTATGCACATGTGCAGGTCGCACGTGTGTACGAGCACTTCATGGAGCAGCTGGACCACCTCACCACTGATGATGTGCGCTGGGAGCCGTACTCTGATTAGGAGACAGAGGGCCATGCTCACGGGGGGCTGTCCGAGCTATGCTGGCGCGACCGGGCGTACTAGCGGACGTAGAAGAAGCTTGTCTTCGACGTGTTCATCGAGGACTACGCGGTGCATAGGGTGATGCGCTAGTTCGGCCTCCGCCAGGTTGTTCCAGTTCCCATCGGGACGAGGGTGCCTGACTCGACCCACGTGTGAGTTACACACAACACATGTTCATATATGTTTTTGTCAGTTCTCTTACGACGGCTTCTAATTGCATTGGTACGTTTCATAGGCATAGTAGGAGGGTGGCACCAGGACATAGTGGCCGGTGAAAATGGAGCCGTGGGTGGCGCAGAACGCCCACGCGGACTGCGTGCAGGAGGACGGCCCATACGACCCTAGCACGTACGATGAGTACCTTCGCTGGTACGCCCCGTAGACACGCACCAGGCTGGTGCATGTCGTTGACCCTCCCCCGGCTAGCGTACCAGCACCGACCGACGCATACCCTATACACTTCACGCCGAACATGCACCTCGCGGTACGTACTATCGTGTTTTAAAATGTCTGCGTACGGTTACCTCATTTATAGGTTTGACGCTTTCATGTACTCCTTGTAGACAAACATCAATGTCGGGATTGCCATGTTGGGTAGCGGGTAGGCTACGATAGCTACAAACAAAAAATTGTACCACGCAAACCAGGAAGCCAAGCAAGTAGATGATCACAGATCGTTACCACCGGACACGCAGAGCAGCGGAAGAAGGGTTGGGCGACCCTAGTCCAACGAGAGCGCATCGATGTAGTGGTCGAGTCGATCGTCCGGCGTCCTCGCGAGTCGATCGTCTCCAAAGAACGCGTCTGTAGTTCCTTATGAAGATCGCGGATCGTCCTCAAGCGCAACAATCGTAGTAGCGCCTCTCAAAGATCCACATCGCCCAGAAGGAACAACCGTACGCCGGTGTACTAGCACCAAGTCGCACGGCGAGCTCTCGTGAAGATGGCGCCTAGGGTTTCGGTGGTGTCAAACTTGTTACGCCCAATAGCCTCATCCATCTCCTTCTATAGTGCTCGTGATGGATCCTATCCGAACACGTTTATGAATCGTATCCGTACTGGTTTGTTCCAACCCGTTAAGTGTGTGACCCTGTAGGTTCATGCGTAGTTCGGTTGTGACTTGGAAACACTTTCCGAACACGAGTCGTAGTGGTTCCTAGCAGAACATAGCGATTCCCGAATACACACAAATTATATCGGATGAACCTTGATGTAACATGATCTACGACTAGGTCCTCATCACTTACGACCAGGTCCTATCTCTATACGACCAGTTCATATTTGGTCACGACCAGTTCGCAATTCCTTACGACCAGGTTACGACCACTCTGTGATTACGTTCGACCGATCTTACGACCAGCTCAGATCTCCATACGACGATCGTAACTATTCGAACTAAGCGACCTACTACGTGTATACTCCCTTTGCCTCACGATGTGCTGGTTGAATTCGGGTGAGATGTTGTGTCATCCATGGACTATTTCAATACTTTCTCGATCGAGTGTCGGATAACTTCATGTGGTCGAACACTTCGACTACTAGTGGCATGGCCATGCACTTTCTTTATTCGATCACAACGAGGGGCCCAGAGACATCTCTCCTGTTATGTTAGGAGGGGCAAATCCCATATCTGACTAGTCACATTCCTCTGCATGTTTCGTAGCATACCCGAAAGCTACCTTTATAACTGCCCAGTTACGGTGTAGCGTTTGGCAACCCCGAAGAGTGCTATTACACATGTAGGAAACCATGCTGATCTCAGGTCTAAGGATTATACATCATCATTGCTTGAGACCAACTAACGACACATAGAATTATAACAATCTCAATAGTGTCTCAAGGTGGGTCTTATCTAACATCATGTTCTCTAACATGTGTCCATATTATTGGTTTGATATCTCCATATCCTTGACCCGTGAAACATAGTCATCAACCAATACATATGCTAGTCTATTCATATGTGTCCTCATATGTCTACGACTAGGGATCGTATAAGAATAATTATCGCAGAAATATAGAGTTTCACAATCAAGTCACATACTTGATAATAAATATTAACAATATTATTCTAGGAACAAGATAACATATTATCCAATGTCATGAACATAATGAAATATAATCATCTCTATGATTGCCTCTAGGGCATATTTCCAACAGTCTTCCACTTGCACTGAAGCCAATCATTTAGGTATCTAATACCGATAGCTCTTGTGTGTGCCTCATGCTTTGGCTATGTGAGAGGCTTTGTCAACGGATCAGCAACATTTAAATCCGTATGAACTTTGCATATCTTAACATCTCCTCTATCCACCAATTCGCGAATGAGATGATAACGCCTGAGTATATGCTTGGACTTCTAATGGGATCTAGGCTCCTTAGCCTGCGTAATGGCTCTATTGTTGTCACAATAGAGATCCATTGGGCTCGAGCACTTGGAACCACACCCAACTCAGCAATGAAATTCCTTATCCAAACACCTCCTTTTGTAGCTTCAGAAGCCGCAATGTACTCGGCCTCTGTCGTGGAATCAGCAACCGTCTCTTGCTTAGAACTTTTCCAGCTCACTGCTCCTCCATTCAAAATAAATACAAAACCAGATTGCGAACGATACTCATCTTTGTCGGTTTGAAAGCTTGCATCGGTGTAACCATTTACAACGAGCTCTTCATCACCGCCATAAACTAGGAACACATCCTTAGTCCTTCTTAAGTACTTAAGAATGTTTTTCCTGTTGTCCATGACCTTCACGGGATCACTTGGTATCTGCTTTCAGTAACACTTAGAGCATATGATACATCTGGTTGTGTACATATCATGGCGTACATGATAGATCCAATGGCGAAGCATATGGAATATCACTCATTTTGTCTCGCTCATCGCTGGTCGAGGACACCGATTCTTGCTAAGATTAATGCCATGTGCCATGGGCAAGAACCCTCTCTGGAATCTTGCATGTTGAACCGATTCAACACTTTGTCTATGTACATATCCTGGCTTAATCCAATTAGCCTGTTAGATCTATCTCTATAGATCCTTATTCCCAAGATATATGCTGCATCTCCTAAATCTTTCATTGAGAAACTATTTCTTAATGAAGTTTTAGATTTCAAGCATTGGAATGTCATTTCGACCAAGAGTATGTCATCTACATACAAGATCGAGAATAACAAGTGCGCTCCCACTAACCTTCATGTAAACACAAGGTTCTTCTTTGTTCTTGATGAAACCAAACCTTTTGATCTCCTCATCAAAACGTATATTTCAACTCCGAGATGCTTGCTTCAACCCATAAATGGACTTTTGAAGTTTGCATACCTTACTAGCATTCTTTGGATCGACAAAACCTTCAGGCTGTGTCATGTACACATCCTCGTCTAGGTTTCCATTAAGGAAAGCCGTTTTGACATCCATTTGCCATATCTCATAGTCGAAATATGCAACAATAGCTAGAATGATCCGAACAGATTTAAGCATCGCTACTGGTGAGAAAGTCTCATCGTAGTCAACTCCTTGAACTTGTCGAAAACCGTTTGCGACTAGTCGAGCCTTATGAATGTGAACATTTCCATCCATATCAATCTTTTTCTTATAGATCCATTTGCACTCAATGGTTTTAACACCATCAAGTGGATCGACCAGATTCCAAACTTGATTTTCTCTCATGGAATCTATTTCGGATTTCATGGCTCCAAGCCATTTGTCAGAGTTTGGGTCCATCATCGCTTCCTCATAAGTCTTAGGCTCATCATTATTTAACAATAATACGTCATGCCCATACCTTATAGGCAATTGACATGGCCTTTTTGATCTACGTGGGGCTGGTGCCTCATCTACAGGTTCAACAACATTTTGTTCATCCTGTAGAGTTTCAGTAGGAGTTGAAACACTTTCAGACGTTTCCTTAATTTCTTCGAGTTGCACCTTTCTCCCACTTACTCCTTTTGAAAGAAACTCTTTCTCCAAAAAGACACCATTTCGTGCAACAAAAACTTTGCCTTCTTTCCGGTTGTAGAAATAATATCCTTTGGTTTCCCTAGGATATCCTATAAAGAAGGATTTATCTGATTTGGGTGTGAGTTTATCAGACGTCAAACATTTAACATAGACATCACATCCCCAAATCCTTAGAAAAGACAAACTAGGACTCTTCCCAGTCCACATCTCATGTGGTGTCTTATCTACTGATTTAGATGGTACCTTATTTAAAATGAAAGCGGTAGTTTCTAGAGCGTAACCCCAAGAATACAATGGCAGATCTGATTGGCTCATCATTGATCGAACCATGTCCAACAAGGTCCTATTACACCGCTCGGACACCCCATTCCATTGTGGAGTACTCGGTGGTGTAAGATGTGGAACAATTCCACATTGTTTCAAATGATTACCAAACTCATGGCTCAAAAACTCACCTCCATGATCAGATCGTAAAGATTTGATTATCTTGCCAAGTTGATTATGTACCTCATTCTGGAACTCCTTGAACTTTTCAAAGGATTCCGACTTGTGCCTCATTAAATAGATATATCCATATCTACTATAGTCATCGGTGAAAGTAATGAAATCTTGAAAACCACCTCTAGTCGTCGTACTCATTGGTCCACACACATCAAGGTATGTATGAGTGCCAATCGGTGGGACGCCCTTTCACTCCGACCCGATGAAAGGTGTCTTGTTCATCTTTCCGACCGAGCAAGACTCGCATGTTTCAAATGATTCCAAATCAAATGAGTTTAGAGTTCCATCATTATGGAGCTTTTTCATGCGTTCTCACTTATGTGACCTAAACGACAATGCCAAATGAAAGTGGAATTCATTTCATTAGGCAAAAGCCTTTTCGCATTAATATTATAGACGGATGCATCAACAAGATTTAAAATAAACAACCCATTCAAAACAGGTGCATAGCCATAAAACACTTCATTCAAAAATATAGAACAACCATTGTTCTCAATAATGAATTTATAACCTTCTGCAACCAAACATGAGGCGGAGATAATGTTTCTACTAATGGTTGGAACGTAATAACAATTATTCAATTCCATAATAAATCTCAAGGCAAATGTAATGGCAAAGTCCCGACGGCTAATGCAAAACCCTTTATTCCCACGACGAAGATCCATCTCACCCTTTGTAATTCTCCTACTCTTTGTTAGACTCGCATCGAATTGTAGATATGAGCAACCGATCCGGTATCAAATACCCATGAGTTAACAGAAGAGTCAGCAAGAAAAACATCTATAACATTAATACCTGTAGTGGAAGTTTTAGTCCCACCATTCTTTTTCTGATTAGCAAGGTATTTCTTGCAGTTCCTCTTCTAATGGCCTAGCTCTTTGCAGTAAAAGCATTCATTCTCTTGAGTCGGGCAAGACATAGTCTTGGGCTTAGGCTTGTTAGTTTTGATCTCATCTGAAACTTTAGCCTTGCTCTTTTTCTTAACCCAAGTCTTAGCCTTCTTCTTGAAGCTTGTACTCTTTTGCACCATCATCATATGACTGTTGCTTTTCTTAATGCTGCCCTCTGCTGTCTTAAGCATCTTATGCAGTTTGGTGAGATTCTTGTCTAAGCCGTTCATATGGAAGTTCAAAATGAACTGGCCATAGCTTTCAGGAAGCGAAGCAAGAATCAAATCTGTAGCCAACTCTTGACTAAGTGGAAAACCAAGTTTTTCCAAGCTCTGTGTGTAACCAACCATTTTGATCACATGAGGGCTCACCGAACCACCCTCAGTTAGCCTACATCCAAACAAGCTCTTTGAGATCTCATATCTCTCAGTTCTTGCTTGTGTCTCAAACATGCCTTTGAGTGCCACGATCATATCGTAGGCCTCAATGTTCTCAAACCTATACGAAGGTCAGAGTTCATTAAAGAAGCATGATATAGCTAACATCAAGGGATTCATCACATGCCTTTTATAGGTGGTTTTAAGAGTAGCAAGCACATTCTCTATAAGCACATCTGAATTGGTTCCTCTAGAACATGTTCCTTTTATCTTGCCTAAGAACAATTCTTAGGTTGGGACCAATCCATAAAATTTGTTCCATTCAGTTTTTCTCTTTCAAGTATCGAATGTAAAGCAAAAGCTGGAAGTACAAATGAGATTGGTGCCATGATCTACAACATAAAATTATGCAAAACTAAGACATATGTTCAATTAAAGTAACTTCTATTAAACAATTTAATAAATATACTCCCACTAAATACCATATCCCTCTTATGACATTTTAGTGATTCAAGATCCATGATCATTTAATCTACTAGTGAGATTTGGCATCACTGCTAGAAGACTAGTGAAAATGGTAAGGAATCCTTTGCTAATCATATCTCTATATGACTCTTGTTGTTGGGCATCATCTTTATGCTTCGGCACCCAACCCTTATGCCCCAAGGTCCACAAACCTTGTTAAGTTAAACCAATGCTCAGCGTGTAAGTGTCTGACACAAACCCATCTAGTCAAGTAGAGTTAATGGCATTACCTTTGGCAAGACCTACCATTAAAATACATGACTTTGGACGGTGTAGCATATTTGGGAGGGCATCAATTTAACTTAATATTATGTGAGGGAATTTTACTTCTACCATGTTAAAAGCATTTAAAGCAAAAACATGTATAGAAATAAATGAACAGGAATATAAAGGCATTCATAGACAATCAAATTGCATTGTGATATAGTATGACCCTTCTCCATGGTGATCTCCATCGCCATGCATCCTGTTCGCCAGTGTCTCACAGTGGTCGACTCCTCCAAGCACTCCCACTAAGCCATTACTCCTAATAGCACTAGTAATGAATTACAAGGAGTAAAGAAGCATCACAAGTCGACACCATGAGCCGTTATACAAAAATATAGACAGCCTTGGGCTGCAATAAGCATGACACGCACGTCATGGAAATTACATACATACATGCATCTCATACATGAACCATTATGGGCCATACTATTCACATCAATCCCTACAAAAACAAGTTATGCACAGAATCCAATTCTATCGAATGACATGAGCACACACTACCTATAGCATGCGGAACATATCCGAGCCTTGGAAATCATCGGATTAATCATATTAACCCTATTCCGAACCACTCTGATCATTGCCTTGATAGGACCACATACTGCGGCAAACTCCGATGGAGGAATTCCGACCGGTAGGAGTGTTATGCAGACTGGTCGTGAACAAGAGCAATAAACCATCTGGTCCTTATAGCTCGTACCTCCTCGTAAAACCCATCTACTACAACCGAGAACTGATCGATCTTATCGACCAGGGTCTAGATCGTTTCATCTTTATGAACCGATCTAGGTTACCAGACCCGACTAGTAATAGATCCAATCTACTACTACCACATATCAAGTATATGTGATCGATCCAGATCAAAAACTACGCAGGATGGCTCTAATACCACTCTTGGGTCGCGGGTAGGCTACGATAGCTACAAACAAAAAATTCTACCACGCAAACTAGGAAGCCAAGCAAGTAGATGATCACAGATCGTTACCACCGGACGTGCAGAGTAGTGGAAGAAGGGTTGGAGCAGCCTGGTCCAACGTAGAGCGCGTCGATGTAGTGGTCGTAGTCGATCGTCCAGCGTCCTTGCGAGTCGATCGTCTCCTCCAGCAACGTCTGTAGTTCCTTATGAAGATCGCGGATCGTCCTCAAAGCGCCTTGATCGTAGTAAGCGCCTCTCACGGTATCCACCGTCCAGGGAAGGAACAACCGTACGTCGGTGTACTAGCACCAAGTCACACGGCAGAGCTCTCAGGAAGATGACGGCTAGGGTTTCGGTGGTGTCAAACTTGTTACGCCCAACAGCCTCATGCATCTCCTTATATAGTGCTTGTGACGGATCCTATCCGAACACATTTATGAATCGTATCCGTACTGGTTTGTTCCAACCCGTTAAGTGTGTGACCCTGTAGGTTCATGCGTAGTTCGGTTGTGACTCGAAAACCCTTTCTGAACACGAGTCGTAGCAGTTCCTAGCAGAACATAGCGATTCCCGAATAGACACAAATTATATCGGACGAACCTTGATGTAACATGATCTATGACCAGGTCCTCATCACTTACGACCAGGTCCTATCTCTATACGACCAGTTCGTATTTGGTCACGACCGATTCGCAATTCCTTACGACGAGTTCGACCACTCTGCGATTACGTTCGACCGATCTCTGACCAGCTCATATCTCCATATGACGATCATAGCTTATTCAAACTAAGCGACCTACTAAATGTATACTCCCTTTGCCTCACGATGTCTGGTTGAACTCCGGTGAGATGTTGTGTCATCCATGGGTACATTCAATACTTTCTCGTCGAGTGTCGGATAACTTCACGTGGTGAACACTTGACTACTAGTGGCATGGCCATGCACTTTCTTTATCCGATCTGTGAGGGCGAGACATCTCTCTGTTATGTTAGGAGGGCAAATCCATATCCGACCAGTCACATTCCTCTGCATGTTTCATAGCATGCAAAGCTACCTTTATAAGCGCCGATTCACGGTATAGCGTTTGGCAACCCTAAAGTGCTATTACACATGTAGAAAACCATCTTGATCTCAAGTCTAAGGATTATACATCATCATTGCTTGAGACCAACTAACGACACATAGAATTATAACAATCTCAATAGTGTCTCAAGGTGGGTCTTATCCAACATCATGTTCTCTAACATGTGTCCATATTATTGGTTTGATATCTCCATATCCATGACCCATGAAACATAGTCATCAACCAATACATATGCTAGTCTATTCATATGTGTCCTCATATGTCTACGACCAGGGATCGTATAAGAATAATTATTGTAGAAATATAGAGTTTCACAATCAAGTCACATACTTGATAATAAATATTAACAATATTATTCTAGGAACAAGATAACGTATTATCCAGTGTCGTGAACATAATGAAATATAATCATCTCTATGATTGCCTCTATGGCATATTTCCAACATGCCATGGACTCCCAGCTGATCCTGGACAGGCTTGGCATTGGTGTGGAGGTGGCCTTTCGGCAGAGCTAGTGCGGTTTGTCGTCGGGCTTGCAATGCGGCGGCGTTGCGTGACCACGACATCGTCTTGAGACGGTCCGAGAGATGGCAGCGTCGGCGCATCGCCGAGGCCTCCGATCTGACCTAGTCGGGGAGGCTCGGGAGGGCACGCGTCCGCGTGCCCTTTTCTTCTCGCGCCTAACGCTTGCGGCTTGGTAGGCTGGAGGGTCCGGGTGGGCACGTGGGTACTTACCGCCACAGCCACCGTCACCGTCGTCGTTCCAGGACACCTACCCGAGAGCGCCAGAGTAGTATCCTTTCTTCCCCGAACCGTCTGGATAGTACGGTGGGTTTGACCCTTTCTCGCGCATGGCCCCCGACCAAGGTACGTTTCCGCTCTTTAGGTTTGTGATCGTCGATATATTGTAGAGATTAACATTATTTGTCCTGCGGTTTCTGCTCCAACGAAAGTTGAGCTCTCCCTTGCGAGGCGTGGGCGCCTACTTAGCTTGAGATGCACGGGGAGGTTAGGGGAGTAGCTGAGCCCGCACCCGTCGAGGTTCTTTCCAGGTCGCAAATTAGCGGGCCCCAAGTGATCATCTTGAGCCTGAGTGGAGTTGACCACCTTGGGAGCACGGATCAGCGAGGCTCTGGCGCCTTTCCTGTCTGGGCCTGGCCGAGCACCCTGCACTTTAGAAGCCCAAGTGGGGGCGTATTGGTGGGCGTGGACCGGGTGTGGGACATGGCGACGATAGAAGGAGGTCTTTGTGGGTGGTGTAGCGGTGTGATGGGGGTCTTCGTTGTGCTCTATATACTTGTATTATGTGTTTCGTCTATGACTTGGTTTTCTATTCATTCCCTCTAGCATTGTTCTATTACTTATTCATAGATTACTTCGAATGCGTTAAATGACCTAGTCATTGAACCATTGACGACTTAGCGAGAAAAAGTGGCCCACTACTAGCCAAGTCATGCAGCGGATGACGACTAGTCTCGTGTCGCTCAGCAGTTAAACTACTAACTTGTCCAGCGGTTGAGCGACTAGTCCACATGTCACTCGACCGTTGGGCCATTACTGCTACCAAGTCGTCCAACGGTTGAGCGACTATCAACTATTGGGCGATACTTGCTGAAAGTCGTCTAACAGTTGAGTGACTAGTCCACGTGTCGCTCAACCATTGGGCCAGTACTTGCTGCCAAGATGTCCAACGGTTGAGTGACTACACGGTCGTATAGAAAGCCAGACCCGGTCCCGTCACGGTTTCTTTCGCCATTTCTCTCGATTGACATCCAGAGCAGATCAGGAGAGGAGAAAAGGAGAGGGGTAGAAGGATAGGAGGAGTGAAGAGGGGGATAAGGTAGGGAGAGGGAGAAGTAGAGGAGCTCGAGAGAGGAAGAGAAGGGGAGGAGAGGAGCTTGGGAGAGGTACACAAGGGGAGGAGTGGAGCTTAGGAGAGGACGGTTTGGGAGGAGAGGAGCTTGAGATGTGAAAGAGAAAGACGAAGGAAGCTCGTTGATAGGAAGAGAAGGTCTCCGTGTGAAGGTAATAGTGTTGTTTGTTCTTGTTCTTGGCGAGATGTGGCGCGATGTAGCTACTTGTTGGTTTAGCACGTATTTGGGGAATGTATGTTGAAAATCATTGGTTGCAATGTTTAAAATATTTGTAGTGATAAATCAGTCATGTCGGAGCCCATAAGATTGAAAGTGCATTACAGTGTTGGTACGGTTCATGAAGGTCCATACGGTGTTGACCTAAGTGGTTTCCAGCAAGTCACTATGGTACACTCGGATGTGGAGAATGCCCGAATCGGAGATGTCCTACACTGGCTCACCTGAAGCTTCTCCTTGGACCCCGAGGTGTGGAGTGTCATCGTATAAGGGCTTTGGAGTCAGTCTGCCACACACATTCGGTGGGAGTTGACCAGATTGATGTGCACGGTTGCATAGAAGGGATTTTTGGAAGGCTGCATGCGTCGTGGCTACGAGTGCGTGCTACTCATGCAACCATGTCCGAAGGGAGTCGTCGGAGGCCCTTTCGACGGTTATCATCGGGTTGGTGGGAGTAGCTCGGATGCGGAGCGTGTGGTTCACGAAGAAGACGCAGTGGCCGATGTTGCGGAGGTAGAAGAGGATGAGGTGACCGATGTTGCGGAGGCAGAAGAGGAGGCGGTGACCCATGTTGCTGAGGCAGAAGAGGAATATCGCACACCACATGCTCGGCCCGATGCGCGAGGCGGATC
Organism: Phyllostachys edulis; assembly: GCA_036346405.1. Taxonomy (NCBI): domain Eukaryota; kingdom Viridiplantae; phylum Streptophyta; class Magnoliopsida; order Poales; family Poaceae; genus Phyllostachys; species Phyllostachys edulis. Next base: position 355,437 of record JAYEVD010000782.1, on the reverse strand, counting down.
ACGAGGAGCATGTCGATAGCATAGTGCGTCAGATGGAGATCGATGACTTGACATCTCGGTTGGAGGAGGAAGCTTTAGAAGTGGATGGTGTTGACTCTTCTGAGGAGGACGAAGGTCCCATCCCGTAGGAATGGAATAGGGTGGACGTTGAGGGTCTTACTGTGCACTACGAGCACGAATCACCGTGGGAGTACCATGGGACGGAGGTTTGGCTTCGTGCAATGTTTGTTGACAAGGGATCTCTGCAGAATGCCATTAAGCTATGGGCCTTGTCCATGCAACGACCATTTTGTGTACTCAAATTCAGCCAGGAGTAGTACACCGTGGTCTGCGAGCAGGCTGGGTGTCCTTGGCATGTGCACACATGGAGACCCAAGTACGAGACTCGCTAGATTGTCTCCAAGGTGGAGGCGCACTCTTGCTTGCTTTCGATAGTGTTTTGCTTGAGGCATCGCAACTGGCGTCCACCTTCATAGCCAATGTGATGTCTGAGAGATATAGTGAAGAAAGCGGACTGGAGGCCAAGCACATCATCTTGGCTATCGGCGAAATTTAAGTACAAGATTAGCTACGTGAAGGCATGGCATGCTAAGCAGAAAGCTTTGGAAAGGAGGTTTGGTTCTTTCGAGGCGTGTTACGACAACCTTCCTCGTATGCTCCAGTCTTTGCGGGGAGGGAACCTAGGCACATACATTCTTTGTGAAGGACAAGCCATCCAAAAGACCGCCGCTAGGTTTTATGGTATTGCAGAGGGCCTTCTTAGCATTCGGTCCCTACATCGATGCATTCAGACATATGTTTCTCGTGATCTCAATGGACGAGACGTTTCTAACTGAGAAATACCAAGACATGATCCTGACAGCAATTGGCATTGATGGCAATAATCAGATTTTCCTTAGCCATCGCTTTACGTCGAAAGTGAGAATTTGACAATTTGGTTGTGGTTCGCCGACATCTGAAGAATTGATGGTTGGGGCTTGTCACGATGTACAGTATAATCCATGATCGCCACCACAGGATGATGAAGGCCATTCAAAAACTTTAGCAAGACCACGATGAGCCGTTCCCTTAGCTAGACATGAGGAATAGATGGTGTATTCGCCATCTGGGGGCCAACTTCTTCAAACAGTTCAGGCAGCAACCATTGATGAAGCTATTCAAGAGGCTTACTATGCAGAACCAGTAGCGTAAATTTGATGCATTGTGGGAGATATTGGACGAGCACACGAGGAAGCATGTCGTTGAGAGGAACAAGCGTCCGCTCATTCTGAGGCGGCGCAACGAATGCCTCACACCAGCTGCGGAGCTCGACCCTCCCCATTTGTGAGAGGACCTCGAGGGACATCGGTGTTTCTCTCATTGGATTGAGGCGAGCCATTGGGCGATGGTCCTTCTTTGCTGCGACACCGGACGGTGTAAGGTACAACATAATGACCACTAACCTTCAGAGGTGTACAAGCCCCGGGTTATTAGGGGCCTCCATTCTCGGTGGCTTCGTCGCCATCGTGGAAGGCGTTACGCGGTACAATTGGATATTTTAGGAAAGGCATGCAAATCACGGTACTTCATCTGACCAACCCACATACCGTCTTGCTCAAAAATTACAAGCGTACATGCGAGGCCAAGACGAGAAGGCTTAATCGCACCACGGTCTTCATAATGGGCAATATGGACATCGATCTGACGTGGTCCTTGAGGCGAGCAGATTTGGGATGGCTCGGTCTCTTATTACCCACGGTATGTCTTGGAGACCATGTGAATGAACCTAGGCTGTACATGCAACAAGCTAAAGCTCCTTCACAAGCCATGCTCTCATGTCCTCGCGCGTTTGGCACCATCCACATGGACCCATCAGAACTTCATATCGGAGTACTTCATGAAGGAGAGGGTGCAGCAAGCGTGGTGCAGGCGAGTGAAGAGCTTCGGGGTTGTGGGCAACTTCACCACGTTGGATATTGCATAGAGGACTTGGATTAGGATCTAGACACATTGAATGGGGAAGAAATTTGTCGGTGAGTCGTCGCATTAGGAGCGATATGGACGAAGGGAAGGCTGGAGTGGCGGGTAGGCGTTGCGACATTGCCGCCGGAAGGCCCTGCTGCGAGAACTTGCAAGGTGCTGCCGACCACGTGGAACACCGACTTGTACTTGACATGTTGTAAATTGTACTTCAGACAGTACTTTATTTGAAGTGTATTACCTTCACACGTAGGAATACCAACTTGTAAGCACTATGAAACTAGTTGTATCGTAATTGCAAATTTTAACTTTATTTGAAGTGTCAATCTCTCGTCTTAATTTCAATGCCCGACGTGACCTCGCTCGTGGCCTGCGTGACCACTCTCTGCAAGCGAGACATGACCACTCTCTGCAAGCGGGGCGTGACCAACGAGGCGCTTTTCGGACGACGTGACCCGACGAGGTAGCCTTTCAGGACAACATGACCCGACGAGGCAGCCTTTAAGAATGACATGACTCGACAAGGCAGCCTTTCAAGATGACGTGACCCGACTAGTCAGCTTTTAAGGACGATGTGACCGAACGAGTTAGCTTTTAAGAACGGCGTGACCTTGAGTCTCCTCGGGGAATGCCTCGCGGACACAAATTTCTTTAAGCGAATTACAATTGATGGCGTATCTGACATTGACAGCATATAAATACTACCCCTTCCACACAGAGTTCTCCTGCATCCAGAGTTCAACACAATCTCGCTCGAATGGACAAGCACTGGGAGGACGTCCGTGAAATGCAAAGGTAGTATGCAGCCCGGGAGGAACAAAGGGAGGCGTGCGGGAGGCCACCTCCTGCAATGGCGTCGCCCAAGTAGTAGCAACGCCTACCACAACATCCCAACAGTGTTACGCGCAACACCCGCCTGGGGAGACACCCTCTGTTGGTGTAGGGACAGATGCAAGTTCTTCAAGTCCAAGCACCGCCTAAGCCTGGGCATGCATTACTGGGGTTGCACAAACTACTCCAGTGACTATCCCGACCGCCGTTAGGACACGAGATGCTATCGTGACCGTAAGGACAGAGTACCATTATGTTCCCCTACCATTTCTCTTTCAAAGTTCACACTAACAACCTCTCTCATCCACTCATGGTCCCGGATCCACTATGTAGCTATAAGTGGATCGACCTGAATCCACCCACATGACCAGTGGACTCTCGACTACGAGGAGTGGGATACCAACAGGGACCGTGAGCGGAGGGAGGAGGAGCGCTACACCGAAGAGCACAACCAGTGTATCTGGTGGAAGACGCAAGCCCATCTAAAGGTGTGCAGGCACAGGGAGCGCAAGAAAAATAGGGAATTGGCGGCCGAGGCTAAGTCAGCCGGCGAGGAGTACAATGCCGAGCTCGCAAGGAAGGGCAAATGGCCTCGGTCCACAAGATGGTCGACGACCCCTTCGTCCATATGTCCCATGTATTTCTAATTTCTGAAGGCATCGTGTCACGAGTCCTTGGTTCGTTAGCACCTTGCCATGTAATCCTTATCGGATCAAATGTCGTATTATTATTGTTGCACTTTCATAATATCACTTACCTTCGTACTTACGAATCATTGCTACCTCTATCGTCCTCACAAAATTTTTCAAAAATTAAGCACACTAGAACAACATACGATGATCACAAAATATTATTGCGAGTCTCACAAATTTAGTACCCTTTAGATTCTACGAAAATTACCAACGGACCAACCAACCTTGTCACCACCTTTTTATTTCCAAAAAAAATAACATCCTACAACAGGATTTCCTAAATGTAATACTTAGAAAATGTATCATTTATTCCAACATAATTACTCCAAACGGATTTATTAAATAGCAAATCTTCTACCTCAAATCGCCCCGTGGTTGGGCGTCTTTAAGTAAGTCGCTCAACCACTAGGCGACTTAGTAAAATCGCTCAACTACCAAGCGACTCTAACGCTTGGCGCTCTGTGGTTGGGTGACTACGGACAGTCGCCCAATGGTTGGGCGACTATGTGTAAGTCGCCCAACAATACGGCGACTGATGATTATTTCTGACAAAAAAAGGTAGTATTATTTCTGTAATTCTGAATAAAAAATAGATTGTTAAAAAAATCTACATATAAGTAACTGATACTAGTGTCCAATGCGCTAAGAAAATCTTAAATGACTTAGCGTATTCAACACACAACAACCTGTACTTTTTGGAAGTACCTAGTTGATAAGTTCATTCTTTCTTCTCTTTTCTTAAGAAAAAGCCATCACCAATAAATAAAAAGCACCACAGTTATCAACAATTGATCTATGATTTAACTTGATAACTCATTATGAATGTTCCATCAATTTGATCGCTGTATTGATCATTGGCATTTTTCACAAACCGCGATCGGTCCAATTTAAGATGTCAGTTTAGTATGGTGATTTTGGTATGAGTTTTTTTCTAGGAAACTTTTTCCACCAAATATTAAACGCTGATTGGTACTAGTGTTGGATAGATGGGTATACATTTAGTATGTGCATAGAGCAAAATCAACATATATTTTGGACTGGAGGGAGTACTATTATCATGATGTTAACTGTTGACAAGAAATGTATCATTCATCATCCCAGTTAAAAAAAGGGATATGTAAGAATGGCTACTTTCCAACAGGCACCAAGCCCAGAACCACATTCCCGTTTCCATGACCCATTCCACAAGCTGAAGAGAAAAGCCTACATGAAGTCACCACTAACACTAACCCTGAGGCCTGAACCACCTGAACAACCAAATCTAACTAGCCAAGCACTTTTCTAAAACAAAAGATTGGATCTGAATACTCTGTGAGAGTGAGATACAAGCATCTGATTAGAATGTGAGATGCTACAATTACAAACTATAAGGATCTACATGCAAAAAGAGAATTTTCGAATGGCATATAGTTGGAAGAAAGACACGCATTGCTGTGGATGAGTTTGGTGGATAGGGAGGAGGTGCTGGAGGAGAAGTCCCCTCCTACTCCACGAGGCCGACGCAGAGGCCGCAGGTGGCGGCATCGAGTGCGATGGGAGGGCCGCCCAGTGGGCCCTGTGGCCGTGTGGCCTCAAGGGCCCACCGGGAGGGGCGAGCGTGGGCGGCCAGAGCCCGCGGCGGAGGCGCCACGCCCATGCCGAGTCCAAACGCGTGGTGTGGGGTTGCTCTGTTGGGTTGCGTCTAGGAGTAGGGAAAACTTCGATGGAGAGTCGGTTTTCTTAGGGTGCGTTTGGTTGGTGGAACGAGGTTTAATGGGATGGGATGGTACAAGTAGGATGGGATCGTCCTGTATGGGATGATACAGTCAATCTGTTTGGTTGGCTGTATGGGATGATACAGGATTTTGTTTGGTTGGTTGTATAGGATGGTTCTGGATGGTTCAAGCTGTTGTTTGGTTTGGTGGATGAAGTTGGATATGGTAACCCTCTCAGTATAGGTGGTGAGTTTACTGTTCACAATTGTGAGAATTGAGTTTAGAAATTGATTTGAATTTAAATTCAAGTTTGGGAATTGTTTTGCACACAATTAACTTTTATATTTTTTGCCAAGCCGAATTTGAGGCAAGGAAATTATTTTAACTTTCGAAATTTAACAACATTTAACGACATTTAACGATAATTGACAAAATTTAATGATATTTAAGGGCATTTGACAATAGTTAGCGATATTTAATGACATTTAATGATATTTAACGACATTTGGCGATAATTGACGACATGTAACAATATTTGACGACATTTGACAATAATTGAGAACATTTGATGATATTTAACGATATTCGACAATATTTGATGATATTTAATGACATTTAACGACATTTGACGATATTTGACGATATTTGACAATTTTTTACGACATTTGATGATTTTTGACGACATTTGACGACATTTGAAGATATTTGACAACGTTTAACGACATTTGATGACGTCTGACGACGTTTGACGATGTTTGATGATGTTTGACGATGTTTGATGATATTTAACGGTATTTGACGACATTTGATGATAATTGAGAACATTTGACAATATTTGTTGTGATATTTAACAACATTTGACAATAATTGAGAACATTTGTGATATTTAACGACAATTATTACAATAAACATTTATTACAACAAATAATTACTACAATAAGTGACAATTCATGCCCCCTCCACTTTTTTCCGGGCTTGGGACTGGCATCGGTAGTGTTAGGCACCCCCACCCTCACATGTACCCCCAAAAAATAAAGAAGTAACAATTCACAGCAATACTCAGTAAGTTTTGTTTTCTAGTGGTTTCATTAGTGATGCAAGTAACTAAAGTTGCAATACAACTCATAGTCATTGTTTAAAGGATTAAACTTCTTCTGAACAAGAAGTAAAGACTATTGCTAAAAGTCATAAGCTCCTTTCGAGTGCTCCATATTTTAGAGTAAAAGGCATGGGGTTCTTTTTTGCTCTGTCTGTTGTTAACATTGTGAAGCCAATTTTGAGGCCGATGGATGAGCCGAGAACCTGTAATTTCTTGTATAAATGCCAGTAGTTAGCTAGATTACTGTATCTTATCTGTACCATGTTTTGCAAGAGATGGAGCGAAAAGAAAAAAGGAAAGGGAAAGTATTGCAAGAGAGGAAGGCTAATGAATCATCTGAATCTGAAAGGTGCAAGCTTTGACAGGAGCTGCAGAAAATTAGAATCATACTTCAAAGCTCAAACTAATTGATATGCCCAAAAAATGGCAAAAAAATTAAATGGCTTCTACCAACATGTTGGTGTGCCATGTGTCTGACTAGTATTTGATGCCAACATTTGCTAGACATGAATTGGAGGCTTGGAGCCATATCAGTTGTATGCTTGTATCAAATTGTCAATGCAATTTCAGCATACTATAGGTATCTTGATGGAGCCATGACAAGGTGAGACTTTTGTCCCAACAGATAAAACTCTTACAATGGTGATATATTATTGTTCACACAACTAACCTTAACTTTACGCCTATATATGGAAAGACAATGCAAGATATGTATAGAACTTTTAAAACTTCAAATATAATATGTTTGTACGTAAATAGAAATATTTATAAATAATAAGCCAAGAAAAATGCAAAAAAGAGATCACAACAAAACCTCAAATTACCACATGTTTGTGGGATATTGGTGGAAACAAAATTAGGTTGATATCCAAGCCATATTAGCAGTTAGGAAACTACATACTTGTGGTCTAGTGCACACTAGCCATTGACCCAACAAAGAAACAGCTATATCTTGGAGATTTGGGGGAATTACCATGTATTTCTCAAATGCAATCAGCACAAGACGATTTACACCAATTCTGCTCTTGCCTCCTCCGAGCAGAAGACGAGCACAATGGGATGGAGTTAATGGTACCCTCCTCTCCCACATATTAACAGTCTCAACAAGAATACCAATAACTCCATTGCCCAGCAAAGTGTCATTGCCTTTGTGAATGAAAATGCAGTCAACATACCTTCAATGTTCAAATAATCAATTATCACAAAATGCAGTTTAACAACAGAAGGATCAAGTTGTTATTCATGAATTGGATGCTCAATGCCCAATTGTTCGAGTGTGCAATCATATGCATGAGTTGTAGATTGAATGGATGAACAAGTTGTCATGCATGCCCTAGCAAGATATCAAAACATAGAACATATCATTGTTTGGCCAAGCACCTCCTCGTTACCATCACAGTCAAGCAAACAAGTAGTAGCAAACACAATTCATCATTTTCATGGATGAAAATAGCAAGCAATACCATAAACAATATCACCGGTTCATCAAAATGAAACAACATTTTCAAAAATGGTAATCAAGCAATTCATTGATTAAACGGCTCATGTGGCGGCGTTGTGGTGAGGCCTCGGGCCTAGCAATGCAACAGCGCCTAAGGAGGAGGGGAGGGCGGCGTGGCACGGGAGGTGGAGGGAGGAGGCGGCGGCAGGGAGGTGGAGGGAGGAGGCGGCGGCGGCACGGGAGGAGGAGGAGGCGGCGGTGGCACAAGAGGTGGAGGGGGAGGCGGTGGCACGGTGGAGGGAGGCGGCGGTGGCACGGGAGGTGGAGGGAGGAGGTGATGGCGGCTCAGGAGGAGGGAGCCGGGGAGGAGAGGGACTTGGGCGGCGGGGACAACGAAGGAGGCCGGGCGCGGGGGGGATGGAGCCGGAGGAGGAGGCGATGGGGGAGGGAACCCGAGGAGGAGCCACAGCCCTATCGAGGGAGGACGGAGCTGGGGAAGGAGGCACCGCATCGGGGAGGCGCCACCGCGGAAGAAGGTCTTGGGGGAGGAGGTGCACTGGGGAGGAGGGAGGGTGTCGGTGGAGAAGCGGAGCACTCAGCAGCTCGGCCGCCGTGACTCAGTGCCTCCCCACCCATCGATCTGGCGGCGGGGAAGGGCGGGCGGCGTGAGGGGCTCGAGGCGAGGAGGCAAGTGGCGGGAGGAGGTTGAAGAGGTCGAGGGACGGGGAGGGAGGGAGAGGAGGAGGCAGGGCGAGGGGAGGTGGAGGTCGGTGGAGGAGGCGAGGCGAAGAGCCTGTGTGAGGAGGAGGAGAGTGACCCGCGATCCACGAGGAGAAAGGTGAACCGCGTGGTTCGCGATTTTTTGGCGAACGCGGTGATACAGCATCTGAGTGGAATATTCTCTTCTATGGAACCATTCGGTGCTGAATTAGTTGATTCCATTCATCCAACCAAACAGGTGAACTAGTATATTTCTTGAACCATCCGGTACAGGATCATTTCATTCCTCCATCCAAACAGACCCTTAGTAGATCCTGCGAGTTGGGAACTTAGGATAACTCGATGGAGATGGAAATGGGTCGGACGAGAAACAATTCCAAGTGAATAGATGATGACTTTCGGTATTTATCCAAATTTCAAACTCAAGTTTTAGGGAAATATTTTCAGTCAATACATAACTGGTTTAAGTTTTTTTTTCCAGTTGATAGTGGAAGTTTGAATGATGTAAGGATTACGTAAAAAAAACATGGTGGTGAGTTACTCAAAACCAATGAATTTTCCTGTATATTTTCTATAGGATTTTTTGTGTATACTGGTGGTGTTTCTCTGATGTAACGATATTTGGTGCGTAGATATCCTTTTTAAACACATTGTTCTAGATTTTTCAGACACTACTTTGTTTGCAAAGTATAACCACGAAGTGTTGCAGTGTTATCTTGAGGATTTGATTAAATGTTTTCCTTCCATACATTTGATAGGGCACCACTATCTATTCAAAAAAAATTTGTTATGTTACACTTGAGGCCTGCACAAATCTTTCTGGATCAAAATGAGCATGTAGCAACCCTACATTTGGAACCTCTTTCAGTAGGCTAGAAATAAGAAGAGCATGATAACTGCCTAGTCACTAATACTACTACTCTCTAAATATTTTGAGGACTAAAATTGTACCAAATGTAGTTAGCACAAATCTCTAATGGAATGCAGCCATGTAGCGACATGCTTGCGTGACCACCAAATACGTGTGCCGAACACGTGTGTGGCACCTGGCGCACCAGGGATAAAAAAAAAACTCGACCGGTTAATCCAGATCCAATTACACACCAAGTCACCAAGCTCTTTAAATAAATAATGGGAGAATTGATAATCTGCCACACCTTACAGGTGGTTTTTGACATATTGCCTTTATGTTCATTGCAATTGATCATTTGCCACATCTTTCCTTGCCTCTTTGTTGTTTTGCCACTTTGGGCATTTCTACCCTTGTCTTCTTCCCTCATCTTCTTCCACATCTTCTCTTCCTCATCTTCTTTCATTTGGCCATGGCAGACCGACGACCCCTGTCTTCTTCTTCCCCTTCTTCTCTTCTCTTCTTCCTCCTTGTCCTTCACACCGCCGACACTTGCTTCCCCATGAATGTCCACCTTCCACGTGCCACCTCGGCTTCCTCTCCTCCTGGCCGCCGCACCGTCCCCCAGCAGCTCCCGCGGTGACGCCAAGGACATCTACTTCAACCTCTCCAACGCCTTCCCCTCTGGCCCAGTGCTCCGCCTCTCGTACTGTCTCAACGAGCCACTCCAGCCCTTCGCCCTCTCCGTCGGCACCGGCCTTAGCTCTCTCGGGTCCCCCGTACGTGCACCCTTTGCCGTTGCATCTTCAGGGGCGAGCACCTCCTCCTTCATGTCGAGTTGCGCGTAGACGTCGAGGACGACAGAGTAGGTGACATCGTCTGGGAGGACGTCGTCTGCAGCGTACATGCGCTCAAACCACTCGACGGCCTTGGCAAACTGGCGGTAGTGGCGGGCGGCGGTGATGAGGGTGGAGTAGGTGATGTTGTCGAGGGGGACGCCGATGGTGAGCATGTCGAGGGCGAGGCACTCAGTGTGGGGCCACTAGTGGGCAGCGCGAAGGGACTTGAGGGTGATGTTGAAAAAGATGGTGTCGAGGGGGGAAGTCGAGGAGGGAGCGAAGCCATCGAAGAAGGAGAGGGACTTGCATGAGGACATGTAGAGGTAGTTGAGGAGGAGGAGCGCGTTGGACGGGGGGCAATTGGAGCAGGGCGGAGGAGGGGTCAGAGGAGGGGGAGCGGTGGTTGAAAATGAGTCGGAGCTTGGTTGGATTGAGAGGAGGTAGAAGAGAAGAGGAAAAAGAAGGTGATGAAGAAGACAGGGGCAAAATTGTCCAAAAGGGCAAAAAATCAAGGGGGGTACAAAAGATAGGGCAAAAGATCAATTACATGGAACTTAATGGAAAATGATCGAAACCTCAGCAAAGGTGGGGCAAAAGATCAATTCCCCCGTAAATAAATCTGCCGTACCAGTTGTCGGACCTTGAGCGTTGAATACCTGAAGCCCTCGTGTGTGTACTGTACTAGTCCCATGATCAGTGGCTAGTACACACATCCGCAACATTGATAATTGCATCCATACAATTTATACATACGACATGAAACAAATAGGACATTAAACTTAAGCATTCACATAACAAGTTTACATTACATGGTCGACCGGCCAAATTAAATTGCAGCTTCAAAGAGTAAACAGCGAAAGCATGGTAATAAAACCAAAATGAGTCCAGCGGTGTGCCTCATCCCAACCTTGACTGGGGTTACATCGTGGCAGCTCCACCTCCCATGGCTACAACCCCAAGGTTGGCGGTGTTTTGGATGAGCTGTTGCAGCAGGAGGGTGTTCGTTTGTCGCCCTTTTTCTATCATGGTGAGCGCTTGTGCCATTGTGGGCACTTGCTGACACCTCAGCTTCTTGAATGACATCTTGATCTTGCTCGACTTCTTGGCCTTGGTTGTGGAAGGTGCAGCGGGTTAGGATCTGATGGGTTGGGTGCCACGCCTCTCATTGCTGTGAACCAGAGGCATCACCAATCACCATGAGTTAGTTCACAGAATGAGTTACCGACATCATGTCCATACAACATGCATTTTAACAATTTGTGTGTAGGGTGAAGGGGAATAAGCACAAGTTGAGTGGGTTGGCAAGTAATGACATCCCATACTAAAATATTTTATGTAAAACTGAAATATGCAATACTTCATAACATAGGGGCAGCATACATGAAACTTTAACATAACTGTTAAGTTTTGCATGGTTTGCACATTATTTGCTTAAACATACAACAAGCAACAAAACCCAGCATAAGTAGCAAATTACAACCATCATACATCAGTGCCTTACATATTTTAGTGCACCAAAATACCCAAAATTAGCTCACACTAAGTCCCTAGTAGTGAGCTCCCGTCAAACAATCTAGTCCTAGATGTCACCGTTGTGCCCAGCGGCGTGAGACGACTTAGGGGCAGTGGGCGATGAAGACCTCATGAACTCGATCTCCTCACACCTATTGTGGTGAAGACGGTGTCGCTGCACTACTTGTGGTGGCTCGTCTGCATATGTGCGGATGGCCATCACGCGACGACGATGATCGATAGCCGACATTCGAGGATGTTGGGTACTCGGACGGATGCGGTGGGTCGGCTCAAGCAACTTCTCAGCAGGTGCTAGTACGGCACCCACCCCATACAATAGCTCCTGCGTGAAGAATCCTTGGCCCACCAACAGGGCGATACTATCGTCGAGTGTGGCTATCCTCGGGCGTGCCTCGAACAGCTCACTGGTTGCGTAATGGAGGTATCCATCGAGTGATCTCACCAAGCCCGCAAGATGCAGGTGGGGAGTGATGAAATCCATACCCACCACCTGGTAGGTATGTTCCTCTCTATCCCCTGAGCATGCGGGTAAATAGTAAAACATGTCCTACATCTCAGGTAGGTCGTGGCAGAGAAAAATGATGGCGATGTAGGCCACATGTAGAGTGACATGAGAGCGCAAGAGCCTCGCCCGTAGTAGCAGAAGGATGAATCTCCAACGTGTCGTCCTTGGATAAACACCTGTGTGAGGTACTTGGTGGACACAGCGCTGGAGGGTGTGATGAAAATGGTGTACAACGGCATGTGAGGGTAGCGAACACGCTGCAACATCACCCATAGGGTGTGCTGCAATGTGCCCTCCTCAAACACAGTTGTCCGGTACTACGGCTCCCAATAGGTAGGCATCTACAATTTTTTAAAAATGCAAGAGTTAGTGATCATTTCTATAATATAATGAGAGGTAAAGATAAGAAATGATGCTAGGAAAAGAGAAGGGTGTAGCAATATGTTGTCTAACATTTTCCATGATAATTTGTTAGCTTCCAAAGGTTCGGTTTCATATCATACCCTCCCTTTGTCTACGCGATTAATTATAACTTCGTCTTACTACCCAATTGAATCACCACAAATTGAATGTAGAGAGGGTTAAATGGATAGTAAACACATAATTTTCAACGCGTATTCTAGTTCTGAAATTTCTTGCAAAGAGCCCTCTAAAAATAGTGTTTGCGTTAGATTAAAATGGGTTTTCGAAATACCTTTTGATATAGTGTTTTCGAGACTTTTTCAAAATATTTTGGTTCTGTTTTAATAATAAAAATGTTGCTAAAAACTTTTATTTTCAGAAGTACAACTTCTAAAACAAGGGTTATTTGAGAGAAGTTGAGAAGGGATGACAAAAGAATGACTTAGATGAGAGAAGAAAGCTAAGAGAGGTAAGATTAGCAAAATGCCTATATTTTTCACAACTATTTTTATGATTAAATAAGTTGTATTTTGAAAACCAAATCTTAAACTAACAGTCATTCTAACTAGGGCTTGACCTACAGCTAGTATGGCTCTGATACTAACACTATCGGACCCCAAGCATTGAATACCCGAAGCCCACGTGTATGTACCGTACTAGTTCCATGATCAGTGGCTAGTACAAATATCCACAACATTGATAATCATATCCATACAATTTATACATATGACATGAAACAAATAGGACATTAAACTTAAGCATTTACATAACAAGTTTATATTACAAGCCGACCGCCAAATTAAACTACAATTTCAACGAGTAAACAGCGGAAGCATAGTAATAAAACCAAAATGAGTCCAGCAGTGTGCCTCATCCCTACCCGCAGGAAACCAACAAGGACAAACCCTAGAAAGACCCATCACCGTACCCTCTAGTACTGGGTGCAAAGAACACATTGTCGGAACGGTTCATCCTCGTACTCTAAACAATATTTTATGCAAGATTGAGTACATTTTGTAATCAACAAGACTTGCAGTGTATCGCAACATAATATAAATGCCAGGCTATCAAAGAATGAGGCTCCACGCTATAAGTTATTTTCAACATTAAGCAAGTTTAATTTGCAATATCGATATGTAATAGTTTGCAACAGAAATTTTAAAGAGAAATTGACATATAATAAAATAACAGGTATGCAACTTTAACAATAGTAGATCACAACCCTCCTCAACTACGATCATTGATTCATTCTCAACCATAGACATGGCACACATGACAGCAACAACAAAACCATACCATCATTTCCCAACAAGACCATTTTTGCAAAAGTAGAGACTATACCTGATGTGACTGCACTATGCATGCTCATGACCGTGAGCATGGCTATTTAAATAGATTTACACTCTACAGAGGTGTACAACATTATCCACACGATACGAGCTCTCTAGTTTGTTTGGCATCCGTCGACACCTCCGCTCACAACATGTTAGTAAGCAATCTAGAGTTCAAAACGAAGCTTTTACATCACCTAACACTACTACAGAAAAGGTCTTCATAGACGCGGTTCAAAACATCATCACGAGCGGTTTAAGTAAGTAAATGCGAGTTTATAGGTCGATGATGACATGAGGTCTTCACAGACGGTTTTCAAACCATCTGTCATGCATACTGTCACAAACAGTTATTAACTGAGAATCGTCCGTGATAGGCAACTATCATAGACGGTTTTAAATGAAACCGTCTGTGATGGTGATATATCATAGGCGGTTTTAAGTGAAATATGCTGTGATGGTGATATATCCTGAGCGGTTTGTGGCTGAAACCGTCTGTGTTGACTTTCTCTATAAAGCCTCTAGCGGTGGTACTTGTGCCTTTAAAACCGGCATCATATTATATATATATATATATATTGTTCGTAGTCCCTCAGCCACTTTAGGAAGTGCGTCCCACGCACATGAGAAGGATGAGATAGCGACCACGGGCAACTTCATCGAGCCCATGCAAATTTAAGAAGTATGGCTGCAAGGAGAGCGTCGAATATCCAATTACATTGGCGATACATGATGCCACTTCCCGCGAGATCGTCTCATTAGCCATGGGCAACTTCGCCGAGCCCATGCAAGTTTAAAATATGGTACGCAAGGAGAGCGTCGGGACATCCAATTACCTATTGGCGATATATGATGCTACTTCGGTAGGATACCTCGCATCCACATCACTTTACGAACATATGTTTAAGAAAGAAGAAAGTGGCGATGGATGTATCCTACCGAAGTGGCATCATGTATCGAAGAACTGTAATTGGATGTCACAACGCCTAGCAAACTCGATAATGGGCTCGATCCTCGATGTCTCATCTTTGCGTGGATGACCCCGAAAGTGGTGAGGGACTACAAACAATAGATATATGATGCCGGTTTTAAAAGCACAAGCAGCCACTGCTTGGAGACTTTATAGAGAAGAGATTAGGAATGGAATGGTAGGATGTACTTGGGACGCAAGGTAGGAGAACTTGACCGGCATGAACACAGTTACATAGACAAAGGTGACATAAATGGCGAGATGCAACGGATGACATCTTGACAAAATGACAAATCAACAATAAGTCATAACATACATATCACACATTTTATACATCTATTTTTGCAAATCATCAATCATACATATCAACAGCCCATGGTTCACCAAGAAAGTTTCCACTATCAATAGCAGACAACACTTGACACCTCTGAATAAGTCATAAGTCATAACAATATAACATATCAACATTTCATACATATCAACAACCCAATAAGTCATAACATATCAACAACCCATACATATCAATAGCAGAGACAACACTTGATACTTCGAATAAGTCATAAGTCATAACAATATAACATATCAACGGACAATAGCCCATACATATCAACACCCAATACTTCAATAGCGAGACAATACTTACATACAGATTCACTCATTCAACAATCGACAATCGACACAAGTGCACAACCATTCAAGCGGCGAGGGAGGTGGGGGCTGTGGTGCTAGGGAAGCGAGAGGGAAGGCGGAAGCGGCAAGCGAGTAGAGAAGGGACTGAGGGGAGCTAGGCGCTAGGGGGAGTCTTGATGCTCTGAGGCAGAGAAGGAGCAGGCGAGTAGAAGCAGAAGGTGATAGGGAACTACTGGCTAGGGGAGCAGAGAGGGAAGAAGGGTGACCAATGGTAGAGCGATGGAGAGTCTTTGTGGCGAGGGGGAGCGGGAAGAGAGGGAAGGGCGGCGCACCACTAGTCGACACACCCAATAGGTGATAGATCTGTCTTATCTCGACATCGCCGGTGTCGGTGGTGAGGTAGCCGAGGCCGAGGTTAGGGAGGCGCGCACATCGCCAGATGTGAGCAGATGTAGGGGTCTTCTGCGGCATCGAAGAACGGGTCGGCGGCATGGCGTCGAGGTCGGGGGCACTTTCGGGTGGGGAGAGCAGAGGCGAGTAAGGGCCTTTGGGGAGTGATGAGTTAGGGCGCAAACCCTAGCGGGCTCCTACTAATAAAGACATATCACAGACGATTCTATTATGTAACCGTCAGTGATACTTATCATAGACAGTTCTATTATGGAACCGTCTGAGATATGAGACATCACTAACGGTTCTATTATGGAAATGCGTGATATGAGACATCACGGACGTAATAGAACCATCTATCATAAGCAAGAATGGAGTCGCTCGGATCTACTGCATACGATATATATATATATATATATATATATATATATATATATATTCTCATGTATACATTTACATGACATGAAGAAATTACATGTTTATATGTCAATTTTGTCATTGAAATACTGCTGAAAATTTGCTTTAACTATGATCGATACATATATCACACAGATTGGATATAATAAATTTTTGACGGCAAGCCTCCTGGAGACGTGCAACGTCGTTGTGGAGGACCACGTCGATGATGCGGTAAACTCGTCGGAAGTGGGTAATCACTCGGAAGACACGACGGAGGAGAATATCAAGACGGCGGAAGGTGGCCGTCACCTACTCCGGCAAATCCACGAACAGAGGAGTGAAGACACTGTTGAAACAATGTCTTTTCACAGCATCCACCAATGTACGGCGGGAGAGGCGCTCGTACAGTATGGCCAGGTAGACCAACAATGCCAGCGACAAGGAAACAAAGGGAGCCATTTCTGCTTTACAAGTATAGAGTTATATATATGTGGGGATAATCATCTTCGATGGCGGATAATCCATTTTATAAAACAAGGAATAAATTCAGCGCGTGAGACGAAGAGACACATCGGGGAGCCGAAGCGGCATTGATGCAACAAAGAGACGCATCGGCGACGAAGAAACTCACCGGAGTCAGTGAGTTGAAGCGACATTATCTCAGACGGTTCTAATTAAAAACCGTCTATGAAGTCTGTAATTATCACAGACGGTTCATGTTTAGAATCGTCTGTGATATTTCACAGACGGTTTTCAATATGAACTATCTGTGAAGTCTACAATTATCACATACGGTTCATGTTTAGAACCATTTGTGATACTTCACAAACAGTTTTTAATATGAACTGTCTGTGATATTACCTCTTCATAGACGATTTTTAGCGCATCTAGTTACACAGACAGTCTCTAAACAAAAACCGTCTATGATTGTATTTAATACAGATTGTTTTGATTAACCGTTTGTGATCAGACGTCTAGTATTAGCATTTTTGTAGTAGTGTAATCCTAACCTTGCACTAGCCTGGCGAAAGACAAACCCTCATACCAGCCAGGTGCACCCTATTTTAGTGAGGCATTCACCATTGTATCGAAAAGCTTTAGTCCCAACGCATCGGTGAAGGGAGCCCCTTCAAGCAAACCTACCCGGATATGCTCGTACTGTTGCGACCTACCAACATTCAAGGCTAGTCCTCTATGACTTAATTAGCTAAGACCACCCCAGTTCAACAGTGTGGTTGTACGCTTAGGCTTATATTGGTGGCACCGGCGTTCGGTCCTTAATCGACCTGAGCGAGGATCTCCCCTATCTACATGCGAGATACACCTCTAACATTCATCTATTCATTATATAAATCGTCCATGCAAAAAACTAAGTTTTTTATTTTTATTTTCATTCCAAACTAACAGAGGTAACCCCTCTAGTCCAACATTTCAAAATGTAACAATTATATTCGCAAATTTTATCAAATGTTCAAATCTAGTGAAAACTAGAGCACGCCTAAGCGTGTATTCAATATCCGTAATCCAAATACCCAAATTGACATTATCTACTATCTAAACCATGTCCTAAAGGCTACAATAGTAAGGATATCAACATCTCAAGGAGGGTCATGCATACAATAGGGATTTAGCTACCGTTACGTAAATATAGTGATTTTAGCCAAACATACACGCATGCATAATTAATTTTGCAAAAATGAAATACAATAATTGAAATAATAGGATCAACATGGTAAAAGGAGGTGGTTGCCTTGCTCAGGTAGCTCTGAGTATGAGGGTGCTGGATCGTCAAGAGATTTGTTCATGTTTCCGATGCCTATTCGAAAGAGCCGAAAACAAATCACAAATAGTAAAATAAATTCAACAGCAAAAAATTCAAATATTTTTCCATGTTCAGATAGAGCAAATGTTATATGAATTTAGAAAAAGAATAATCCAATTTGGAGTTCATATGCAAAAGTTATTAGCATTTGAATTTTGTTTGGTTTGAAAAAATCTTGGAAATTAGGAAAGTGATGACGTCGATGGCGTATTTTCTGAAATTACACTTTCCAACAGATAAGGCATATTTCCGTCGAACTGAAAGCCACTTTTCCATTTTTACCATTTTTCTAATAAATCAATTTCTTACATATGGGCCTTGTGTGTCAGTCTCTTGGGTTTTTAATTCATGTTTTCATTTAAGAAAACAGTGATGGCCCCACATGTCAGTGACTCATTAGTATTTAACTGAGTGATTAACCTTAATTTGATTTTACCCTTGAGTTAACCCTCTAACAAGTGGGGTCCACTTGTTAGCCTCTCGGTTTTAAACATGTTTTATTAATGAAAATAGTGCGTGGGTCCCGCATGTCAGTGACCCACTTACTAAAACCCGTTTAAATTATATTTTTGATTAGTTTTTAGTCAGTCTCACATGTCATCGACTTAATCTATTTAACCACTGTGATTAGCGTTAAACAAATCCTAATCACGAGGGGGCCCACTGCTAGAGAGAGAGGAGAGTAGAGCGCAGTGTGCCACGTCGGCTCGGTGAGCTCACTGGCGGAGAACAATATGGCAGCTTGGCTCGGGAAGGGGCAAAATGGAGTCCTAGCTCAATGAAGATTCTGCCAGGTGGTGGCAGCGAGGAAATGGATGGGTGGAGCGTCACCGACGATGACTTCCAAAGGCAGTGCAGAGTATGGTCGCGATGATTTTTGTGACCAGAGCATAAGCAAAGCAAGAGATGGTGCGCATAGGCTCTAGTGGACTTTTGCGATGCTACTGGTGGCGGCACGGAGACCAATGGTCATCAAAGTTGCAATGACAACGTCTCTTGTAATGGCGCCATGGGAGGCCGCGGTGATTTCTATGCTAGGTAGGTAAACATCCTATCCAACGGGCACATTAGCTCTAGGGGGCTACTAGAAGCTCACCAAGAGGGTTAACAGCGTCGGAGGATGACCAGAGAGCATGGAGCAGCGACGGGCAGCGGCGGCAGCGACGACTTCATGGTAAAGATGCTCTATGGTCATGGAGAAGCTACAAGGATCCATGCATTAGCTCACGGGTATGCTAAGGATGGTGAAGGAGGAAGGAATTAGCCATAGACTTAAAGGGGTGATGACAAATAGCAAAAGTAGTTGCGGTAGCCAGATTTGGGGCAAGAAGCGTGATTCTAGTGATTCTCTACGTATGGACCAAAATCAAGAGAGGGAATGACATTAGTAGAGTATAAAACGTGTTGTGGCTGACGCGGTCGGGCAAGGTTGAAGCTCACCAAAATGGCGGGAACGTGCCGACTTGAATCGGGGTGCGTGCCGGAGGTGAAGAGGAAGATGGTGCGATTGCGATACAGAGCTCCATCAAGCAAAGAAATAAAATGAGTGAGGCCCTAGGGGCAAAGTGACATGCATTTCATGGGAGGAGAAGCAAACCAATGTCCGCGGTGGTGTAGAGCTCGCTCACCAGCATCAAGAACAACGCTCTCGTTCCCGCAGAACCAAGGAGTGAGAAGTTCTGGTGCTTGGTGGGAGGCGAGAATGGTGAGCTGAGGAGATGGTCACGTAGTTATGGGCTTAAGTATGGCCGAGAAAAGCTCGAGATAGACAGCGAGAAAATGGTGGGCGTAGCGAGAACTCGAGGGAGCTCTCTAGCTCTCCACCCGTTCGGGAAAAGCTGGCGATAGGAGGGTGGTTGGCGCAAGCAGGGTGATGCACGGTGTAGCGTGGAGACAATGGTGAAAACGGTGGGTGGTAGTCGCATTTCGAGGGCGGGCGGAGCAGGCGCGGGTGCGGCATGCCAGCGACCAACGCAGCGCGAGTTGGGTGACTACCTCTGGCCGGTTGGGCTAGGGTGTTAGCGAGGGAGAGGAAGGGGAGCGAGGTGGGAAATTTGAATTTGGTCTTGCCAGTTGGGCGCGTTGGGCTTCGGCCCAATGGAAGCGTGAAAAAAATTAAGTTTGAAATTTTGAGAAATGGTTGAGGGTTTGAGGAATTTCTAAATTTTTGTGGATGCTCCTGACACAATGTATTTTCTTGTGTAATTTTTCTAGAATTTTATCTCTTCTAAATTTGTCTAGAAAATTATTTTAAGGGCACTGTTTGTATTCAAATGCAACAAATGATTTGAGAAAAAAAAATTCAAAAACATGCTCAAAATATTTCCACATTTATTCTCAGTACGATTATCCCAAGTTTGGATTTTTGGGATGTTACACCAGTTGCTATGGCCACTGCTTCACTCCACTCCACCCCTCCTCTCCTCCTCCGCCTGCACCCTCTGCCGCCTCTCCTCCGCGCCGTGCATCTCCTGCTCTGCCAAATTCAAAGTCTCCAAGAGAATGAATCAAAATTCCTTGCTGAAAGTTTTCCCTTTCATGGATTTTTGGGTTCTTGTGAGGGTTTCACACTTCCACTCACCATTGCTCCCGGAATGCCACTAAACTACATTAACTATCAATTTTAACAATATTTATCACTAAATTACAACAAGCATTACACAGATAAAACCCATCCACAGGTCACATTAGCACATGCATAACGATATCACAATCATAGATAATTAATTCCTAGAAAACAAGACAAGATAATGAATCAAGATTAACACAAAAAACAATCGAATCAAGACTATTAAATGAATAATCAACTCCAACCTATCAACTAAGGCTAGGTAATATTATCAAGTCCTAATTATAAATCATCATGCTAATAAAGTGTCTCAAGGCCAATGTTTCAAGTATTTGAATGTATGACGTGGTTCTAAGTGCGCTAGCCCTTCCCGAGTGAAACGTCATCAACGGTCACCTAAAAACAATAAAAAAGCAAGAGTGAGTCCATGCCTCAATAAGCACAATAATAAACAATGAACAATGATCAATTCAACCATATACAATATCATCATCAACATCACTGTTTATTCATCTTTCTTCTCATACTCAAGTCTCAAATTCTCTTTTCATTAAATGCAAGGTGTCTCTACACTACATGTCCACATGCACTTTTCGTCGCGTATACCGGCATAGCGTGAGTGAGCACTCGCGGCAATGTTCGCTATCAAGCCCATCCTCAAAAGGATCGGAGACCTCCTCCACTCCCATGTAGTCTCTACTAACAAGGTAGATGTGTGATCACTATGATCACCTTCTCTTCATGCAATCATGCATATGAATGCTCAATTTAACATAAGTTCATCAATAATACCATCATCCAACAATCTTGGATTCATCAATTAATATCATAACCATTCATATTGTTTGCAATTAAATAAGATAAAAGCAAAAATAATATAATGGTAATGAGTGATAAAGAATACAGCAATCCATCATCGATCATTGTCTACCATGCACTTAGCTCTTTACCCCCTTGGAGCTGGATAGCAAGGCGGTGATAGGGCACTAGAGGCCACACTCCCTAGGCAAATAATTCAAAACACATCTCAAAATCATAACATCACAGCACAATACTTTATTCTAATCGTCATCGCACGTCTACGCCAAACCGACCCAATTAACCCAAAACTACCGGATGCACTACCCACTGTCCTGATAGTAAGATGGCTCTAACCTATTCATACAAACTCCAAATTCAACCAACCAAGACTTTTTGGAATCCTCACAAGAAAAGCCTACAACTTCCTAGTTATGATGAACCTCTGATTCTATCATTTTCTTCCCTGTTTTCTTTCCTCAAGACCATCCCAGAATCTATCAGGACAGTCTGCTTCATAATTTTATATCTTTAATTATAAAACTTAAAAATATATGAACGATACCAGTTCTAGAAACTAATCAAAATTTCCTAACTTATTTAAGTTATCATCACATTTTAATTTTGCCATCTACTAGATGAAACCGACCCATCTACACAACACCAACTAGCTACGTCCAGATTCTGGACAGTGACCTTTCTGAGGCAGTAACTTTTCACTTGTTACTCTGATTCTAATGATCCAGACCATTCTGTAAATCTAACGATATTATCTAACTTTTTTCTAATTGGACCAATCTTTGAATCTGTCGGTGTTTTAGAACCGATCTTACGTAAAGATTGTTTGATTAGAGGGTCTCCTAGAATGGAATCACCTTGCAGAGATTGACACGGGTATTTTTATCTGTGTTCGTGCCTTCTCCGAGAGAATCACAACCCTACTCTGCGTGTGTATGGTATTGAGTGTGTTTCATATAATCGGGAGAAAAGATTAAGGCTATTACAGAAGATAGTATCTGATTGTCTTCCTGATTGCTTGTTCTCTTCCGATCCCCTTTCCTCTCGATTCTTTGCCTTTATATAGTCGTGAAGGAATAGCTATTTTCTCTGTGAAGAGGCGCCTCATCGAATCGATGTGGCGCATGTTTGCGATAATCATCGAATAGTAACTCCTTCACGCTTTGGCGATTACTTGTCGAGATAATAGGGTATTACGTGCTATTATTTACAGTATAATAACGGTAGAGATGTTGATTGCTGGATTCCATAATCAATTGGACCCACTCGCCATAGATTTTATTGATTATAAGGTAATCGTGGCTGACACGGGTTATAGAAGAGCTTACGACTATGAGGTAGTCGTGAAATAACTTACGACTGGATAGTGATCATAGAAGAACTTACGACCATAGGGTAGTCGTAGCAAGACTTACGACTATGGGGGTGGTCGTAGAAGAACTTACGACAACCTGGTAGGCTTCTCCCTTGTAAATTTAAGGGTATACCGGGGACCACATGACATCATATTTACTCATAATAAAATTATAGATAAAAGATAAAATGAGGATTATCGGATCCTCGCCATCTAGCCCCCTTCCAAGTGAAAGTGACTTGCTTGGTTAAGGAGTCGTAGATGGTCCTACGGCCACGAGAGGGTCGTAGAAAGGTGGTCGAAGGAAAAACTCTTCGACATTTGTGTACTACTTTGACCAAAAACATGCTTGGTCAAGAAGGTTGCTTACGACTATCAAATAGCCGTAGAGAACTCCTACGATCACGAAGTGGTCGTAGTATGGTGATCGGAAGAAAATCCTTTCTGATTGATATTTTATTTGGTCAAAAAGATTTGACCAAGAAAGTAATTTTGCTTGAGGTGTAAAAACGAACCTGATTTTCTTGAACGGACAAGCTAGAGAATCGCAATCGACTCTCACAGTGCATGCATTGGAGGCGGTTCAGGCGGTGGCAACCTTTGGATTGCCACGCCTTCAACCAACATACTGTTATAGATACTTATCGGGGTGAGACTTGGGTTTCTACTTTCCCCAAATTGCTCCCATTGTTCATCGAGTTCTTGCCTTCTCCCGCCAACCCAATCGTGCCTTCTCCTAAGATCTTCCTTAATCCAAAACCTCCTTTTTGAGAGAAATGGTCGATCAAGCTTCGAGAGTGGGCCGAGTCGGCGATGGATGCGGCGAAGATTCAAGCCTTAGTCGACGCCGGAAAGATTCCAGAGAAAGTTCTTGTGAAATGGATTGCGGCGGTTAGGCAGCATTGGCCGTCGGGGGAGATTGGGCAAATCCCCGTCTTCCAGGCATATTGTGAGTGTGGCCTTCGATTGCCTGTTCACCCCTTTCTCACACTCGTACTCGAGCACTTTGGGGTGGAATTAGTGAACCTCGGTCCTAATTCCATCACTATGCTAAGTGTATTCGTATCTGTGTGAGGCATACCGGGAATTCCAAATGACCTCGAGCTCTTTCAATATTTCTATGGAATGGCTCGACAAACTGGGATTGCTGGGAGTTGTGGTCTGAAGCTCCATGACGGGAAGTCAAAGGAGTATATTCAGATGTTTAGTCGGTCTTCGTGGTCGTGATGGAGGAAGAGGTGGTTTTACTAGAAAATCACTCAAGATGACACCTTTCTTTTCATGGAAGGTCAGCTAGAAAAAATTCTTCTTGGGATTCGACTCGGGGATATCTATTGATTGCTCTCTATATTCAAGCCATCAAGGACTTGAAAGAGGAGGGACTGACCGGATGGCATGTGGTGAAGGATTTCATCACACGTCGAATTAGCCCTTTAAAGAAACGAGTACCTCCTATGTGGAGGTGTACGGGGCAAAAAGATCCGACCAGGGATTACGAGACGAGTAAGTGAATCTTCGACTTAACCCTCGGTTTGGTCTTTCTTTAAAGAAGTCTAATAAATGTTATACTTGTTTGCACAGATCTTTCATAAGCGGAGGTTGATGTTCGGATCAAACTTGTTTGTGAGAGATCTCCGCCACCTGGAGTGGCAGTTCCTCAAATCCTTGCGGTTTTATCCGCAGAAGAGAAGATGGAGCGCCTCAAGGTAATCAAGGGTTGATTTTATCCTTAGGACTTTAGAGTCGTAGAAAAACTTACGACTAGTTGTTTGTCGTCGAAAAACTTAGGACTAGGTAGTGATCGTAGAAAAACTTACGACTTAATACTAGTCGTAGAAAATCTTACGACTGGTCGATGATACTTTTCTGTTTTTATTACAGAAGGTAGGCATGGAAAACCGTTAGGACGACCAAGAGGTTGAACTGATAACCATCGGCGCAGGGATGACAGCGGAAAAAAGTCCAGCTCCTCCATCTAAGAAGTGTCGACTTGTTAAAGTCGCCGACAAGGGAGGGGCGGGCCGAAGTTCTCTTATTTTGACTAGATCTTCACGCAAAATCTGCTGCAGAACACTACCAAGAATCAAGCCGAGGAGGTCGAAGGCTGGCTTTCAAGTCAAGAAATCGGCGCTTGAACCTCTTAAGCGCCAAAGTCTGCAAGGCCAAGGTACCCTTCTATTATGACAAGAAAACTTTGCGATTTACGCCTCTCCTAGTTTTTGTTAAGCAACTAGAAAAGGAGAACCGAAGGACTTTATGTCTTTGTGAAGGACAATGTCGATCCAAAGCAGAGCCTACTGATCGAGGGTAGTCTTTGCTCTTAGAGTAGTCGAGACTAATCTCAGCCATCCGAAAAGTCAAGAGACCAGAGAGGTGGCTCCTGTTCAAAATTCACGACCAGACGTGGTCGTGGCCAAGCCCATTCTTCAACTTGAACTCTGACCAGACGTGGTCGTAGAAAAGAAGTCAAAGAAATCTTCCGTTGGGAAAATGACTCCCAAGTTCCTGGTTAAGTCCAGAGTGCAGAGGTATGTGAAACAAACTAAAGTGTAAGATCATTTACCTTTTGCTTTTCACAACTTGACTTGCTTTCCTTTTGTTGATTTTAGCTCGACTCCTTCAAATTTCCAAGGATGCTTCTATTGAGAAGCCCATTGCCACCTCTCCAGTGGATGGAGAGATGACAGCGGAAGTGGTCGAAGGATCATCCACAGCCCGAGTGGTGGAGGAAGTCGTGGCTCCTGAAGTGGTTACCACAACCACTGAGGTAGTAGCTACGGCCACTGAGGTAGTAGCTACGACCGCTGAGGTAGTAGCTATGACCACTGAAATGGTCGTGGAGGCAGAGGCGCCATAAAGCCTCAGCCAAAAGTGGTGATGTATCTGATTATCATGCCAGGACGGAAGTTGTTGCAAGCGTACCTCCTGGCCCACAAGGAGAAGCTGCAGTTGTAGAATCAGAAGATGAAGAGTATTTCAACTTTTGTGCTGATTTCTTTGGGCCTGCTTCCATCATGGGATCTTCTGCTTTTAGATCTCGCGATCGAGTCCCTCATCCCAAGGATATTCCCAATAGAGGGGAAACTTTTGACAACGAATGCCTTGAAAAGGTTTGGTGGGATCAAGTTGCGAAGATAGACAAACTGAGAGTCCAGAGATGGTTTTCTCGATGTTTGCTCGAACGACTATGAATGTAAGTATTTAAGGATACTTATATGTGTGGCCTTCCCTTGCTTCTTACCGTCTTTCTTTTTGCGGAAATCTCTGGAACAAATTGCCACTGTTGGTGAATATCACCGACAACTTATAGAGCTACGACAGAAAGCGAATTCTCGCGAATAGGCGAGAGGTGGTAAGTCACCGTTATTTGTAGTCGTATTAGGGTTTGACTATTTATACAAGTTGCTTAGAGGTTTGTCGTGGAAAAACTCACGATTAGGTTCTAGTCAGAGAAAACTTACGACTAGTTAGATAGTGCTCATGTTCACCTTTAACCTTTACAAAGTTAAATAGCAATGAAAAGATCTCGGCCGACTCGCCGATTATGAAAAAGAGGAGTCGAGAAAGCTAAGGAAGAAAAAGAAGACCTCTTGAAGAAGCTCAGAGGGTAACTTTATAATCGAAAAATTGCAGGAGAGATAAACAATAAGTGCTTGAACTTAAGACCTGCTTATGTCGTTGATCTTTACCTTTTAACTCTTTCTTCTTTTCGTAAAAGAGGGCCGAAATGAGAAGGCTTCAAATTGAAGAAGATAAAACTTTGGTCGGGTGCGAGATTTCTCAGACGCCAAAGATAAAGATGAAAAAATTGAGAGGTCGAGATCTCGGCGAAAGTGTAAGCAAATATTTACCTGTAGTCTTTTACAAGTTCTTTTCCTTTTCTAACTCCCATTTCTTTTTTAGAAATTGAGCTCGAACTGGGAAGGCTCAAAACTAGGGATCAGGAGAAAAACCATGATCCTTAACGAGACTGTCCGCATTGCCAAGGAAAATGCAAAGGACATCAAATTATGGGAGAAGCGGCATGCTAAGACCATTGCTTCCCATAATGAAGAAATCAAGAAGTTAGATTCTCGACTAGTAGGTAAGGAATTCTTTTACCTCTGATTATTTTTGTTTTTTTTCCTCCTCTAAGAGTTTATTTTTGCTTGACCAGTCTTATTCTTTTCAGAGCAAGTGGTCGAAAATAAACAACTCCGCGAGGCTTCGACTAGTAACCAATAGGAGATGAAGTCGATGAAGATTAATCTTCAAGGCAACATCATGCTCCTGAACAATATACTTGATGAGCTATGTAGTGAGGGAAAAACTCCTCAAGATGATACGATAGTTTGCTCACATAAGTACTATTGGGGAACAAGTCGACTTTGCAAGAACTGGTGACCACTCAAGGCCAACCAAGCCGAGTCAATCAAGGAGGCGGTCGAAGGTGCGAAGTTATGCATTGGCAAAACTTAAAAGCTCATGAACCCAAATTCTTAATGTACAACTAATCGAAGTCGACCGGCGCCTTACGAGGCGTAAGCAAGTCGTGATAAAAGAAATGCAACCGCTTGGCAAGAAGGTCTCGAGGAGATGCGATCGGGCTCTCCTCTTTAGAGTAGTTTGTAAAAACCCGTGAAAAACAAGCTTTTGTTGATGTATTATATAATCCATCTTGTTTCACGCAAACCATCTTGTCGAGTAGTTAGTAACTCAAAATATAATTAACGAAAGAAAGACTAAGAATTGAAGTCAAATTAATAACTTTATCCTAGCCCTCGATTATTTGCTTAGTTTGTTTAGACAAACTAAGTAAATAGTGTTAAAAGGGTTTCAAAAATGCATGTGTTTGGTTAACTTGTAGTTTTTGGTCACGATTGTCATGCACTGGTCGAAAAAGTGGGAACGAATCGACACTAGGAAGTTCCTTCTAGTGGGCAGAACCACGTGCAGAGAGGAAAGGCTACGACTAGGTGATATTACCATCTCCGACCAGTTTAATCAAATCGAGAACGGCAACTTGAGTTAAGCAAATGTCTAGAGGACTTTAAAAAATTCATTCGCCCTTCCTTGGTGGATTCGATAAGTCTGCTTACAAGTAGCAAAAGTAGGAAATCGAACAATGCTAGGAAGTTCCTTCTAGTGGGTGACCACGTGCAGAGAGGAAAGACTTCGACTAAATGTGTTTTTCCTCCCACCAGCTTGAGACGGAACGAGTACAACAAAGGCGGTTGAATAAATCTAAGAAAGTGCAGTCTGCTTAGAGTGTTTTTCAAAAGAACTGAAGAAATAAACTAAGGTGAAAAGAGCTGGCTTTAAAAATATTTCGACCAAATAGAACCCGATCTCTTTGTATTGGCGGCAAAAGTGAGTAACGAGTCGACACTAGGAAGCTCCTTCTAGTGGGCAGAACCACATGCAGAGAGGAGAGGCTTCGACTAGGTGATGTTACCTGCCTTTCGACCAATGTAAAGAAAACCAGGTGTTTGGAATGTAGTCGAAAGATTATGAAAGAACTACTCAAAAGTAAGACAATAGAGGTAGAAAGAACCTGAGTATTTATTGTCTGAATGGTTGGTTACACATAAAACTTGCGTGAATCGGTCGATGTTCCAAGAATTCGAGAGAACTCGGCCGTCTTCCATTGCCAATCGTCTCGACCTCGCCGTAACTTCGACCACTGTATAAGGACCTTCCCACTTGGGAGAAAGTTTGTTCCGATTAGACTTGGATTGGCAGAGCCTCAATACCAAGTCACCTCTGACAAGGTGTGAGGTTGGACCTTCGATCGTAGTATCTGCTTGAGGCTTGTTGGTAGACCGCTGATCGGATTAAGGCTGGTTTCTCCTTTCTTCGAGTAGGTTAATGTCATCCGCCCGAAGTTGTTCCTGGTTGGAGTCATTGAAAGTTTTGACTCGTGTTGATCGTGTCTTTAGTTCTGGAGGAAGCATGGCTTCACTTACGAAGACCAGAAAAAAGGGTGTTTCACCAGTGGCCGACTAGTAGTCGTTTAACCGCCCATATATACGGAGGGTAATTCTTGTACCCAAGCCCCGAGCTTAACGAGGTGGTCAAAGACTTGGGTTTTAATTCTCGCATTATTTGGCCGTTCACACGCTCGATTGCCCCATTGCTTTGGGGATGGGCCATGAAGCATAACATAACTTAGTACCCAACTCGTCAGAAAATTCACGAAATTTTGCGCCGAAAATTGTTTACCATTATCTGTAATTATTCGACTCGGTACTCTAATCGAGTAATTATGCATCTCATCATGAACCGCTTTTGTTGCTTGCTTGTTATCCCAAGCTGAGTTTGGCTTCGATCCATTTTGTGAACGATCAATAGGCACAAAAGGAACTCAAGCCTCCCGGAGTTTTGGGAACGGTCCTAGGATATCGAGACCCCTGTGTTGCAAAAGGCCAAGACAGAGGTATCGCTTGTAATGCTTGAGCCGGGTTGGTGTATTTGCTTGCTATGAAATTGGCATTGGACACACTTTTTAACCAACTCGTTAGCATCGTCTGACAGGTCATGGCCAAGAAAATCTTGTCAAAAGGCCTTACCGACCAGCGTTACTCAGAGGAAGCATGATTTCCACAGATGCCACCATGTATGTCGTGAAGGAGTGTTAATCCTTCGCTCTGCGAATGCATCGCATGAGCACCCCTTGAGTACCTCGTTTATAGAGGACTCCTTCAACCAAAGTATACATTTTGGCTTTTCGGGATAAGCGATCTGCCTCGGGATCATCTTTGGGTACGGAACCCTTTTGAAGATACTCATAGATGGGAGCCATCCAGGTATCCTCGTATTCTAGAGAGGCTGTTTCAATAGGAGGTGTCTCTGGTTCTTCAACTAGGGATGGCTTCTGGAGTTGTTCCAAGAAGACTCCTTTTGGTACTATAGATCGGGAAGAAGCCATTCGAGCAAGCGGGTCTCATGAGGAAATTATCCTTTCGAGGATGAATTGTGCCTCGAAACCTAAAAATGCTTTTCTAGCTTACGACTTCCAATAAGTACCGAGACATTGTTGGGTTAGAGCACTGGTACGCTTTCCCGACTTGATTCACGACTAGTTGAGAGTCTCCCCTCACGAGTAGTCGGCGAATCGAGAGCGCTTTCGCAGCTCATATGCCAGCTAGCAAACCTTCAGTATTCTTCCACGTTGTTAGTGGCCCGAAAGTTTAATTGTATGGCATACTTTAAGGTCTCTCTCGTAGAGATACCAGACCACTCCAAATTTCGAGCCACTTAAAGTAAGTGACCCGTCAAAGTACATCGTCCACCGGTCGTGGAATCAGATTAGGATCCCCGAACAGTTCGTGGTTTGTCCATTCAATACAAAGTCCGCCAAGATCGGGATTTAACGTTGTCGACACGAATGGAGGTCGAACTCCCCAAGTTCGACCGACCATTTTGCCATCGCCCCACTATTTCCTATTCTCGAGGATTGCTCCCAAGGGAAACTCGGATGGTACAAACTATTTTGTGCGCTGAAAATAATGCCGTAGTTTCCTCGAAGACATGAGGAGGGCATATAAAAGCTTTTGGACCTGAGGGTAACGCCTTAGGCCCGTAAAACTTCACTAACGTAGTAAACCGTCGTTATGCGCCACGCGTTCTACGACCAATCTCGCGCTTCGCCTGCGTGGCGTGGCGGCTAGGTAAATTAAGAGCGCTTCTTACGCCTCGGAGAAACCAAAATAGGAGCACTCGTGAAGATACCTCTTGACATCCTCAAAGGCAGCGCTTTGCCTTGTTCGACCACTCAAAACCTTCGTGTTTTCTTAGAAGTTTAAAGAAAGGTAGTCCCTTTTCTCCTAGTCGTGCGATGAAACGACTTAAAGCCGCCATGCACCCTATGAGTTTCTGGACTTCTTTCTTTGTGGTTGGAGGGTGCATTTGGAGAATGGCCTTTATCTTTTTGGGATTTGCTTTGATTCCCCGTATAGATACTAGGAATCCAAGCAATTTTTCTGAAGAGATTCCGTACACATACTTCTCAGGATTGAGTTTTAAGCGATGTTTTCTGAGGTTGTCGAATGTTTCTTGTAGGTCAGTGATATGATTAAGTCTCTTCATGCTTTTAACAACTAGATCATCAATATAAGCCTCTAGGTTTCGCCTAGTTGAGATGAAAAAATCGACAGCATCAAGCGTTGAAAAAAGCGCCGACATTTTTAGACCAAATGGCATTTTGACATAGCAAATATACCAAACGGTGTAATAAATGCGGTCTTTTCTTCATCGTCTAGACACATATTGATCTGGTGGTATCCATAATATGCATCTAAAACACTTAACATTTCACAACCTGCAGTAGAATCAACCAACTGATCGATACGAGGTAAAGGAAAATCATCTTTTGGACAAGCTTTATTAAGATCAGTGAAGTCTACGCACATACGCCATTTGCCGTTTGACTTCCTAACCATTACAAGATTAGCCAACCACTCTGGGTGGTTGACTTCTCTTATAAAGCCTGCTTTAAGTAGCTTATCCAATTCTGATTTAATAGCATCTCGTCGATCAGTGGCAAATCTCCATAATTTTTGTTTCACGGGTACTTTGTCAGGCCGTAAAGCTAGCTTGTCGAAGCTCTGATGAATATCAGGCAGGATGAGCACTAGAGCTTTGGTCAGAAGATCTCTCAAGGTGTGAAAGCTTTCCTCACATTCCGCGGACCATTCAAACTTCTTCTCCTTCTTTAACAATTGGGTCATCGGTCTTGCGATCTTGGAGAAGTCTTTGATGAATCTGCGGTAGTATCCCGCAAGTCCAAGAAAACTACGAATGTCGGTGACGCTCTTGGGTTGTTTCCAGTCAAGCACATCTTTCACTTTACTTGGATCAATAGTGACACCACCCTTGGATAGGATATGACCCAAGAAACTAACTTCCCGAAGCCAGAACTCGCATTTGCTGAACTTTGCATTAAGTTGATGTTACCGAAGCTTTTCCAACACAAGTCGCAGATGCTGCTCGTGTTCTTCATCAGTTTTTGAGTAGATAAGGATATCATCGATGAACACAATGACAAACTTATCTAAGTACTCCATGAAAACTGAATTCATGAGGTTCATGAAGTATGCTGGAGCATTCGTCAATCCGAAAGACATGACAGTGTACTCGTACAGACCGTAGCGAGTGGAGAATGCTGTCTTCGGTATGTCTTCGGCTCTGACCTTGATTTGATGGTAGCCCAATCTCAAATCAACCTTGGAGAAAACCTGGGCTCCATTCAATTGATCGAACAAATCATCTATCCTTGGGAGCGGATATTTGTTCTTGACAGTGGCCTCGTTTAACGGACGGTAGTCGACACACATCCGTAAACTCTTATCATTCTTCTTGACAAAGATAGCCGGACATCCCCAATGTGAGGAGCTTGGCCTAATGAACCCTTATCTTGAAGTTCCTTGAGTTGTGCTTTCAATTCAACCAACTCATTAGGAGGCATCCGATACGGCCGTTTTGAAATTGGCGCTGATGGGTGCAAGCTCGATGACGAATTCAACTTCACGATCAGGGGGCATGCCTGGGAGTTCTTCTAGAAAAACATCTGGATATTCACATACCACTGGTACTTCATCCAAATCAATAGAGGTACCCGCTTCCAAGGCATAAAGATGGGGATCGCCCACTAAAGGGGTAAAGACAACTAGACTGCCGTCATCGCTTGTGATTGAAATAGACCGTTGAGCACAATCGATCTTTCCCTGATTTTTGGACAGCCAATCCATCCCCAAAATCACATCAATACCCACTGAATTTATCACAATTAAATTAGCCAAGAAGTCATTCTTATGGATTTCCACCTTCACGTCTCGACAGACTTGATCGGTTTGGAAAACCAATACTGGTGACTAAATTTGATAAGGTGGCTGAAGCTTAACTATCTCAAATTGATTAAGTGCAGCATATTCCTTTTTATGAATGAATGAGATGCTCCTGAATCAAATAAAACCGATCTTTGGACAAGAATTAACAAGAAGTGTACCCAAACGATGTCCTGGAGCGCGCTTGCCTCCTCGGCAAGATGATGTGGTTGACTCCGCCACGTCTTTTGAGGACCTCGAGGAGGGGTAGATGCCGCCTCGGAGGTGGTGAAGGTCTGGTCACAAATGAAGGTGTAGGAGCTCAGAAGTTCGAGGCATCCCTCGCCGCTTGGCGAGGCACTTATCTGCATAGTGGCCCAAAGCGACCACAAAGGAAAGTGTTGGACCGAAAAGGCGATTAGAGGGGGTGAATAGGAGCACGCTCACTTTTTCACAAAAGATGGATTCAACACAAATGTCACTCCAATAGCTATGGAAGCTATGAAGATCAATATACCAAGACAATGAAGACTAGTATTGAATCCAATCCAACCCCAAAGCAAAACACCCAAAAATAACCAAAACTCAAATCTCAAAGTGTTGGGCGGTCTGACCTCTAATATTGGCGGGTCAAAGATTTCAAAGATCCATGCCAAAGTTCCTATCTTTTTCAGTTTGAGCGAAGGTGGTTCAAAAACCGAGCCAAAAGCAAAATATGATCTAGAGACTTGCTCGTGGGTGATTGATGATCAAGATGATCCTAGATGGGTTCCCACATGTCACAGCAAGTTAGATCACGGCAAGAAACCAAGCTAAAACTCGCGGATCAAAGAAACACTCAAAATCATCAAATAGAGAGAAAGAAAGCAAATAGACTCATCTTTGAGAGAACTTTCTTTGGATTGATTTGATATGGTATTGGTTTACTGACCACTCCATCAATGGAGGACAAAGACTCAATACATGAGCACGAAATCAAATCCAACTCTCTAGAACCCTAACCTCCAACTATCAACTCCCTAAGCACAAAAAGCAAAACTAGGGTTTACAAGTAATGAAAGGGTTGGGGTGGCGTCCAACACACCCCTATTTATAGTGGAGGCTTAGACCTTCTAGAAGAGTAACCCTAATGGGCTCCGTTAAGGCCCAAAACAAGCGGGACACATACGCATTGCCGCTTTTAAAGCGCCGTCTTCATCTCTTGACCTAATCCGCTTCACCTTGCACCATCTTTGCGCCGTGAGTTGGCAAAAGGTCACCAAGGCGTATTGGTAAAATTACCAAATACCCTTCTCGATCTTTTTGCAAAGACCGAGTCCCATCTTCGTGAAGCACCTCCATGCTTAGCACGTAGGTTGATCCTCGGCTCTCTTCATGTCGGCAAGTCTCTCCATCCGGCTCCCACAAAACCACCATGGCACTTGCACCGACCGCAGCTTGATCGAACCGTCGACTGGCCTGCAGATTCGGTTACCTTTATCCCTCTTGCGCCATGCTTGACTCAATTGACCTCACCCGCATCCCGATCGTTACGGACCTCGGCTCTCCAAGCTTAGTCCCGATCATCCTCGCCGTTGACCGTCATTGACCACCAAGCAACTTTGCATCAATAGACAAAGAAATCGAATCCGGGAACAAGTTCTTCACAACTTGACCATGAAACCCATGAACTTGACCTAACAAGCAAACATCACCGCCACGAAGGGCAACCGAAACACATCAAAAACCGGTCGACCGCCACCTTGGCGGTCGACATCTACCGGTCCGACCGTCACCAAATGCCGGCGACCACCACCATCCATGACAACCAAAATTTCCATCCGGAAATCAAACCTCATCGAATTTTCAAACCAATAGAACTTTTGCTGGAAGCTCCAAAATTATGAAACCAAGTACGAACATCTTCTCACTTGCCTACACCTTCTATTTTTGGCCTAGCTCCAAAATCCACAAAGATTGCAATGGCGGTCGATCATCAAACAACGCCGGCCGACCAGCTCCATCGCTGCTCGATCGCCACTTTAGCTTCGACCGCCAGTGACCATTTCAAAAAACCAAGTCAAGGCATGGCGGTCGATCCGCCATTATGGCGGATCGCCAGAGGCTCGATAAAACTGAACTTTGCCGAAAACACGTGATTCGACAAACCGTCAATCGACATTGCCAATTGTAACATCATCCTAAGATCTCGAGCATATCCCCATGATATCCACAATCTCCCCCTTGATGAACACATTGGCAATTTTCCACAAATGCGAATTTAGAGGTTTGAAAAGTAAAAACACGTCGTTTTCGCTCAAAGGCACAACTTGGTCCAAATGCAAGAAAAAGCAAAGGAAATGACCAAGCTGGTTCCAGAATAGTATTAGCAAGTGAGATACGGCAAAAGAAGGCACGAAAGCTTCAAATTCCAGAAAGGAGTCAAAAACTCACTTAAGGTCCATATGAAAGAACAATTGTTCGATATGACCTTTGATCATTGTGAGGATCAAGATTTGCAATTCAATTTCGGAAATGACAATAAAACCATAAGAATGCAAATAAGAAACTCCCCCTCACTATGATCTCAAATTTTCAATTTTTCTCCAAGTAGCTCCCCCTTTTTCAAACAACTTCCCCCTTTTTCAAACAACTTCTCCTTTACACATTTTTAACATTTCTTCTCCCCCTTTGACAATGGAGTCATCAAGGAATCACGCCTTCCTCTCGTCCAGAGATGACAAATGCGAATGAGGAAAAAGCATAAGATGGAGCATGTATGAAATGCAATGGAGTGGCTTCAATTTTTTGTATTTTTCAATTTTTGAGTACAAGAAGCTTTGGAGATTACCCAAAAGAACAAGTTAGCATTTCTAAGGTTGCACAAACAACATATCAAGCCCAATAAATACTAGCAAGATCATGATAAGACATATATAACAAAGCTAAGCAAGAAGGCTCAATATAAAGCAATGAATTTTAGCATTTTAAGCAAAGCTTCAAATCTAGCAAGTTCATCAACAAAGATCCTAAAATGAAATCGCCATGTCAAAATGTCAAAGTTAGATCAAAAGCTAACAATGACCACATTAAGAGACAAATAGGTCTGAATTGAATCATTTTGCTCAATTTTCTCAAACGCCCATTTTTCAACTGTTCCTCAATAGCAATCAAGTTGATAAAAGGTCTATCTTAGTAAAGAAGATCCTGGACTAGGAGCCATCCACAATCTCTTCCTAAGCTTCAACCAATTTGACAGTTTGTATTTTTAGCATTGTGCTAGATCTCAAGCCTCACTACGACCATCCCAAGCAACAAAAGCTTAAGAGAGTGGTCTAGGTCATCCAAAACTCCCCCGAGTTCATGCCTAGTACAATGGCGAAATGTCTCATGAGAAAGGATTGGTGAGATCAGTTTTTAGCATAAAAAGAGATCATTTTTTTATTTTGCACAAGAGCAGTTTTAGATTCTCAAGAACACAAGAAGCTCAAGTAATGATCAAAGCTAGATTCAAGAGCTAACAAAGCAATTTTGACAGGCCAATGTCACAAAAGGAGCACTAATTAAGAATCGCTAAACAATTCACAAATTGCTAATTTCTTAGTTCAAGTTGTTTTTCAAGTTCTAGCTCATACATCAAAGACTTAGCTACACATGTGAAAGCATGATAATTCTAGCAAGTCAAAGAACTAGACATGGCATTGAGCAAGAATTGAAACACTAAAGCTCCAAAGGGTAATAAGCAAAGCTTCATCAATTTTAAAAGATAAGCGAAAAGCTTATATTACAATGCATCTTTTTGGATTTTTCATATGAATGCAATATGATACAATGAGATGCAAGAAAGCTCAAAAGACCTAAAAGATCAACAAGATCAAAAGAAGATCAAATAAAAGATCAAATAAACAAGGAAAGATCAGAAAAGATCCAACTCCCCCTCAAACCAACCCATAGGGATAAATTACCCTAACTCACTCCTCAAGGTGGCAAACCTTGTTGGGTCTAAAGGCTTGGTGAGGATATCGGCTAATCGAGCCTCGGACTCCACAAAATGCAAAGACAATATCACCCTTCTCAACGTGATCTCTAAGGAAGTGATAGCGAATGTCTATGTGCTTGGTCCTAGAATGTTGCAATGAAGTTTTTAGCAATGTTAATAGCGAAGTGTTGTCACGAAGAGAGGAACACTAGCAAAAGTTAACCCAAAATCCTTAAGTGTGGAGACCATCCACAAAATCGACTCTGAAGAACTAGCAAAGCAGCCTACATACATATTCAAAAGAAGGATTGTGCAATGAAGACCGCTTCCTAGATGACCAAGAGACAAGAGAAGTGCCTAAGAAATGACATGTGCTAGAAGTGCTCTTCCTATCTAGCCTACAGCCCGCAAAATCAGAATCTGAAAACCCCCGAATGGACAGCGAAGAAGAACAAGAATACCAAATGCCATACTGAAGGGTAGAGTGTAAATACCTGAAAATGCGCTTAACGGCTTGGCAATGTGAAGTCCTTGGTGACGCCTGAAACCTCGCGCAGAGGCAGACCGCGAAGTGGATGTCCGGTCTTGAGGCCGCCAGTGCAGAGGGAGCCAATCATGTCATGCAGTACTCGCGTTGATCCACGGCTTCTCCTTCCTCATCTCGATCCAAAGCGATCGAAGTCGCCATGGGAGTGGCGATCGGCTTGCAGTCACCCATATCAAAACGCTTGAGCAAATCCTTGGTGTACTTCGTTTGATGGATGAAGATCCCTTCCTTGCATTGCTTGATTTGTAGCCTCGAAAGTAATTGAGTTCTCCCATCATGCTCATCTCAAATTCTCGGACATAGTCTCGTAAAAACTAGAAACAAGAGCATTAGAGGAACCACCAAAGATAATATCATCAACATATATCTGAACAAGCAGAAGTCATTGCCATGCCTAAGAATGAAAAGAGTCTTATCAACTTTTCCCATTTCAAAATCATTCTTAAGCAAAAATGTCTTAAGTCTATCATACCTGTGCTCTAGGGGCTTGTTTAAGACCATACAAGGCTTTGGATAGCTTAAAAACATGATTAGGGTACTTGGGATTCTCAAAGCCAGGGGGTTTCCTAACATACACTTCCTCCTCTATAAAACCATTCAAAAAGGCACTCTTAACATCCATTTGATGCAACCTAAAACCTTTAGATACAGCAAAATGCAAGCAAGATGCTGAATGGCTTCTAATCTAGCAACAGAGCGAAGGTCTCATCAAAATCTAACCTCAACTTGGCTAAAGCCCCGAGCAACCAATCTAGCCTTGTTTCTAACCACGTAACCATCCTCATTTTGTTTATTTTTGAACACCCAACGGGTTCCTATAACATTATGTCCACTAGGAGGTTCTACAAGGTTCCAAACTTTATTTCTTTCAAAATTCTCTAACTCCTCATGCATAGCATTGACCCAACTAGCATCAGATAAAGCATGTGATATATCTTTGGGTTCAAAAGAAGCTACAAATGCAGAGTGAGAGAAATGACTTGGATCATGATACCTGGAGCGAGTGACTCGCTCATGAATATTACCAATCATCTGATCCGGAGGATGTTGCTTCTGAATGTGCAAAGGAGCGCCTGGGGGAGATAGCATCTCCTCAACCTCCGCAGGTACTGCTGATGAAGAAGTCGCAGCAGGAGCCTCAATTGGAGGTGAAGCATCAGAGCAGTGTTCGAGCTTGAGCAATTTGCACAGAACATCAAAGAACAGTGAAGGAGTAAAATCAAGTTCATCCTCATCTTCTTCAACAAAAATGCTCTCTGTCACCTGTAAGTCACCTGAAACATCGGATCTAGCTCCAGGGCTAGTCTCATCAAAAGTAACATTGCATGTCTCTTGGACAATGTTAGTTTCAACATTAAAAACCCGAAAACCCCTCGAATGAGCAGGATAACCTAGAAATAAACCATCACAAGTCCTTGATTCAAATTTATCTAGGTTTCCTATCTTGAGAATAAAACACTTCGATCCAAAGACTCGAAAATGAGAGACAGAGGGTTTTCTACCAAAACGAAGCTCATATGAAGTCTTGCCCAAAGACGGTCTCAAAAAGACACGCTTTGAAATATGGCAAGTCAGAGCAATAGCTTCGCCCAAAACCTCCTCGGTGTGCTATACTCATCCAAAGATCGCCCTAGCCATCTCGACTAGAGTCCTGTTTTTCCTTTCCACAACGCCATTTTGCCGAGGGACGTGTGGAGAAGAGAACTGATGCTCAATACCGCTTCCAAGACAAAAGAGGCAAAGAAGCATTCTTGAACTCCGTGCCATTATCACTTGGATCGCTTCTCAAGGCACCGTGAAGTTCGGTTAAACGAAGAATAAGATCATGAAAATGATCAAAAGCCTCATCCTTCAAGCAAGAAAGAACACCCAAGAGTATCTCGAAAAATCATCGACTATGACAAGAATGTACCAATTGCCACCGATCGACCGAACCCTAGCAGACCAACAAGATCCATATGAAGCAACCGTCGGTCCGTCCGTCACCATAACCATAGTCAATGACGGTGTGAGGCGGCAACTTGCTTGCCATGCCTACGAGGCGCATACATCCTTGATGACTTTGAGTTTAGGCAAACCTCTCATGAGATCAAGGCCGCTAACTCGTGTCGATGATCAAAACCAATGTGCCCTAACCGTCGGTGCCAAAGCCGATATCGAAGAAGAAGCAATTACATTTAAGGATCCAAAGAAGAGATTCGAAAAATCACCCAAAAATTCTACCAACTCTAGAAATCCCAAAACGAGCTCACCAAAAGAATCAAGCACACGACAAGCATTCTTATTAAAACGAGTCTCATAGCCATCATCAAGAAGTCGTGAGACGTAAAGGAGATTGTACCTTAGCTTAGACACAAGCGTGACGCCCTTGAGAATGAACTTGTCGCTCACCCTAATCATTCCAGCTTCCTTCAATGTGCCCTTGTGTATCATCTCCAAAGGTGATGAAGTCATCACCGCTGATCGCGTGAAGGAGGTGAACCATCTTGAGTCTCCGGTCATGTGGCGTGAACACCCTTGAGTCGCATTTAACCATGTGTTCTTCCCCTTCCGCCCAATCTCAAAAATCAAGGAACAAAGAGCGATGTGTCTCAACATCAAGTTAGTTAAAAGCGACTTGGGAACCCAAGATCGAGACACTCGCTCATGAGTAGTATGCAAAGCGATGTGCTATCCTTGACTTTATTAGCGCTCTATTATGAGCAATGGTAACTGAACATGAGATGCATCCTGCCTAGGAACATGGTGATGAGCATGTGCAACAAATCCTAGATCGGGTTCTTCTTTTGTACGTGACCATGTCTCATAAAAGCTCTAGGTTGATTAGATGACATTCTAGCATTATTTTTCTTAGCATTCTTCAACCTCGCCAATGTAACTCAACCAAATGTCCATTCTTCTTGCAATAGGTGCAATGGTATTTTGTACCACCGAGAAGCATCTTTTGGCTTAAAAGAAGGTTGGACAAACCCCGCAGATTTAAAAACAGCTTTTTGAGTTGGGTTTTAAATTAACTAAGCCATTTTCCAAGACCGAATGACATTAGGCTTGGACATGTCCTGAAGCGAGTTGTATCCTAAACCTTGCTTCTTAAAAGGAGTTTTAGATTTATCTAGAATCATGTTTAACTGTTTTTCACCATTAGAGAATCTTTCTAAAGTATCCTTGAGATATGCATTCTCTTTCTCAAAATTAGCACATGATTCACAAGTCTTGCCCTTAATGGCTCTAGCATGTTTCTCCTTAAGATGAGCAACTTCAAGCTTATAGGCTGCACAAGAGGCACAAGATGTAGAATCAATTGTGTCCTTAAGCTTGGCAAATTTAGCTCTAATCGCTTCTAGAATATCCTTAACTTCATGTTCGCGTTCTAAGCGTAAAGAGCAAAAGCTAGATTTCACATTACCGTAGCATCCAACTTGCTAGACTCTAAGCATTTTTCACATGGAGTAGATTTAACATCAATTAGCTCGGTTCTAGCATTTTCAAGTTGATGCAAAGCAATATCATGAGCAGATTGCGCTTAGACAGCCAGAGTGCAAAGCATGGTAGGATGAACATTCATCAACATCTAGACTCTTAGCATTCACAATCTCTAATGTCAAATTCTCGACTTGTGATTCTAGATCCTTGTTCCTAGCCATGGTGAACTTCAAAGCTTTATCTTGACTAAGCAATTGCTCATACATGTTATCGCATCTAGCAGAAAGAACATCATAGGAGAGAGGTACCTCATCGTCGTCATTGGCGTCGACGGAGTCGGCCATGAAGCACATGCCAGTGAAATCCTTGGCCTTTCCCTTCTTGTCTTGAGACATCTCCTCCTCCTTGTTCTCCTCACTCCCGGAGTCTACATCGCTCATGGATTGATCTCCAAAAGCGGCAAGGACTCGGTGAGCAGCCTTCATGAGCTTGGCAGCATCATACTTGGACTTGCCCCTTTAGGCTTCTTCCAGCAAAGCTTCTCATTCTTGTGGTTGCCCTTACCTTTCACTTGGGGCGCTTGGGTCTGATGTGATATAGCTCTCCACACTCATAGCATGTCACAGACCACCTCTCTTCTGCTTTTTGACATTGTTATATGCCCGCAGGACTTTCTTGGCTAAAAGAGCTAAATCACCTCAGAAGACTCTCAAACTCTTCTTCTTGAATAGCGATAAACACGCAAGAGAAAAACCGTAAGAAGACTCAAAAGAATCATCGAAGTCCTTTGAGAGGATCACCACCAAAGCCATGTTATCCTTCTTAGGATTACCGCCTCTTTGATCTCATGTGTTTTTAGCTTGCTATAAAGCAGCTCCAAAGTGAGATTAGAGAGATCGACGTTTCCTCTATGGCGCTTGCCTTCATCTCCTACTCCTTGGTGTTGATTGTACCCAAGAGGTGGGTGGCATTCTCGATTGAGAGTACTCAATGTCAACAGCTTTCATCTGATTGATCACCTTGTTAAAGCGAGTAAAGACGTCATCGATACTCTCACCAGGACGCATCTAAAATTTGTTGTACTCTCGCTTGTAGACATTCTCGACGCACTTGCTTGATCCGGGACGATCCCTCATGGTAAGTTTCGAGGTGTGCCAAATCTCATGTGCTTGTCGCAAGATTGCAAATCCTATCGCACTTCTTGCCTACCAAGCCTAGCATATAGAAGGTTCTTTGCCTTGTTGTTGTTAGCCAAGAGGGTCACGGGCGTGCCAGTGAGTAACCTCGGCAAAACGAAGCGGATCGAACAACCTCCCATATAGCTTGTCCTTCGCTCTCAAGGAAGACTCGCATGCGATTCTTCCAATAGGCATAGTCGAGCCCATCGAAGACATGCGGCTTGGTCGAGTACTTATCCATCGCCAGTTCAAGGACCTGTTAAGATCAAGATTGAACTAACCGGCTCGATACCACTTGTTGGACCGAAAAGGCGACTAGAGGGGGTGAATAGGAGCACGCCACTTTTTCACAAAAGATGGATTCAACACAAATGTCACTCCAATAGCTATGGAAGCTATGAAGATCAATATATCAAGACAAATGAAGACTAGTATTGAATCCAATCCAACCCCAAAGCAAAACACCCAAAAATAACTAAAACTCAAATCTCAATGTGTTGGGCGTCGACCTCTCATATTGGCTGGTCAAATATTTTGCCCAATGGTCCGACCTCTAGAATGGGCGGTCGACCGCTCCCGACGATGAACAGAAAATCAAGCAAAATCACCGACAATCCAAACGAAAAACGACCTAACTTTTGATCCGTAAGGCCAAACTTCACGAAATTTGAACCACACCTTTCTAAAGATATTAGGAACCTATTCCAATCAAAGATTTCAAAGATCCATGCCAAAGTTCCTATCTTTTTCAGTTTGAGCAAAGGTGGTTCAAAAACCGAGCCAAAAGCAAAATATGATCGAGAGACTTGCTCGTGGGTGATTGATGATCAAGATGATCCTAGATGGGTTCCCACATGTCACAGAAAGTTAGATCACGGAAAGAAACCAAGAAAAAACTCGCGGATCAAAGAAACACTCAAAATCATCAAATAGAGAGAAAGAAAGCAAATAAACTCATCTTTGAGAGAACTTTCTTTGGATTGATTTGATATGGTATTGGTTTACAGCCACTCCATCAATGGAGGACAAAGACTCAATACATGAGTACGAAATCAAAACCAACTCTCTAGAACCCTAACCTCCAACTATCAACTCCCTAAGCACAAAAGCAAAACTAGGGTTTACAAGTAATGAAAGGGTTGGGGTGGCTGTCCAACACACTCCCTATTTATAGTGGAGGCTTAGACCTTCTAGAAGAGTAACCCTAATGGGCTCCCTTAAGGCCCAAAACAAGCGGGACACATACGCACGCAGCTTTTAAAGTGCCGCCTTCATCTCTTGACCTAATCCGCTTCACCTTGCACCATCTTTGCGCCGTGAGTTGGCAAAAGGTCACTAAGGCGGTATTTGGTAAAATTACCAAAATACCCTTCTCGATCTTTTTCAAAGACCGAGTCCCATCTTCGTGAAGCACCTCCATGCTTCACACGTGTAGGTTGATCCTCGGCTCTCTTCATGTCGGCAAGTCTCTCCCATCCGGCCCCACCGAAACCACCATGGCACTTGCACCGACCCTCGCCGCTGATCAAACCAACAAGACCGAATCGCCTGTTCGTTACCTTTTGTCCCTCTTGCGCCATGCTTGACTCAATTGACTTCACCCGCATCCCGATCGCTCGGACCTCGGCTCTCCAAGCTTAGTCCCGATCATCCTCGCCGCTGACCATCATTGACCTCCAAGCAACCCGCACATCAATAGACAAAGAAATCGAATCCGGAACAAGTTCTTCACAACTTGACCCATGTTAGTCAAAACATGCATCATGCAACACATATGCCATGAAACCCATGAACTTGACCTAACAGCAAACATCGCCGCCACGGCGACGATTTAAACACATCAAAACCGGTCGATCGCCACCTTGGCCGGCTCGACCGCCTCCTCGCCGGGCCGATCATCACCAAATGCCTGGTCGACCGCCACCATGACTTAACCAAAATTTCCATCCTGGAAATCTGAAACCTCCTGGAATTTTCAAACCAATAGAACTTTTGCCTAGAAGCTCCAAAAATTATGAAACCAAGTACAGAAGCACCTTCTCACTTGCCTACACCTTCTATTTTTGGCCCAGCTCCAAAATCCACAAAGATTGCAATGGCCGGTCTGACCGCTCAAACAACGCCGGCCGATCGCTTCCATCGCCGGCCCGACCGCCACTTTGGCTTGGCCCGACCGCCAAGGACCATTTCAAAAACCAAGTCAAGATGGCGGTCCGACCGCCACCATGGCGGCCGACCGCCAAAGGCTCGACAAAACCGAAACTTTGCCGAAAACACGTGATTCGACAAACCGTCAACGACATTGCCAATTGTAACATCATCCTAAGATCTCGCATATCCCCATGATATCCACGTAAAGCAAGTGACATTGGGCCCGTAGGGGTTGTTGCTTTTGGGGCTTCTTACCCCCATTGTACCATTGTACTCTCGAAAAGAAGCTCAGGAGTCGTCGAGAAGTCCCTGCGGCACCGGAGCCGATAACGAGATGCCCGACGGTCCGGCTTATTGCCGCTTAGTCGCACTGTCGCGACTTCTTCCTCTTCTTGGACTCTCTCAACAAGACTTCTTGTGCTCCACCACTATGGCCTTGTTCACCATGTCTTTGAAAGTTGCGGAAGTCATGTATAGCTAGAGCTACCGATCTCCTCGCCAAGCCGCTCATGAAGCAGCTCAAGGCGGCGCGTCGGTGGAGACGCTATCAGTGCATAATGAGCCAATGAGTCAACTCGTGAAGATACTTTGGTGATGATCTTCTTGTCTTGTTTCAAAGCAAGAAATCGCTGCCGCTGATGGACATGACCCCATCAGAATATGGGCCTCCACGAAGTCGTGCGTAAATTTGTTCCATGAGGAATGTCTCCGAAAGTTGCAAGGCGGAGAAGTTGTCCCACCATGCGCCGGTAGGCGCCTCCACCGATAGTCGCAAAGAGCACCTTCTCAACGCTTGTGCAATCGAGCAATAGCTAGCTTCTTCTCAATGTCCATGCAGCCAATCTTCGCCTCCATTGGGTCCTCGCCCGCAAAGGTGGGAGGGTTAGTCCGCCGAAAGTCGGCCGAGACCTCTGTGAGCTCTCTCGATTTCTCCCCCCTATTGCCAGAGGAGCAGGATAGGTGTTGCGAGCGATAGCCTCAAGGAT
The DNA here is from genome assembly GCA_036346405.1 of Phyllostachys edulis. Lineage (NCBI taxonomy): Eukaryota > Viridiplantae > Streptophyta > Magnoliopsida > Poales > Poaceae > Phyllostachys > Phyllostachys edulis. The sequence continues at coordinate 310,545 of JAYEVD010000782.1, read as the reverse complement.
CTTGGTCCGTCCATACGGTTCCTCTCTATTTGAGCCAACACTTTCGCCATGGTAGGAGGCGGTGGAAGTGTCTCCTCGCAAAAGGACTCCCGATGATGATCTTGGTGAGAAGATTCACCCAAAGCAGCTTGAATGCGGTTCTAAGGGTGGAGAACCTCATCACGCCAAGGCCTCGAAAGGTGTGTTGGGACTCACATCCCAGAGTGACATGGATGGTTAGCTAAATTTAATAAGTTATACATAAGCATGCATAATAATCAATACACAAAAATACGCAAGAACATAACACCAAATGGGGTACCAAGGCACTAAGGCCAAGATAAGATCCAATAAAACCATTCATAGAGTTCGCATGCTTACATTGATTAGCCCAAAGGCGAATGGTAATCGCTCGAATAAAAGTTCTTGCAAATAATACAAAAGTTCCAACAATTACTAGGCTATTACAAGAATTTTAAAGATACATGCATCGTTGAACACATAACAGGACAGCGAGCTTACTACCCTAACATCCTAGATATTATTCCGGCCAAAGTTCACCTAAACTCGTCAAGAAGGTGACATCCAGGATCTCAGATCGTCAGTGGTCCCCTAAGTTAGGGAGACGCAAAGGTGATCCAATGCCATTAAGATGGCCTTCTACTACAGGAAGGCGATACTCTGGTGGCGCAGAAAGGTAGGGGGAGATCACATTAGCGCCATACAAAGACATCAAGATGAATAAGCCTCATGTCATGCATAAGTCGCAGTGCTCTCGAGCTATGATGAGACGGTGCCGCCTCCCACAACTCATGCACGGTGCAACGATGCATCAAATCCATAGTGTGCACTAGCCTCGCTAACCGACGAACTTGGGGATCCTCCCGAATCAATCTCGGCGAACTCGCCACTTCCTCAAAGATGCGCTTGCATGGGGAAATGGTCATAGGGCGGCCGACAGCTCGGTCAAATCATAGCGAAGACAACTCATGGCCACCGAGCCACTTCTCGAAGCGCCATGGCCTCGGTAGTGCCTCGTGCTCGAAATCAATATGGAATGCTTCCAAAGAACACGCCTAGCAATGATGTCGGCCACGCCAGTACTCCTCCATTCTCGCCCCTCGGCCTCGCCGATAGATGGAGTACGCCTACCGGTAGGTGAAGTTGGCCTCCACATCATGTCTCGTAGTAGCTCGGGTATCCTCCCACATTCTCACTTTGAGTCTCCTAACAAGGTATTGAGGATTCATCTAAAGGACAAGAAGGACAAGGTAAGTTAGTTTTGTAAATCAAAACCAGAATAAGGTAAGAAATGATTCTAAGATGGATGAGGAATAAAAGATATCCCTAACTTAAACTTTCCAAAGTAATCTTGATAACTTAAAACTATTTTGACCAAGAGACTTGCTAAACTTAACGCCCATGCTATCTCTAACCTACAACAAGATGGCTCGATACTAACGCTGTGAGGACCCCTGTTATCTCCGTAAGACCGAGTCTAAACAAGGTCTTAAGGACATAACTCTAAGGCCTCAAGTAAATGGATTCCAACTTAACTCAATCTTAGTGAAAATCCTAACTATAACAAAAGCCCCGACGATCATGCTGTACGCTTCCCTCATGAGCACTACATGATTGTCTGCTTCTCCAACAAGTCAAGCACTACACTTAGTGAGTTAAATAGGAAGTTACTTAACAGCGAGTATGCAATCATATTGGCTCCCAAGATCAGTGACCAATATGCTCATACTCTTGTACAACGTTGATCACATCCATACAACAACATACATAGGTAGTTCAAAAGACATACAACGTAATAGTTAAAGTTTACATCCATTACAAACGGTCGACCGGTCAAATTCAAATAAGAGTATTAAGTAGCAGCGGAAGCAAGTAAATAAACCAAAAGATCCAGCATGGTATGCCCCATAACCCATCGGCAACCGACTGGGAGTTAAATGATAGCATTACTCATTAGCGTCGCCAATATCGGCGCTAACAAACTCAACGGGCTCATACACTTCCTCACCTGAAATTGTAGCAACCGGGTTGAGTACAAAGGTACTCGCAAGTCTTACACAAATAAAAATTAGTATGCTAGAGGTTATTACAAAGGATGGCTCATATTGGCTTAGTTTTGCAAAAGAGACGCAACAATTTACAACCTACACATACTAGTTTTTCAAGTGCCATTTCAAAATCAGATTTGAAGTAGAAGTAAAGCATGTGAATAAGTAGTAAATTGAATAACAAATGAACCATACAAATGACAAAGTGGATGTCCACTTTGATGTAGCAACAAGCATGAACATCCCATTCATGACAATACCGAGTTGTACCACAATTTTAATTTCAAGTCTAACAATAGTAACCATGTAACTCAAGTGGTTGTCCATAACCGTGGACACGGCTATTCGAATAGATTTATACCCTGCAGGGGTGTACTACTTTACCCACGCGACTTGATTAGCCCGTAAGCCTCCAGATGCCTCCGAATATAGTATGCTTCCTATGGTATGCCGGCCGGGGAAACCAAGACTTAGTATTTTTCAGCAAGTTGATATCATTGAGTTGACTCACCCATACGCGACGTAGCCCCATTTAAGTGTAGGCTACCCACCTACAACTAAACGAGCACGTAAGTTGTGCCGGAAATACCGACCCAATTAATAAAGCTTAAATAGGGCGCACCCTTGCTAAAAGAATTGCAATCGGTACCCTTATGGAACGATATGCGATGGAACACGATACGCCTCACACCACCAATCATCAACTCAACAATACCAACCCTTATTTAACTAAGCGGTGCCCATACACCGCGGTGATAGCAGGAGTTTTACTTGAATCAAAGATGTTACCAAAGTTCGGTCCTTAATTGTCCAAACAAGTCAACCACTTACCCAATTCTCGTGCACGAAGGCACCATCACTAACCATCACTTGTCCGCACTCCAACAACTCATTTAAAATGACAAAATTTAACATATAAAACAGATACGAAGATCTGAAACAAAAACATATAAAGATAGTTGTGTTTATCCCACAATTGTCAAGTTATTCCCGACAATCGACTAATAGTTCTAGACTTGCATGGCTACAAACCCAACAATATATTTCAACCATTCCAACTTAAGCATGTGGTACTGGAATAATTCAAGGAAAACCTCAATGAATTAGGAGATAACTAAACTACACATCACAAAAGTAGCGATATTATCAAAATAGCATGCAAGCAATTATCATTGCACTATCTTAACAAAACTGGGATCAAATATGATGCAAAAGAAAGTTCAAATGATGCTTGCCTTGCTGGTAACTCAGTTGCTCTTCTTCAGTAGCGTATAAGTCAATATCAATAGGCTCGGTATCTAGATAAATATAATATCGAATAAACATCGAGAAATACTCAAAAATTCCAAGTGCTCAAAAATGCATGATTTTTCTACAGTAGATAAGTCATGATTTTAGATGAATTTAGGTGAAAGAATTATTCCATTTGCATTTAGTATGTGAGAGTTATAGCAGTTTGAAATTCAGTTTCTTTGAAAATCCAATTTAATTCCAATCATATCGTTCATTAATTATAATTATTTGGGCAAATTTTGTAGGGCAGTGGTGAGTGCAGGGACTACACAGATAAATAGGTACTATTGTTACAAGTTCAAAACAGTTGAGTTTACCTAATTTGCAATTTTTATGAATTAGTTATCTATTTTTAAAGTTATCACCTTTTTCTATTGCAAAAATAATAAGTTATGAATCATTTTTCATAATAATACTCTTTGCTACAGAGACATGTTTGAAATCAATTTTAATATAAATTTCATCAAAAATGAAAATTACGTAAGTGGTTTCATCTATTTAGGAGTTAAGATGAATTAGTTATACATTTTGAAGTTACACATATTTTACAAAGGTACAAATAATTCGCTTCAGATTTTCTAATTCATTTACTACTTTTCTCACCGAAGCGTGGGCTAGCCATCGCCATCGACAAGGGCTCATGCTTACTGCCATGCCCACAGCTCATGCGGGCGCCACAGGAAACTAAGGCCGAGCTTGTGAGCCGTTGATTTAAATCCAACGGTCACCATTCGTGGCTCGAGGGGTGGTCCGATCAGCCCATCAATCGTGACCGTTCAAAGCACATCGCACGGCCCAGATTTGTGGCGCGTTCGGAGCGGTCCGAACGGCCTAACAGATCTGGTCCGTTGCTTTTACATCGGATGGTCCACAAAGATTCAAGCGTAAGGGACAGTTTAAACGCACAGCACGTGTTTAAACTCTTGGGCCCACACGTCAGTGGCTCTAATGTTTTACTAAGCGTGTTCGTTTTCTGTGCGTGGGGCCCGCATGTAAATGACTAATTAAATGAGTTTAAGACAGTCATTTAAAACTAATGATTACTATTAAGTCCTAATCCCTCTGCTACGGCTCATGTCCAAAACCGAAAATGGAGTTTTGCCCGCGCGGTTCACCGGCGACTCGCCGGCGCTGTGCGCCACGGTGGCGCGTGCCAAAGCCATGTCCAGGTGCGCAATAGCATTGCGCACCCAGTGGTGGCAATCTCAACGGCGGTGTGGCTCTGTACCGGCGGCTAGCCGGCGGCGAGCGGCGCTACTCAGTACGACAAAAACGAAAACAGCCATATGAAGCTCCGCAGCGCTATCTAAGCGTGTGCCAAGGTCCTAGGGACTATTAGTGTGTTACCTAAGCTGAGGAAGGTGCTCGAAGCTTGGGGATTGCCGAGCTTCGCTTGAGTCGAAGAAGGCGACGGCATGTGGCACCTGCTTTTAAGCAATAAGAGGCTCGAGCAAAAAGGAGTAGAGTGGGTGCTCGGGTTAGCTTAAGGATACTAAGAGGCAAACATAGGTGCAAAGAATTTGACAATGGCTTACCAACCTGAGCTGGAGAAGACAGGCGATGTCGGCGGCCGACAAAAAGGAAATCCAAAAATCCGACACTTCCTGTGAAGTAATCGTGAAATTGATTGAGGGGTTTCCAGTATTATGCTAAATGGCACAACATGACGTGCAAGATTTAACAAGAACCTTACCAGAGAAGAATATGGCAAGGCGAGGCTCTCGGCAAGGCCTAGGGTTCCAGAGAGCACGAACCGGTTCAGAACTACAAGCCATCGAAGGAGCTCAAGTTAGTTAAATGGGAAGGTATGGAGCATGGAATCCAAAGGTACCACCTGTGGAGCTTACCCGAGAGGTGAGCTTGCCGCCTCCCTCTCCTCGGTCAACAGAGGAGAAGTGAGGGAGAAGGAGAGGGTGCGAAGGGTCTTAACCCGAGAAGATGAGGGAGGTGGGTGTACAGAGAGGAAACTCCAGATAGGTCAATTTGGGCGGTGGAGTGACGGGGTTCAGCACAGAGAAGAGATTCAAGAATCACAGCGTGGAGCTTGGCCACCTGGAAGGCCGCCTGCTGGAGAAGACAGACCGACAAGTGGGCCCGGCGGCCGACAAAGTGACTCAAGGCGCGGAGTAAACTAGGGCGACGCGGCTCCACGTATACTGCTTGATCGTGATCTATCTACCGAGATCTCAAGAGGGTTTTGAACCTGCTAAAAGGGTGTGACGATCCGGGCCGACGATCTTTGATCCAAGGCTTGCATGTGATGGTGCATCTAGGCGGTTGGGCCGAGCCAAGTTGTCAAGGCTTGACTCGAGCCCGAGGAACAAGATTTGACCGCTTTTGGGTTTTAGGGTTTGACTAGGATTTAAATTGTTTTCTCCACTTTGACTAAGGCGTTAAATATAGGAATAAATTTTCTAAAATTGTGAAATAAATCACAGGGGTTCCCGAAGGTCTAGTGTCCATAAAAATTATAATATAATACTGCTCATGATATATTTTGTATATTATAAATTCAAACTTAGTGTATGTCCTTAAATGATGTTTGAATTTTCTCAAGGTTTAAACCATTCCCAAAAATTTGGGAAGAATTATATTAATACATTATAATTACTATAGTATTTGAATTAATTATTTCCAGAGGATTTTCCTAGAGTTTTGTTCATGTTTTCTTTTGGAGTTCCATTTACAATATATGTTTTAATCTCTTTCACAGATTTTCCCAAGTGTAATATATAATGTAAATGCTAGAAATCATGATGCATGCTAATGAGATGCATAATAATTCTCTTTATTAAGTTGAGGATGTGACAACCACACAGCTGCAGAGTCTTTCTATGGCTAGCCTTCAGAGGACGATTAAACACCAGAGACAACATGACAGTAAAACATTAGACGCAAGACCTACATTGCACATCTCGCCTCGCAATGTAAAACGATTGATCACATTATTTTATGCTGCAAGCCCGCAGATACCGAGGAAATTAGGGCTTACAAGGAAGCAAACTCATCTCAGAACATACTACAATTTCTGGAAAAGACAATGATATGGGATAAAGTTTTCCAAAAAATATGGCCAATTTGCTTTGCGGTCTGTGCACATACATTATGGATTATTAGAAATAACCAGGTGTTTCAACAATACGAGGGCAATGCTACATTACTACTTCAGAAGATTCAAAGCTTGATCAATCATTGGATATACCGGGTTAAATCAAAGTATCAAAATGGTATTCGGCAGTGGAGCCAAATCTTATTGTAGCTATAGACGTTCACATGTATTTTCCTCCTTTCTTTTCTTTCTTTCTTTTTGGTTCTTTCTTGCTTCTTTTGTAACTCTTGTTTGACAATCATTGCAATATAATAGTCATAAGGTAGAGATTTCTCTACTTCTTACGTAAAAAAAAAGAGCATTAAGAATGATAAAGCACTAAGGGCATAAAAAAAGGAAATGGACCTTACCGTAGCTCTACTCAGCACCATCTTTGGAGAACAGCTGATCACCCAACCTGGTGACTGCCCTGATATGTGCCTCCTTCGCCCAAGGTTCCATTCTTGTAGTATCAAGATTCAACAACTCGTGAACTTGTCTATCAACGTAGTCTTGTCCTCTATCGCCTTGGCATCCTAGTTTTCTTTTGTCGCCATGTATGCCACCTTTAAAGCTTCTACCTTCTCATGGAAAGACGTCACCGAACTCTTTCATATCATTCATATCGATTTGGCGCAGATTGTGCTCGTATGAAGGTCACAACTGCTTCTTGCACATCCAAGTACATGCAGGATCTTATCTTTTCCTCTAACCTTTGGCAGCCTTTGCAACCTTGTGGACGTTCAAGGCTTTCATTCCGATCAATTGACGCCTCTTTGTCCCAAATTTCTTCAGCTTGATATGTGGGTTTTCCACTTTGGGCTGTCACGGACAGCCTTCCACCAATGCACATAGGTGAATTGGTGTCCACGGCGGATGCGGTACATTTCCAGAGCCATCGGACCAGCCACTTGCGTAGGTGTCACTGAGCTGACAGTAGCATCCATTGAAAAATGATATCTTCTTAGTAGTTTTGTACCAATGACTCTTGAGGTGTTTTAACATCCCTTTTCCTGTCACTTGGCGTTGTCTCACAGATGCAAAGTAACTCGCTTCCAAAGAGGATCGCCTTCCTTAGCGTTACCCTCGATTGGATCAGTGGAATTGTTCAGCCATGAACTAACCTAAATTGGCAACCAAAAGAAGTTTTGAGGATTGCTAAAGGAGCACTAAATATGCATCCATATATGCGGGTGGGTGGTGCTGGCGGCTGGATCGAGAACTGAGGATATGGGAAAGGAATTTGTTGGTGGGCTGGATGTGGAGCATGCAGTGATGCCGACAAGGGGGAATTTGCAGCAAGGTTCGGATCTTGGAGAAAGTTAAGAAAACCACCAGGAGGACGAAAATCCATCGCAATAAGAGGAGAAACACCCGATTTCGAGAGGTTAGAGATGGAGGAATCGCCAGGAAGAGGAAGAAGACGATGGATGGAGACCGAATCACCTAGGATTTGATGCCGCCGAAGCCATGGACGCTGGCGACGAAACCGCTTCACACTAACGAGTAGATCAGGTGGGCGCGAGCATCTTGGTGCGGCGAAGGAGAACAAGGTACTAGAGCGGCGGCGGCATGCATAGGGACTCGACCAGAAGCACAAGAGGAGCTAGACGGGGATTTCGCGGCATGTGTAGGCGCCTGGTGGGGGATTTCGAAGGCTCGGGATAACTGGCCACACTTTTCGTCCTGGGATCACGGTCCATTAACTAGCGGGTTTTGCTCACCACAACGCACATTTCGAAGCCAGGCTCTCGCGACTTTTGTCAAGCGTGCAAAGAAATTTCTTCGCAAGTCGCCTGACGCTCATGGAACCACCACGCGACACCGACTCGCACTCTGCTACCGATGTGGAACTTGGGGGCATCCAGGCACGGTGGAGCGTTGTACATCCTCTAAGGGCATCTCCAATAGTTTGTTTTTTAGCTTGTCTCTAATACCCTCTATGTCATCTTAAGATAATATTAGAGACAACTATTCCAATAGTTTGTCTCTTATGTTATCTTTAACACCTTCACAAGCATTTAAGCTTTGCATGAATCAAATAACCATACTAATCAACACTAACTTTAATCTTTGTGACCTACATTGTTGTTTGGTTACATCTACATATATAAACAAGCAGCAATTCTAACACCAAACCTCACAAGCATTGAAGCTTTGCATGATTCTAACCCTAGAACTGAACAACAAATCGGCGTATCGTGTCATACATCATCCAAGAGACAACAAATCATGCAAAGTACAGATTGATGACTCATCACATAGCATATTGATGTATGCAGTAAACCGAAACAAGTACTGCAAAGTACAACCAAATAAAGTCTCCAACAGTTTAGCCATAAGTAAAAGTAGAACTAAATAAAATATCCAACAATGTAGCCATAAATAGCACTTTCTTGAGATAGTGCACACATAACTAGCACTTTCTTGAGACAGTGCACACATAACTAGCTGCAAAAAAATGAGCGATCACTAGCAATTCTTTAGGTGTTTGCAAATAAACCTGTGTGAGCACCAAAATAGTATGATTAGCAATAACTATGGAAAAATCAAAAGAGAACTTTAAAAAAAAAATAAAGCATGCATATATAACTGATGTTGTGAAAATGAAAACAAACGATATAACATATTATATATTAGTGCATAAAATATTACTAAAACTATGACTAATTATTTACCTAGTTGCAAAATCTCATCAAATGTGCTCGACTAAGTCCCCTTGAGTTAGGTATGTGTTAGTCGAGCACTAATAGCGCTGCTTTCTCAGAGCACGCTGGTAAAGCATGGATCGTACGTTGTTGATTTCCTGAGGTAGAACAATCGATGTCCCCAAGTCTCGCTCAACTCAAGAGAAGTGGTAACCATTTCCTTCTCATCTTCAACAATCATGTTGTGAATAATGATGTATGCTTTCATAATATTCCCAAAATATAGGCCAAGATTTATATGAAATTGTGAATCATAAAAGGCTCGGCATAGCATATCCATTAACACCAGTTTTCAACCAAATGCGACGACCAAAATAAGAAGCGCATTATAAGATACTCCTTCCGTTCTTTTTTACTTGACGTTTTTTGACTTTTTGCGGTCTTCGAGATGCGGTTTTGACCGTTACTTTTTATAACTTTACATTAAGATGTAGTAATAAAATTATAATATTATGATAGTATTTTTAATGATAAATATAATGATATAATTTTTATATAGTCAATCTAGATAGTTTTAAATCTATTGGTACTAAAGTTTGACGGCACAGATTCTAGGAAGTGAAGTAAAAAAGAACTTAAGCCCAATTCACGGTGAAACAGATAGGAGTGTTACATAAATTCAACCGAAAGTATCTTTGCGGGGATTTCACCTGTTGTGGGCCGAGGATACTTGGAAGACAACAGAATCAAGATCCACATTGCTAGCAACTCCACTCCATTTTGCTGACAAGTCTAACGAGCGACTAAACAACGCTCAAATAGGTACCAACTCCTACACAACAATTTCTCCAAAACAAAATCAATACCTCATCCACTTCAAAGCCCTGCAAACAACAGGAAGACAAACACAAACGTTACTGACCCTGCAAAAGCAAACATACGCCAAAGAAGAAGAAAAAAATGCTAATGCCAAGGACACAGACGCCAATATGCTAACACCTATAAGTTCTCTATGCTCCAACACTAGGATTATACCGATCGTTTTCCACATCAAGGTAGCAAGCAAATGTAGAGCAAACAGATTCTGCATGCAGTACCTATGCACTCCACACCTCAGTCTGCTTCACTTGATCCCATACCACACACAAAATTATACTACTAAAAGACCAAGGTACAGAATACACTGGCATCATACGCTAGGAGCCTAACCAGGCACCGAATGCTCGAACTTATGCCTCCCTGTTCACAGTTCACACTCAGAAGCACAGATCAGAGAACTGGAAAAAAACAAATACGAGTAAAACCCCCCAAAACTAAATTCTAGTGCCGTCAGTACAGATCTTTGGCCTGAGCTACCAAACCAAGCACGCTGCCGCATTGAATAAACAATGCAAATCTTCTCACCGATCGGAAGTTCGGAACCACGGGAGCTCCCGGATCCAGAATCCCAAATCCAAGCCTCAGAAATCCAAAATCCAAAACACAAAGCCCCAGAGACCCAGCTCCAGGCCCCCACGATTCGCAAGCACCGAAGCGACAGGAAGCGGATCCAGAGGCGCCTACCCCTCCCTCACGCTTCGAGCGGAAGCAAGTAACCCCTGGAAACAGCACACAAAAAACGGCGGAAAAAATCGCAGGAAACGAATGCCTCACCAGATCGAGCGGCCGCGGCCTCCGCTTCTCGCCTCCGAGCAGGCGCCGTGCCGATGGGATTGGAAATTCAAAACTAAACGGGAATTTATTTTTTCTGGGGGAGTTGCAGTGCAGCTGCGAGTGGGGAAGCGCTTGGAGATGAACGCGAGAAAAAGGGTCAAGAGGGGAAGGCGCGGGGAAGGGACGGATCCGCCGAAAAGAACATACGCGTAAGCAAGTGACGTTGCGCTCCCACAGAGAAAACCTTTCATCCTCTGCCTCGATTCGTGTTAAGCTATAGTCGTCTCATGTAACAACGATTTGGTCATCTCTTCTCTTTAACTCTTCGTCATGTCATAAAAAAGTCTATGGTCCTCTTTATTTAGGCTTTTTCTCTGACTTAAAAGCAAAAAAGTCTAAGCCTAAACAAAGAGATGTCTTATTTGTTCAGCTTAAAATAAGTTTAAGCCAATTTAAGCCTAAAAGCCATAAGCCAAGGGAGAGGTGCTTTTTTTGGTTTTTACGGAATAGAATTTCTCTTTGCCACTAAAGTTCACTTAAATTACCCACGAAATGCCATTAGTATATAATTAAAACCGATCCCATTTTTTTCATGCGTTTCCAATCTCTCTCAACCCGACGCCGGATTCGCTTCCAATCTCTCCAACCCGACGACGGATCGCTTCCCTGCTTCTCCAGAAGACGCCGGATTGACGCCGGATTGCTCCTCACACCCTCCCGAAGGCCGCCTCCCATCACCCTCCCTTGCGCCGCCCCATCCCCTCGACCCTCCAACACCGCCGCCTCCCATCTCCTCCCGACGGATTGCTCCTGCTCCACATCCGCATCGCCGCCTCCCATCACCCTCCCGAGCGCCGCGCCTCCCATCTCCTGGCCCGACGGCGCCGCCTCGCCTCTAACTCAGCCTCCCGACGCTGCCTCCTCAGACCGACTCGCCCCCCGATGCCGCCGCCTCGCCTCGACTGCCTCCGACGCCGCTTCTCCTTTGAACCGACTCGCCTCCCGACGCCGCCTCTTCATATTCTCGTTTATCTCGCTTTAATTAGGACCAAGTGTGTATCAAGATGTTCCGTATCCACCGATATTATAGTGAGTACTGAATTGAAGGTGTGCCTCTTCTTTGTATACAAATTATGCGTATGTTCCAGTTTAATTTTGTTCATGAGAGGAGTTGAATTGAGAAGAAATTTAAGGTGCCCCTATTTAATGTTGGAGCCGAATTGGCTCATCTAGTCCTCGGACGGGTTTCAATGTAAGTAGATGCTCTGGTTGGCTTATGATACCTGTGGAATTATCCAGAGGGTATGACCTAGTAAAGCACCTAAAGCATGGTGCTTCAATGTGTATATAATAGTGATAGCAAGACCCCCATTTATTCAAATCTAGTTGTTTATGTTAACAATGTCAATGTTTTTGTGTTCGTTCGATGCAAATATGCATGACAATAGTCAGAGCATCAAGGTAATAGGTGACATTACTTGTTTGGTTAACTGATATTGGCATTTATATATTAATTTCTTCACAGTGCAATGTCCAAAATGAATACTTGCATGCACTACTTAATGATATCCATTTTGTTTCATATGTACAAATGTATGTATCATCATATTTTCAGTCCTATAAAAAATCGCTTAAATACATGCTTAACAAGGTCCTTTAAACCTTTAAGGGCATTTCAGACCTTTCATCCTTCACACACAACTCAATAAGCTAACATCCTATAAAAAACCTGACTACCAAACAACAACGTTTGGCTTAAAAGCTTAGAGGCTTATAAGTCGATTATTAAAAAGTCGGCTTTAAGCTATAAGCCAAAAAGCCTAAGTCTAAACAAAGAGGGCCTATGTAACATCTCTTAGAGACAAGTAATATAGACTATTGGAGATGTCCTAAGACATGCTGTGGCGTCAAGGCGGATCCAGTAAGCCTTGCTGCTTAAGATGTTTCCATGCACGGCTATCGAGGAAAGGAAACATCGTGTCCGCCCTATGCTGTTGTCATCTTTTTTTTCTGCGCGTAGTGCCGTACGTTGGTGTGGCCAAGGGAGCCAAAGAGACGGGCTAGTGTTTCCGCACACGGCGATCGAGGAGAGAGGAAACATGGGACATTTTTGTATACAACGCGGAAGGAAGAAAGTGAATTTATTTTTGTTTCTCTAATCTGAAGCACTACAGATTCAGGTATCTCATAATGACAACCAATAGCCCTAGCTGATTCTTTAGCTGCTGAGTATGAGGGTGAACGGAATGCACGAAAGATAATGCGTAATCTGGAACAAGATTTTGGTGAAATATCTCTTATTAAAGTGTTTAATTTTGTTAATCGTTTTTTCTCCACCAAGAAGTATGATAGCACTTCGATTAATGAGCATCTCAATAAACTCTGTATTTTAGCGGAGGAATTAAAAAATGTTGGATATTCTTTTCCTGAAGAAGTGCAGGTCATGGTTGTTCTAAACTCTTCGCCAAATTCATTGGAACAATTTAACATATATTTCTGTTATTCTAAAAGAATACTCAATATGCGCACTCTGAGACATCATTTGCTTATGGAAGAAGATAGAAAACTCTCTCACGGAAAAGAAAAAATACTCACAATTCTGAGTTACACCTTGGAGAGGAAAAAAGTATTAATAAAAGGAATTGACAAAAGAGAAAACCTAATGGTGATTTGAAGAGAAGCTTAACAAGAAACGTGATTGGGATGATTGTGGAAATTATAACTCAGTTCAGAGGAATGATAAGTACAAGAATATCAAGTGTCACAATTGTGATCAGTATGAGCATTTCAGAGCTGATTGCAGGAAAAAGAAGAAGCGGAATGAGCAAAAGAATCAAAACAATAAACCAATTGAGCGTAAATACGATTTATCGCCTAACGGCATGTCTAATATTTTTGTATGCACTGAATCTTTATTTACTACCACTTTTTCAAATAGTTAGATTATCGATTCTGGTGCTACATCTCATATTACAAAAGATAATAGAGCTTTTACTTCTATGCGAACAATTCCAGGGGGAATAGATGTGTCGTTTTTGGGCACTAATGCCAAAGTTGATGTACTTGGAAATTAAAATTATGTCCTAGAACACCCCAATAGAGAAAAATTATTATTACAGGACACTTTATACTCACCTAGCATAAGAAGAAATTTAATATCTATTGCTCAGTTAGAATCTATTGGTTATGATATACTGTTTGAAAAAGGAAGAGTTAAAATATTGCTCAATGGGAAATTAGTGCATATTGGAACTCATCATGAATGTCTTTATTTTCTTGATGAACTATCAAATGATGACAATATTGATTGATTGGTTGGTGAAAATAACTCCATAGTGAGGAATACTAATGATAGGAACACATGCTCGGAATCTTATTTATGGCATTAACGGCTTGGTCACATATAGAAAAAAAAACATAATTAAGAGGCTTATTAATTCTAGAATTCTCGCACTTTAAGGGAGGATTTTGGTATTTGTGAGGCATGTATAATGGGTAAGATGACTCGTGCATCTTTTTTTTCCGAAGGCAGAAATATGTCATGAGCCTCTTGCTATTATTCATTCTGATATTTGTGGTGAGATGTCTACTCCTACTAGAAGACGAAAGATTTATTTTATCACATTCATTGATTATTATTCTAGATTTGGTTATGTGTATCTTCTTAAACATAAGTCAAAAGGATTTGATGTATTCAAGACATTTAAAATTGAAGTGAAAAATCAATTGAATAGAAATATCAAAGTTTTAAGAACTAATTGCGAAGGAGAATACACTTCAGGACTATTAAAAGATTTTTGTAAAGAGCATAGAATTATTAATCATTATACCATACCTTATACTCTGCAACAAAATGATGTTGATGAATGGAGAAATAAAACACTTATGGATATGGTTAGGTCTATGGTATGGGTACAAGTTTTATTATCAAGAAAAGGATAAACTGATGGAAAGTAGAGATGCAATATTTTTAGATCAAAACACACCTCACCGTTCTAAGCGGGCGAGAGCGGAATTATTGGCAACTCCAATGGAAACACAGATGGATACATCTAGTAATAATTCTCACACTAAAGGAGGTTCAGCTCTTGAAGAAAATACAAATCAAACTCCCAACACTAACATGCTTAGGAGAAGTGGTAGGAATTTTTGTACATCCAAATATCTAGATGAGTATTACTTGTTCTTGGAGAAGTTCACTCTAAAATTTCAGATTTAGAGGAAGAACCAAAGACTTATAAAGAAGCAATAAGCTTCTCACAATCAAAACTATCGGTGGAAGCAATGCGCGAAGAATTAAACTCGACGAAAAGGAATAAAGTTTGGGAAATTGTTGTAATATCCCGTATGACATTAGAGACTTCGATCGAATCAAAGAGAGAGGATTAAATAAATCAAATTGAGAAAATTGTTTAATGTAATATCCCGATTTCTTATTAGTGAATGCACTAATGTTTAGAGGAGGAATTAAATTTAAATTCAGAATTTAGAAGGAGTATTAGAACCTGGGCCTTTGGTCCATAGCCCTTTGGCCCAAGTGGGAACCGGCTTAAGAGGGGGAAGCCAAACCCTAGCCATCCCAAGTACTGTAGCACGCCTACTGTAGCGCTTTTTACTATAGCACCACCTCCCCCTTGCAGCCCTTGCGCCACCCTCTACCCATCGGCGCTGTTCTCCTCATTGGTCGGCCGAGGAAGAGAGGAAGAGGAAGAGGTAGAGGAGGGGAAGTCTTTGTGAAGGCTTCAGCGGCGTCCAGCGTTGTTCTTGTGGGTAACTTCACATTCCCCATTGGATTTAGTAGATATTTCATATGCAATTCGTCGTCAATAGCTATTTTGTACATGCTGTAGATCGGTTGTTTCTGCGATTCTGTTGACGCGTGACATTGAATTAGTTCTAGATAGATCTAGCATTTAGTGTCTTCTAGACATATGTGTGTTTTCGCGTGGCTTTTCAGAAAGTATTAATTCATATTTTTTGGATGAACAATGAATTAGTTATGAATTTTACAAGTCTAGGTGCTTATTCAGTCTCTAGATTCGGGCAGCGAGCTTAATTCTGTGAGTTAGGGGTTTGAGATGGACGAATTTGGTCGTTTGATTTCCATGAGATACGTAGAGATTTCTATGATGATTCCAGGAAGATAAAGTTCATAATTTTTGGACATTTAGAACTAAAGATATGAATTTTAGAAGTTAATGCTGTAATATGTCCTTCTATTGTGGACAAAAGAGAATTATTTAGCTGTTTTTAATCTTTGTTACACAGTGGGGATAATTGTGATAAATTTATTGAAAAAGCTAGTTTCATTTGGTTTCCATAAAGTCTTAGAACAGTGAGATTAGATGTACCAAATAAAAGTTACGAAATTCCCAAGTCAATAATACCGAAGATGATAGAACGGTTTTCGGGGTTAAAAATAAGGGCTTAGATGGGTTAATTTGATCTTTCTGTCACCTGAGAAGTTGTAGCTATGCCTGTGTAGATTCTAGGAAAATTAGATTCATGACTTTTGGAGTTTTGACTCAAAAGTTATAGATTTTCCTTTGATAACTGTCGCTTTGGACAGATTGGGATTTGACAGTGTATTGTTTAAGTTTCGGGCTGCGATTAGGGTGGTTGATTTCATTTTGTTCCATTGCTTGCTAAGCAATTTTGAACATTATTCTTAGATTGCTTTACGGTTGTCAGGTGGTGGTGAGAACCGGGGTTAGAGCCTTCCTATCATCGTCTTTCGTCTTGCGGTTGAGGCAAGTACATTGTGGATTGTATTGCTTGTTATTTGTTCGTAGTACTTGATGCTGTGCTATGATTAAATTCTATGGACTGTGAGTAAATTCTAATAATTCTTGTTTCTTTCCACGGAAGTGGGAAGTAAAGTCCCATCATTCCAATATGGGCAAGTAAGACCCATCATTCCAATATGGGCAATTTGGATCCCCGTTTTGAATTTTTCTTCAAACGGACCTTGGATCCCCACATTTTGGAAATGCGGGCATGAGTGAACACCGACGGGTATTCACTGGCTATACCAGTATAAGCAGAAGAGGAGAGCATGCATTTCATTCTTGCATAAGATTTCTACCCTTCTACATACGTATTCCAACATTGTGAATGTTATGTTCTTGTTCCAGTATTTTCCATGTTATTCTGTTGAACTTGTTGAGTCGTGGACTCACGCTTGTTGTTGATATTCTTTTTAGGTACCTCTCGAGGCAGCGACATGCATGGGAATTGGTAGTTTTGATGCACTTCACACATAACCACCCATGGTTAATAAAGTAGTTTATTTATCTAAAACTTTTTGTTAATGCCATAACCTTTATTTTGAGATTGTCTTCATCCTTCGTGATGATTGAGTTCTGTAAATGGTTTAGTCAAGTTTGTCCTATGGATATTTATGTTATGCTTTAACATTTTAGAACTTAATTTATTTACCCTCACATGCTAGATCATTACAAGTGATTTGCTTAGTCTTCCATTCAAAAAGATCCTTGTAGAATCCTGATATATTCTTATGGTTCTGCTAATTGATGATTAGAACAAGGTTTATGTCTAGAATCTTGTTTTCAATATAGTTTTGAGTAATGCAAGCTTGTTCGATGTTGAAACGCTTGCTGTTAATTGATAGTAGATAGAAGTAAATTGAAATGTTGGGTTAGTTTAATAGCATCCTAGGCTCAGAGTTGAGCTGGGGTGTTACAGTTGGTATCAGAGCGGGCATTAGATCCGTGGTAATTGAAATATTAAATTGACACACTGTGAATAGTAAGATGGGAATGGGTCAAGCATTGCATTTACGCTTCGTTATGTCGCATTGATCGTTGCTGATATGAAATGAGTATGAATGCTTATGATTTGCCTAAATGATTGTTATGTGTGATAATAGTAGTTGACAAGAAGTTTAGGTCGTGGTTGTAGCTTCGGGTTGCCAGGTTGCACCACCACTTGGGTTTCTTTGGGAAGGTTATTGCCTTCCTTGAGTTTGGAATGGTTTTTCTTGTTCAGATGTAGTGGATTAATTTTCTTGGGTTAGTGGTTCATTGCAGTTGATGGGTGTTCATCGATCTTTGTTGGTTCCTTAAAGCAAACATTTGTTCTCCTGAATAATGAGTTGTTTTGCTGCTTGTAAGCATAGATCATTTATAAGATTGATCTTTTATTGGGAAGTTCTATATTTCTTGTTGGGAAACATGACTAGTTCAATCGCTGGGCACTTTGGTTAATAGAAACTTTATTTTGCATGTTCTTAAAAGTGAGGAGGCTTTGGCCCCAATGTATTCTTTTCGGGGTAATTTGAGGATGAAGTTAATACTTCTCTTTTACAAAAAAAAATGTCAAGGACTGGTCGTAAACTGGCCATATGGAGATACGAGCTGGTCGTAGACTAGTCGAACATAATCACTAACTGGTCATAAGGAGCTACGAACCAGTTGTAATTAAGTACTAACTGGTCGTAACTAAGTATGGACTGGTCGTGACTAGGTACGAGCTGGTCGTAAGTGATAATGACCTAGTCATAGATCATATTGCATTAAGGTTCGTCCGATATATTCTATATGTATTCGGGAATCGTTATGTGCTGCTAGGTACTGCTAACGACTCGTGGTCGGAATAGAGTTTCCGAGTCACAACCGATTACACATGAACCTATAGGGTCACACACTTAAAGGGCTAGGATTTGATTTGGATGATGATCTGAATTCTTGTAGGCCACGAGTTCCTAAACCACGCCGCCAGCGCTAGCACTCCAGAGCGTGGTGTCCCTGCCCCGTATGTATGGATACCTTGGAGTTGTTGTTGCGAAGCATCATCACTAGGACGATCCACAACTCGTGACGATATCAGGAGCAGGAGGAGAAGACGTGCGACGAGTACGACTACTAGTGCATCAACTCGCTACATCGACTCTACTTCCGCTACGAGTCAACGCGTCTAGTGGTAATCTCGTGATCTATTACTAGCGGAGGTTCCTTGGTTGCGCGGTACAATTTTTGTTTTGTGCTATCGTAGCCTACCCGTTATCCTTCAGCTTGCCATTGAATAAACCCCACCCCCGCCCCACGAGTCTCGCGCCTCCTCTCACGCAGCCCGCCCACCTCTCACGACCACGCCCGCCCGCTCCTCCTTCCTCGCCCCCCCCCCGCCAGCGCTGCCGCCCATCTCCTCCCTCACCCTCATACTCGGTGCCTCCGGCTCCCTTCTCCGCCGAGATCCTCTCTCGTCCTCCTCCCTTCTCCGATGCCGACTCCCTCCTCCTCCCACGTCGGCGACCCACCTCCTCCCTGCGCCCACCCACGACGCCGCCTACCTACGGCCCCGACTAGATCTGGCGCCTCCGCTAGCCTCTGTCTCCCTTCTCCTCCACTGGCTACCTCCGAGCCGCCGGCCTCCTCCATCGATCGCGCCATCGAACACCTCTCCCATCGCCGCAACGGCGCCCAAACCCTATCCGCAAATTTTTTTTTTCCCTTTTTCTGTTGTAAATATATTGTTTTGTAGTAATTATTTATTTTATTCATTATTTTTTGTAATAATTATTTATTATAATGATTGTTTTTAATAATTATTTATTGTAATAATTTTCTTTAATTACGTTAATTGCATTGATTATCGTTAATTGCGGCATATTGCGTTAATTGTCGTATATTATCGCTAATTGTCATTAATTGCGGTAGTTGTCGTCAATTGCATTAATTATCGTCAATTGCGTTAGTTGTCGTTAATTATCGTCAATTGTCGTTAGCTGTCATTAAATATTGTTAATTGTGTTAAACGACATCAAACAAGTCATTATCGCCCCTGAGGCATTTCGTACATTTCTAATCTTGGAAGTCAGAGCCACCTACCTAAAAGCCGCATGTACCAAATACTAAACATTTTCAGCTCAGTTGTTCAAATTGCAGCTATTCAAATTTAGCCGAAGCCGCTTTTTAAAAAAGCTACAACCGTACCAAATAAGCCCTAGGGCTTGTAGAACGCCATCGGGCTTTATCACCAGAGAAGCAAAAGAGTTTGCTGCTAGGATGCCAGAGTTGCAAGTTTTTTAAGGTGAAAAGATAGTCAAACTGTGCTGCTCATGAGTTCGCGCACTCTGCGGTGTGGAGGATGCAATCGCCTAATTCTTTCAGAAGTAATTAATAAAATCTCTCTTTGTTTTATACAGTAATAGTATCTTTCTTCCTGGCCCCCCAAAAAAGATTGTTTTATACAGTAAGGCCTTGTTTGTGAACCCCGGATGGGCCGGGATTTTGGTTTTAAAATTCATTCTTGTTTCGCGGAGGAAGCTGCCCTCAGACTTCAGATGATTTCTTTTTCCTTTTGTTAAGGCTCCATTTCATAATGATATAGGACCAAATTTTAGATGCTAAAAATAGACCAAATTTTGTGGACGGGCAGGAACGAGCTCGTCTCGCCGAACGGGCCTTTGACCTGAGCGCGTTGGGGGCTTGCTAGCTCATATGTACATGAGATGCTTGTCTAAGTTTCTTTTTTTCTCTCTTACTTTTTTTCTTCTTTTCATTTAGTTGCACTTTCGATTTCTTGTCAATCAGTAGTTTTGAACGTAGTTGAAAATTTATTGAAACATGGAATATTGAAACGACGTGGGTAGAACATTTCACCTTACTTACCCGAACATCCAAAATCCACCCTATTCATTCCCTAGTACCCCAAATACACGAATTACTGAAACATCCAAACATAACATGTGGAATATTTCATTTTACCACCATCACTTTTGGTTTGTTCTCCTAATTTTTGTTTTTTGTTCTATGACACATGTTATCATCACTAAGCCAAAATACATGCAATATAGGTCTTAGTTTGTAGATTTCATAGTAAGAAACGGATCGCAAAACGAAAACACGGTTCGAAAGATGCATGCATTCGAATTTTATAACACAAGATAAATGGAAAAAACGAATGTGGGCCATACCCGGCCCACGTGGGCAGCCTCTACAGGCCGCCAGCGTGGCCACCAGACAAACCCGGCGTTAGAATGCTAGCCGAAGGAGAATTTTTTTTGTTTAATCCTTTATTTAATTTTATTTTAAAGTTAACCCCTCGCGAACTTTATTTCCCGTTCTGGCCCTTTTGGTCACGCCACCTCCCGTGGCATGACAAAACCACATTGTCACGCCACCCATAGCGGTGTGGCCAAAGCTGCTACACAAGCCCTCGTGCCAGCGTGGAGGGCTTGCGTGGCAATAGTCACGCCAACGCTCGTAGCGTGACAATGGCACCTGTCATGCCAGCTCTCGTGGCGTGACAGTGGCGACTTAAGCCCCTACACCCAGGCGCCTCTTCATTTCTCCCTGCCTCCCCAACTCCATCGCGACGTCTGAGCTCCCCCCATCCCACCGCCCTCCTCCTCCTCCTAAATCCCTTGCTGGCCAGTGCTCCCTCCAGCCGGGCCTCCTCCCTCTGTGCCACCTCCTCCCGCTTGCTCTCCTCCCCCTGACGGTCGGCGTTTCCCCGGCTCTCCTCCTGCCGGGCCCCGCCACTGCCCTCCTCCCTCCTATTCGTCCCTGCCCGAAGGTGCTCCCTCCAAGGGCTTCCTCCTCCACCACCGTCCTCTCGACGGCCGGCTTTCACGGGCTCTCCTCTCCAAGGCCCGGCCCCACTTGCAGAGCCCCCTCCCTCCGTCTGCCTCTCCTTCCTCACGGCTTCTCCTAGATCGAGTTATACATGTGTGCTTGAATGTGTGCTTGAATACAGTTTTGTGATTGAATGTGTGCTTGAATATAGTTTTGTGATTGAATGGATGGGGAACAATGTGGGTGATGACGGTAGAAGTGCTTGATCAACTAACAAATGCTTCAGTTTGTGGCTGGCAGAGATTAGAATAGGAGTAGGAGGTTTGAGCTGAGATGGTTGAGATTACCTGCTCAAACCTTAAGCCCTTATAGTCTGATCACATTTGTGTGTTGCGATAGGCATCTCATTTGGAGGTAGACTAGGTTTAGTGCGCCAAACCATCTGTGAAGCATGCAAAGTTATTGTTAAATTTTTTTATAATTGTTACTCATGGCTGCAATATGAATTTGTTGACCTGATTTTTTTTGCTTGTGGATGAGAAACACTAGGTTATTTTCTAAATCCTACTGGGCCATGTTCATTTTCTCCTAATTTGTTACTGAGTTGCGGTACTGTTTGGATGATTTTTGTCTATTAGTGATGCAGACAGTAATGTGCTATGGTCAGTTTGGCACATTTACACTTACATAAAATTAGGACCAAGTAACAACATGTACATTTGTTTTAGGACTTTCTTAAGCTTCTTAGAGTCACAATGTACTATTTTTTGGGTCCAATATATGTTTTTCTGTAAGTAAAGAAAAGTGAAAGCGATATGCTTAGCTAAGCAGAGAGATTGACAACTATGTTTCCTTTGTTGTGACAAGGTTCCTCCCTCTCTCAGATATGTGCATATGATGTTGTCCCTCAGAGTGACTAATCTAATCAACAAGCCTAAACAACATTAGAAGATTAGTTGGTTTGTAAATACTCAATTAATAGGTTGTAATTTTTGGACTATAACAATCGCTGAGTATAATCCAAGAGCTCTCATATATGTATGTGCGCTAAGGTGAATGTTAGTGGATCTTTCATTTGGAAGGTTGGGTGGTAAGTGCACTAAGCAATTAACCTGGGAATGAATACTAGTTTAGAGTTCATGTTTAAAACAGAGGATGATTTAAGATGAGAAGTAAGACTCAAGGATCAAAGCATATGCTATCATGTGTTCCAGTTGGGCACTACATCAAAATAAACAGTACTTTCTGATTCTTGTTATGCTGCTATGTGTTTCAATTGGTTAGTAAATTTCTCTAAGGGAGTTTATTGTTATGTTATGATATAATGGGTCGTCGATTAGGAGAGTAATTACAAAAGTTAATCGCAGCTTAAGTCTAGAGTATTTGATTAGTGACATTTCACTTAGTCAATTCGTGTTGAACTAGTTGTGGTTTGATGAAGCATAATAGTACCATGTTAATTGTATAATTAGTAAAGGAATTTAGGTAGCTAAAATGAAGTAATTAGTAAGTACTGTAAATGCAATGTATACTAGCATAGTGCTCCCCATTATCGGATGCTTAGTAGGATAAAATTATGCAAAATTATTGTTAAAATTATGGATAATTGTTACTCATGGATGCAATATGAATTTGTTGACCTGATTTTTTTTTCTTCTGGATGAGAAACACTAAGTTATTTTCTAAATCCAATTAAAGAAATCAAATATAGGCTGAAGGCGGAAAAATATGACTTATCTCCTTTCGCATATAAGATTTTCCGAACGAGTAGTTTGTGGCATTCGAGCGTAGCTCGTATACCAGAGCGGTTCGACGATCGAGAATGAGCCTCGAGCGGTCCCAAACACGTGGTTTGGGCGGTCTCAGAACGGATCTCGAGCGTGCATTCGCACGTGGATCCAGGGTAGTGTAGGTTGTACTCAGAGACAAGCTCTGAACGGTCCCAAACACATGGTTTGGGTGGTCTCGAGAACGGGATCTCGAGCGTGACTGAGCACGAGAGACTCAGATAGTGTAGGATTTGGATCTTTTTGCATCTCATTGTTTCTTGATGTTATTTGTCCACTGTGTATAGCCTAACACACCTCAATTCATTGTGAAACGACCCATAAACTTCATTTAAAAAGAGGTATTGTTCCATGATGATCAAACCATCATGCCTATTATCAGAATTACAAGAAAGTACTATCACAGTTGTGATATTTTGTACTTGCGGTATTTCGTTCATATGGCATCCCGTACTGACTTTGTAATATTTTGTTGGATGTAGATAGACAAAGTTGTACGTGTATTTACTGGTGGGACGATTAGCCAAACTGGTAGTTCTGTCGACTTCGGCGGCATGGAAGCGACTGTCCTTTTGTTTCGCGAATCACCGGACTTTAAAACTCTTGTGACTAGGATTAAGTCAACCTTTGGATGGGATGAACCCGGGGTTGTTGTCGGAATGCAAGGACGATATGATGCAGGGCTGGGTTCTAAGGGCACACCTTGTTGGTGCCAATCCTGTCCGCCGATAATTGGGATATGTACAAGGAAATTGTGCTCGCATCTCAGGTCCGGTTGTTGGAGGTGGCGGTGAAGAGGACAATCGTTGTTGAGCATTTGCCAGAAAATTTGGATGTGTTGAATGGCAACACGGATGAACTAGACCCCGCTGCCCATCATTTGCGAGGCCCCACAATGGAAGAGCAACCTTCCGAAGAGTTTGTTAGCGTGAGTTGTACCAACCATGGCCCTCTGTCGGTGGATCTGCCTGTATCTTCCCCGCAACGTGTTATTGACCATACGACTGATTTCAACGGCGCTATAATGAACAATGAGCTTGTGGATGAGTTGTTTCGCGATGGAATAACCCATGAAGTGGAGCCGGACGAAGGATAGAGCTCGACCGAAGCCGAAGCTCCCGCACCGCTTTTCTCCTCAGAGGAAGGCAGAGTTCTTCGCAGTGTAATGGGTGACGTCCCGTCGGTGCATGCATTCGATAATGTCAGTATGACTGATAAGGCGGTTTGTGCTAATGGGTTGAAGAGCAAGAATGGCATTGCGGACCTAGAGAATGACATAATACGGAAAAACATGTTGTTTCCAACCATGGGGGGCATGAAGGTTTGGCTGCAAGAATACTTAGTACGGCACCATCGTCTGTTCATAGTACAACACTCCGATGTGAACAAAAGGTACACTGTGAGGTACGAAAGAGGGTGTGGATGGAAGGTATGGGGCCGCAAAACAAGAGATAAGCAATGAAAAATAGCGAATGTGAAGCAGCCTCACTCTTGTGGGACCGCACAAGTGTCTGGGGAGAACCTCCAGGCGACCGCAAATTTCATTGCTAGGTGTATTATGACGGTTGTGGCTGTCGATCCTGATGTGACCATCGCCACCCTCATCGAGGTTATCTACGGGTTCATTAAGTACCGTGTGAAGTACGGTAAAGCATAGAGGGCAAAGCAAAGAGCGATGCAATTATTGTGGGGTGATCGGAAGGAGGCTTACGGTTTGCTTCCTCGAATCCTAACCGCTATGCAGGCCAAGAATCCAGGCATGGAGTTTTATCCTTGGCACGACAACCGTATGGAACTCGATGGAGGGGTTATGAAACATGTCCTTGGGAGGGTGTATTGGTCCTTTGGGCAATGCATAGAGGCCTTCAAACATTGCAGGCATGTCTTATCTGTTGACGCTACATTCCTGACGGAGAAGTACTTTGGTGCCTTGATGCTCGCCGTGGGTATTGATGTGGAGGACCAGCTGATTCCATTAGTATTCACATTGACAGAGGGTGAGAACAATAAAAGCTGGGAATGGTTCCTGGATATAGTTCGTCTACGCCTCGTTCGGCCTAGACGATAGGTTTGCATCGTCTCGGACAGGCATTGTGGCATTCTGAACGCTGTGAAGAGCAGACTTGACGGACACCCAGATGTGCTGCATAGGTGGTGCATGCATCATTTAGCGACTAATTTCTTTAAGCAATGCAGTAGGGAAGATCTCACCAAAAAGTTCAAGCTGTTGTGCTGATGCTTAGAGAAGAGAGAATTTGAGGTCAAGTTGACAGAGCTGAGGGGACTGACCAATGAACGGGGTAAGTTGTGGTTGGATGAGGATAACCAGAGGCGGAGGTACCGCCACATTGACTGGACCGCCTATCACGGACGCTATTTGTTGGAGTGGGAAAAGCTGGCTTAATCGGTTCATTTAACGCCCACCAAATTTCATCGTAAGGCGAATCTTGTGTTCGAATGTCCTTTGCTCATGGTTGTATTTGAATGAATTGTTTGCAAATGGTTCATGGCAATTTTTTTTATGTTGGCAGCTACGTCATGCCAGTCAACCTAGCGTGACAAAACTGGCCTGTCACGCCGGGACTAATGGCGTGACAGGACTTAGCACCAGAGCCAGCCTTCGTTTTTGTAACTCCACTGGAAAATCGAACTACCTGGCGTGGCAGCACTATTTTGCCACGCCAGGAGAAATGGCGTGATAAAATGGGACTATCACACCGGGACTAATGGCGTAACAGAACTTAGCACCAGAGCCGGCCTTCGTTTTTGCAACCCCACGGGAAAATCGAACTACCTGGCGTGGCAGCACTATTTTTCCACGCCAGGGGTCCTGGCGTGACAAAACGGGACTGTCACGCTGGGACTAATGGAGTGATAGGACTTAGCACCAGAGCCGGCCTTCGTTTTTGCAACCCTACTAGAAAAACGAACTACCTGGCGTGCAACACTATTTTGCCACACCAAGGGATACGACGTGACAAAGAACCAGTGTCACGCCGTGACGAGTGGCTTGACAAAGCAGACTTATTGCTTTCGGTGATCGAACCGACCATCCGAATATTTCAGGGTTTAGATTCAGGATTTAGGGTATTAGGTTTAGGTTAGGGTTAGGCTATTAGGCTTTAGGTTCACGTCTAGGTTTAGGTTAAGGGTTCAGGGTTTTAGGGTTAGGGTTAATGATTTAGGTTTAGGGTTTTAAACCACATGAAATAGCGCTTAGGTTTTAGGGTTTAGGGTTTTAGGTTTAGGTTTACGTGTTTAGGTTAGGGTTTAGGCTATTAGGCTTTGGGTTTATGTCTAGGTTTAGGTTTAGGTTTAGGTTTAGGTTAAGGGTTTTAGGGTTCAGGGTACAGGGTTTAAGTTTAGGATTTACGGTTTAGGTTTAGGTTTAGGTTTAAGGTTTAGGTTTAGGGTCTAATCCAAGGCCAAAGAGGCCGGCGAGGAGTTCAACACCGAGCTCGCAATGAAGGGAAAATGGACCCGATCCACGCAGTAGGTCCGACGATTCCGTACTAGTTCCCGGATGGTCGAATTTATTTCCATTCCAAAAAGGCACAATGACAACACTCTACCTTGCCAGTTACATGCTTTACGAGATTGAACATAATAGCATACAGAACGGGAGAGTACCGAGGTACAAGCTTCTCCGGCCCTGCCTAATGGTAGAAGGTGCATCGCGCTACCCACATAGAGTGTTGTGTAGGGGGGTGCCTCAGACGTGGCTAGCCGTCGTTGTAGTGGCACTCACATATGCAGCTCGGGTTCGCGCAGCAGCATGTAGGATCATAGGAACTTCATATGTTCACAACCTCCTCATTGCCCCTCTCACGCTGCATCTGCTGGCAGAGGTCATCGTTTTCCTAGTTGAGATTGTCAATCAAGGCCTAACCGAAAGATTCTGTTCCACAATGTATCCACGTACATCACAACATGTCGTTCATGGGGAGGATCGATCCAGCGGACAAAGTCGCATTTTGCCATCTGCTGGAAAGGAGGGTTAACATGGTGGCTCTATTAGCAGTAACATAACACAAACTATTTGCTAATTGTACCCCAGAGTGTGGGCATCGAAAGAAACGTCATCCGCCATCGGAAGGGCTGTCCGCGACTTGCACGACAGCATCCTCCCCGTGTCCGCATTTCGGCCATATTGGTTGAGCACGCTTGTTCGGCATCAACCGGTAGTTAGGACCGAAGTCCTCCCTCCTTTCGAGAAGGTTCTTCTTCCTACAGTTTGGAGGGTCGAGTGGTCCTACTTTCGGAGCATAGGGCGTGCATTTTATAGCCCGCGGGGGGAGGCTCATAAAGCGGGTGATGTGTTAGCTTGCAGATGACAAGACCAGATGGGGCTGGCTGCTTTGCGCAGTGACAAGACTAAACGGGGAAGCTTTGTGCAGTGATAAGACCAAAGGAGACAGCCTTGCACAGTGACAAGACCAGACGGGGTTTAGGGTTTAGGGTTAGGGTTTACGGTTTAGGTTCAGGTTTAGGCTAAGTCTAGGTTTAGGTTTAGGTTTCGGGTTAGGGTTTAGGGTTTAGGTTCAGGTTTAGGCTTAGGTTTAGGTTCAAGGTTAGGGTTTAGGGTTTAGGTTCAGGTTTAGGCTTAGGTTTAGGTCTTAGGGGTTTAGGTTCAGGTTTAGGCTTAGGTTTAGGTCTTAGGTTTAGGATTTAGGCTTTTTAGGTCGACTTGGCAACTCTGACCTCATCGCTAGCTTTTCAGATCGACATGACAACACAATACCTCCTCAGCCTATCAGACCAAAAAGACGTGACTCTGCAAAGAAAGACGTGACAACACTCTGCCTCGCCAACTTTTGTGATCGAAAAGACATCACTCTGCAAAGTACGACATGACTTCTCTCTGCAAAGCAGGACATGACCCGATGCCTGCTCAGATCAGATCGACATGATAACACTCTGCCTCGCTAGCTTTTTAGATTGACATAACCACACTCTACCTCCTCAGCTTTTCAGTCTGAAAAGACAGGACTCTGCATGAAATTAACCACATCATGCCAAACCTGTGGCTTATAAAAGGAGGTGGAACATATCTGGGAGAGAGGACTACACAACCAAACCCAACACTACACCCGAGCTTGCTTCACTACGTCGGGATGGACAAGAGGCAGAAGCAATGGGACGAGATCCGCGAACAAGCAAGGGTCGGGCAAAGGACAACCAAGCAAGAGGCTGCTGCGTCCCTGGTCCGCAAGAGGGCTTGCTCGATGGCAGCTCTGCAATGAGGCACCCATAGCAGAAACCCCTACCGAATGTTCCAATGAGCTGCTCACTGCAACACCCGTTAGAGGGGGAGACGCCGCCCCTCTGTTGCTGTAGGGACCCATGCAAGTTCTTCTTGAGGTTGTCACTGGCCACAGAAGAATTGTGAAAGGTAGGCAAGGTGATTATAGTGGTGAATAAACTTAGAGTGATAGTTGTTGGATGAGCATACCGGTGACTACTCTAGTTGAGAGGAAGGGTCTTGAAGGTACTTATTTGCTTCCAAAGAAATTCGAAGAAAATTTTTGGACAGTGTTATTTCTGATAATAGACGGTGGTTGCAATATCATTTAGCTCTTTTGTGATGCTATTTTTCTAATTTCACTTCTTTGCCGGGGAGCTAATTTTCATGAGAAAATGACATAGCACGCCATGGCGGAGAGCACCTATACCATCTTCTCTCGAGATAAATGGCACACACTATGATGAAAAAATTCATTACTGAATTTCTCATAATTGCCTCTTCTGTTGAGAAATTTCTTAGGGTGACTGGCATATAAGAAAGGAATGTCATGGAGGTTTAAAACACGATTTTGCAAACTACAACATCTCCATGAATCAATGTGTATCCACGTCCACGCTATGACAGGTTGTTGTAAGAAAAGTAGGAAAACTACAAGCTAGATCTCGGTCGTCTTGCCCTGGTGGAGGTTCTAACTAGAGACCAGCAAGAGTGCGGAAGTCCACTGGATAAACATCGGATGCCATTTATATGTTGCTATGTACTTGCAGCTGCTGGGAGTACTATGCGATGATGCAGATGAGTGCGTTGATGAGTGTGAGGTAGTCGTTGCTACCCATGCTGGCTAGTGGCAGAGTTAGGATTTTAATGATGGGGTGCAAACTTTTTTTGCTGGTTACAAGGAAGATGCACATACACATAGACCACCACACATGTGGGCGAGTACGTCTCCTTAGCACACATTTAGAAATACGGAGGCCAGGAATAAATCCGCGACCTTACAAAATTTCTACTGAAAGTGTACTCACGTGTGTGTGAGAACTTAAATAACACATTCCAACATAAAAGTTTAAATGACATAATAAAGGTTCAAATGGAACAAATTACATGTTTCTAGTACAACTAACATCACAAAATATAGCTTGTCTTGGTGGGCTACTAACTATTGATTGATGAGAATAACACATGGTGTAATTCATTGTATAGTTTGTGTATTATATGTTGGAGTATGGGCTTGGTCCAAATAATATTATTTATAAATCCTAGGAAAATCCCAAATGCTCACTCATGCATAGTGGAAGGTGGGAAGTTTAGTACCATTCTAGGTGGGAGGAGACCAACTTATAAGATGAAGTTGGTCTTACCTAGTTGAAGTAAGCAAAAGAAGAACACACGCGCGGGCTCGCTCGCTCGCCACGCCATGCCATCACCATTGCTCGCTCGACGTGCACATGAATGATCCGGCGATTTCATGTCCGGTTGGGTGTGGGGCTACTGCTTGTTTTTGCACCTCAAAACCATGCATGGCATCTAGACGTATTGGAAAATCGAATATTTGAATTACACTGATTATTCGTGGCTTTTATGGCACGCGTTAATTGTGATTAATCAGTTTCCAAAACGTTCTCAAGGTGTAATTGCGCAGCTTTATTCTTGCAATGATTCCATATGAGGATCAGTCATCTCCATTTAGAGTAGATGAAACATATTAGCCTCAGAATTTTTGCTTTGTCCTCCTTTGTGCTGCACCACCTTGTCTACTCCATCCCTTCGTCGGCATGCACTGACGTGGGGAGCGTAGTGTCTCCGAAGCCGGCGTCCCTCGCGACCCTGCACTAGTTGGGGCGAATCATGTAACATCCCAAAACTTGGTTTGTATTTCAAATGTATAAAAATAAGGGGAAATTAAAACTTTTTATGCATCATGTGATTATTGGAATTTTCTGGAACTTCTTTCACAAGTTTTGTTGATTTCAAAACCAAAAGCTACAATTGATTAGAAGCATAACCTTTACAAACTTCTAAAGTAAATCTTATGATCATCCTCTGGAAATATTTTCCCAACTTCTAGAACATCTCAGTAACTCCTCTGAAAAATTACATTTTTTTTGAATTTATTTGCTATTCAAAAAGGCTTGTCAAACCAGTTATACCCCTGGTCAAACCCCTAGGGCATCAGCTTGGGATTTTTCTAGAAGAGAAATTTCAGTGCATGAAAATTTCTGGAAAAATTACACAAGGTGGTTCTTAGATCCAGTAACCTGCCTTAAAAATTTCAGAATTTTTGAAACAAATCTACTAGGTCAATAAAATCCCTTAATGCTCTCTGTCTATTTTCCAAAAAAATAGCCTTTCACTATTGGACTGACCGAGCCACTTTGACTCGGTCGAACCCAACCAACTCAGCTGACCGCACCACTTACCCTTTCTCATGGACGTCTGATTTAAGATCAACGGCCCGGATTGTCTAAGCTGTTCGGACTGTCCGAACTGGCGATGCGATATGGACCGTCCGATCTCAATCAAAAGGTCTAACTCCGCCCACTCGTTTAGACCCCAACCGCTGCCTTACCTCTTTTGGTCGCTGATGCGTGTGCCTGCATTGCAGACCTTCTTCTCTAGCTCGACGCTACCGCCAAATACCTAAGCACCAAAGACGCCATGGCCTTCGCCACGCCGCATCAAATTTCAACCGCCCCGCCTCCCGGTTTTTGACGTGTGCACCTGGTTTTCCAGCCTCGACTGCATCTCCACACTTGCTTCCATCAACTCACGTCCCCTCGGCTCGTCCATGGCAGAGCCATGAACCGAGCCCACTGTGGAGCTTCGTTCTCGCGAGTTCTCTGTCCTCTAGCTATAAAAGCCTCTCTAGTTCCTTCCTTTCTTTCTTTTCGGCACTCCTGAACCATCCCCCACCATCTCCACTACCCAATTGAGCTCAGGCCGAGAAGGACCGAAGCTCCGCCGTCATCCTCAATGCCGTTCCAACAACACAGGGGTTCAACTCCTTTTCGTATCGCGTCATGTTGTGCCACTGATCGCCATCATCATTTTCCCTAACCCAATTTTGGGTTGCCTTCATAGGAATCACCGGAATTTGGTTTTCTTCTCTTTCGGTTGAAAACGTTCACCTTCTTCCCCGACTCTGGCAATGGTGAGTCAATACCCTTTTGGTTGTGGTTTAACCATCTAGGCACCTCTCTGATGTTTCTCCTACCACCCATTCCCTCCTTCCGTCCTCTGGTTGAGTACTCCGCGTCGGAGTACCACCGCCGCTCTCGGTTCCTCGCCGCCGGCTCAACTCCGGCCACCCCTGTCCTTCCGCGTCACTCAGGTAGCATCACTAAGCCTTCCTAATGCTCATGTGCGTGTTAGATCACGGGAAGTATGCCATAATGGTGTTGTCGTTTTTCCCGTACACTCTCCTCCGCTCCACCTCGTCACGCCGCCGCTACCGGCCGCCATTGAGGTTGCCACCACCACCCACATGTGCGCAATACTATTGTGGACCAGTAGTGTTCTTAGCGGTTCGCCGGGCGCAGAAGCGCCGGCGAGTCATTGGGCAAGAGCACGGCAGAGAAATCCCGTTGTCGTAACTCAAGACCTCCCTGATCATTTTGCAAAGACCACCCTCAAGACCAATATGAACCGTCTGTGATATTACTACATATCACAGACGGTTTTTATTGAAAACCATCCGTGATAATCGACTCATCACAGACGGTGCAGTGGACATATATAGCTCCCCAACAGAGTCTTCGATCTTGATCTCCACCTCTGGCGCTACTATAACCGCGGAGATCTCCAAGCCCGGTGAGTCCATCGCCAGTCCATGCACGGTTTGAGTATCGCCTCACCTCACTGAGCCCGCTCATGTGGTCCATTTCAGCTAGCTATTGTCGCCCACACGCCGAGCTGTCACGCCGTGGACCTCTCTCTCACCGCCGCCGCCATCGATGCCAACTCTTCTCTGGTGAGTCCTCGACCCCACCAAGGTCGATTTCTCCACCTATATGTCCCCCTAAAGCTGTGCATGTGCTTGGTTTCAGTTTATTTCCACCGAGAAGACCTGTCACCGACGACCAGCCGCCTTGAACCTTCCCCGACTTCGACTAGCCGCCTTGGACCTTCCCCGACTTCATTGACACCTTCCTCGTGATCGAGGTGAGCTATTGGAGCATAAGCATCCTCTAATTTGAGTAGTTTCAGGCGTTTACGCCGAAATCACTAGTGAAGCCCATGGCGCCGCCACGGGACATCACCATCAGTTCGCCTCAGGCGACCTTAGTGCCCTGAGCCATGACTATTAGTAATGCGATGTCACCCTGAGACCAATTCGAGCTTCAAATCCTACTGTTTTTAATCATTTAGTTAATAAACTAACAAGTCTATGACATGTGGGACCGCCATAGATTTTATGAATAAAATCATGGAATAAAAAAATAAGTCACTAACAAGTAGGGCCCACATGTAAGTTAATAAAATCCTAAAAAATGTAAAAATGAGAAAAACCACCTTTAGTTTAGAGAAAAATACGTGCTCTGTTGGAAAGCGTAATTAAGCCTCAGAAAATACGCTTTCGAAGTCACCCTGCTGACTCCGCCCAGTGGAGAAACATCGATAGGAGGTTTGCAGACTTCGGTGTGGAACTGAGGAATATAAGGTTTGGATTGAGTACATGTGGATATCATGGGGATATGCTCATGATCTTAGGATGATGTTACAATTGGCAATGTCATTTTCGGTTTGTCGAAACACGCGTTTTCGTCAAAGGTTAAAATGTTGTCAGGGCTTGTGCGGTCAAACCGGCGTTGGGCGATGGTCGATTAGCTAGCCGTGGCGACCGCCATTCAATGGCGGTCCGACCGATTTTTGGTCGATCATCGACCAATCAGTGGCGATGAGCATTGGGTTAGGTCAAGTTCATGTGTTTCATGGCATACGTGTTGCATGATGCATGTTTTGACTAACGTGGGTCAAGTTGTGAAAACTTGTTCCCTAATCGATTTCTTTATCTATTGTTGTGCAGGTTGCTTGGAGGTCAATGACGGTCAATGGCGAGGATGATCGTGACTAAGCTTGGAGAGCCGAGGTCGAGAACGATCGGGGATGCCGTGAGGTCAATGGAGTCAAGCATGGCGCAGAGGGACAAAGGTGACCGAACCGGCGCCTCAAAGGCGACGCGTTGACTGGCGCGCTGGGGTCTGGGTGCAAGTGCCATGGTGGTTTCGGTGGGAGCCGGATGGGAGAGACTTGTCGACATGATGAGAGCTGTTGGATCAACTTGCACGCGGGCTAAGCATGGAAGTGCTTCACTTAAGATGGGACCTGGCCTTTGCAAAAATATCGAGAAGGGGTATTTTGGTAATTTTACCAAATACCGCCTTGGTGACCTTTTTACAACCCGTGGCGCAAGACGGCGATGATGAAGCGGATTAGGTCAAGAGGAGACGAAGACGGCGCTTTTAAAATGTAAAGCGCAGGTGACCCGCTTTGTGTTGGGCCTTAACGGAGCCCATTAGGGTTAATGCTTGGTTTCTTACCGTGATCTAACTTGCTGTGACATGTGGGAACCCATCTAGGATTA
Source organism: Phyllostachys edulis (assembly GCA_036346405.1). Taxonomy (NCBI): domain Eukaryota; kingdom Viridiplantae; phylum Streptophyta; class Magnoliopsida; order Poales; family Poaceae; genus Phyllostachys; species Phyllostachys edulis. The sequence goes on along the minus strand of JAYEVD010000782.1, from coordinate 276,661 downwards.
TCTTGATCATCAATCACCCACGAGCAAGTCTTTAGATCATATTTCAGATTTGGTCTTGGCTTTTGGAGCACACTTCGCTCAATCTGAAAAAGATAGGAACTTTGGCATGGATCTATGCGATCCTTGATTGGAATAGGTTCCTAATATCTTTTAGAAGGTGTGTCTTAAGTTTCGTGGAGTTTGGTCAGATAGATCAAAAGTTAGACCGATTTGAGTTTGATTTTTCTGTCCGCTTCCACTATTCTCAGATTAGGGTCCCGCAGATCAATTTTACAACACCGGCCGATCGCCCAAATGGTCGATCTGTGATTTTGCCATCGGTCGGGATCATTGCCGGTCCGATCATTATGCATGCACGGCCCTGACCGCCCATTAGGGTTTGAGCTCCTTTGGTCTTTTGCTTTGGGGATTTTGGATTGATTCAATACTAGTCTTCCAACAGATCGGTTTATTGATCTTCATAGCTTCCATAGTCATGGAGGAAATTTGTGTTGAATCTGATCAAAGTAAAAAGTGAGCTTGCTCCTATTCACCCCCTCTAGTCGCTTTTTCTCGTCCAACAATACAGATGGAATGAATCCTTTTCGTAACTTGAGCAATGACATAGCACTTAGCCCGTGACGCTCAGATCTACAACCTTCCTCCTTGGTTGTGTATGAAGGGAAGTATATTTTGCTATCGATACTTATCCAAGGGTCAAGCAACCCGGGAATAATATTGATGTGTATCTAGCACCATTGATGGAAGATCTAAAAATATCGTGGATTGAAGGGTGCAGTATGGGATGTGTACAAACGAGAGAACTTCACTTTATGTTCCTTGTTGTTCTCGACCATAAATAATTATCCTCGCCTCTTGCTAACCTGTCGCCGAGTACAAAAGGGCCAAAGTTTGTATTCACCGCTTAGATAATACCGAGAGTGTGTGGTCAATCACTCACAAGAAACTATGTACATGCGTCATCGAAGTTCCTTCAAGGGCTCACCCATACCGCAGATGAAGAAACAATTCGACGGAGAGAAGGAGGACAGTTCAGCTCCAAGGCATTTAAGCGGAAAAGAGGTCTATGATATGGTTAAGGATTTGGATGTTGTGCTCGGAAAGGGACATAAATTGAGGACCCGTAAGAAGAACATCTGGAAGAAGAGATCAATATTTTGGGACTTACCTTATTGGGAGCACCTAGAAGTTCAGATTGCATCGACGCCATGCACGAGAGAAGAATATATGTGATGACCTTGATTAGTCTCTTGCTCGAACATTCGTGACAAAACAATTGATGGTGTCAACGCACGCTTGACTTGGTTGATATGGGCATTAGACTCGAAAGTTAGCACCAACAAAGATCGATAAAGGATGAACGTATTTTCCCCTCTTGTTACACTCGCCCAAGGCCGAGAGAATTGAACTCGTGCGCTGCTTGCATGGTGTGAAATTTCCGTCCTAAGCATTCGCCAACATGAAGAAACTTGTTTTGATGGAAGATTTGAAGTTAATTGGTATGAAGTCTCATGATTGTCATGTGCCGATGACACAAATGCTCCCTATTACAATTAGAAATATTTTGCCGATCAAGGTCCAAGAGACAATCATGAGGTTGTGTTATTTCTTTAACACAATTGCTCAGAAGGTCATCGATCCCGAAGGACTAGATGCACTGCAAGACGAGGTGGTGACCACTCTATGTGATCTTGAGATGTATTTCCCTCCGTCGTTTTTCGATATCATGGTCCATCTCATTGTTCACATTGTGAGGGAGATAAAGATATGCGGGCCCGTGTTCCTACGTAGCATGTACCCGTTCAAGAGGTTCATGGGAATTATCAAGTTCTACGAATGGAATCGATCTCGGCCGGAGGGCAGCATCGTCGAAGGTTATGCAACCGAAGAGGTCATTGATTTCAGATCAATTACATGGCTCAGTCGAACCGATAGGGTGTGCCTCGATCTCGCCATGAGGGAGGCTCGACGTATCGGGACCATCGGAAGGAAAGCAATCACTCCGATATGGATGCGTATGCTCAAGCCCATTTCATGGTCTTGCAACACATGACCAAGTGTCCCAGATATCGACCAAAGACAAGGACATGCTTCGCAATGTAATCTAGAGCGGTTGGATGTTTGAATCACGAGACAACACAATGTCGGTTCAACCATTGGTTGAAGGAGCGACTCGCTAGGAGCTCGTCAAGGATATGTTGACATGGTTGGCAAAAGGGCCAACATTTACAGCCAGACATGGTGAGGATAATACATAAATTGGTACACATTTTATATGCGAGCTCGGGATATAAAGAGCACTAACTGAAATGAAGAGTGTCCGTGATAGATGCCTTCAAGATCGATGGGCTGAGGAGCTCATACTATGGGATCATAGAGGAGATATGGGAGCTCGACTACGTGCTTATCAAGATCCCCCTATTTCGGTGCCGTTGGGTCCATCTCCCACATGTGAAGGTCGACAAGTACAGTGTCACTACCGTGGACCTCGAACATGTTGGATACAAAGATGAATCATTCGTACTTGCTAACCAAGTTGTTCAAGTCTTCTATGTAACCGACCAGGCAAATCAGAAGCGCCACGTAGTTCTTCATGGAAAAAGAAGGATTGTCGGAGTTGAGAATGTAGTGGACAAGGAAGAATACAATCAATTTGATGAGTTGCCACCTTTCGGAAACGACATAAGGGTCGAGGAAGAACAACGTGACGAAACTAGCTACATACGCATCGATCATCATGAAGATTTTTAAAGATTAATTGAACAATGTGTGTATATATATATATATGTACGTTCTGATGAATGGTTAATTTTAGTACATTTGAGTTAATTGATTTGTACTGTAAAATGGACGTGCTTGTTTATGAAATGAATGTGAGAATTGGATGTATATCCATATACTTGTTGTGTTTTCTCGCTTGTTTTAGAGGGCATGGCTAGCATTTCCTAAGGCTAGCCAATAAATGTAACTAGATTAACTAATATAAAATAATATCACGCATTTATTATTTATTGTAACGATGCCTCGTGATACATGATATATCATAGATGGTTATTTATTGTAACGGTCTGTGATACATGATATATCACAGACGGTTCCACTTTAGAACCATCTGTGATACATGATATATCACAGATGGTTCCACTTTAGAACCATCTGTGATATTATTTAGCACAAACGGTTCTACTTTAAAACCGTCTGTGATGTACATCCCTATGTATACTCCAACTCTTGGGTTTGCCCGTGCCCCCCACCTCAAATGATTAAATTTCTCAACTCCTCCTCCTCCCTCGAGCCCGCCGCTCAATCGCTCATTCTCCCCGAGCCCATCGCTGCCGTCCTTGACGCTGCCTCCTCCTCGAGCCCGTCACGACTCCTCCCCCGAGCCCGTCGCCGCCGTCCTCGATGCCGCCTCCTCCTCGAGCCGAGGCAGCCTCCTCCCCGAAGCCCTAATGCCTCCCTTCCCTTCGACGCCGCTCTCGCTCTGCATCGCTCTGCTCGTCCTTCTCCTCGATGCCCAAAGGTAACTAATGCCGAAGTTATCAATTTCGACACCCCTTTCCCTCACTCTTTCTATCAATAATTTGCCATGTTGTCATGGTCCTCATTGATTCATGGTAATTGCGCTAGTTTCTGGTTCAAACATTGAGTAGTCATGGTCCTCATTGACTCATGGTACTTGTTTTAGTAATTTGTATTTTTTCTAGTCAGTGATTCATATGGTATTTGTTTAGATACTGCTACTGGAATATATTGCAATATGGTGTTGTGGGCTTGAGATGAATGCTCTATGATGATAATAGTCTTGTACTGAAATTGTTTATATGTCAATTATGTCATTGTATTCGTCCTAATTTCTTCCCTACATATCGCAATTTCTTGTGAAGATGTCTTCCGCTCATTCTTCGTTATCGTCGCCTCATGTGTCTGATGCACCGTCCTCTGTAATATCCAAAAGCGGTAGAAGAAGAGGAATATCGAAAAGGTTCGTAGGCCGATTTACCATCACGGAGGTCGATGAGTCTGGGACCCCTATCAATCCTCGGCGAGCAAAGTCCCAGATTCCGAGAATGGTCGGAAAAAGTGTGACGAACTTGTCAACATCACCTATGATTCATAGAAGGAGTTGACCAAAGATCAAAAAAGTCAGCTGCTGACAGATATTTTCCGATTGTTCGAGATCCCGGAACAACACCAGGACTCCGTGTAATGACACGCGTTGCTACAAGCGTGCAAAGTGTGGAAAAACTTCAAGAGCACGCTTGTCAAGAACTACATGGAGACGGATCTGAGGCCGCCCTTCGACAAGTATCCGTTCTTAAGAGAGTGCTGGGAAGACTTTGTGGTGGAGAAGACGACAGATGATTTTAGGCGTGAAAGTGCGGCGCACAAAGTTCTCCAGGCAAAAAACAAGCACCCCCACAGACTCGGCACCGCTGGGTATGTGGGTAAAATCCCGATATGGAGGGATCAGGACCAGCAGGCTAACAGTTCAAATGTCTCCCCGCCATTTGCCGAGATCACTGATGAGCGTGCCCGACACTGGTTAATGGCGAGGTTACGTATCCAGTCTACGAGGGAAATCTCATTTCCAAACCCCAAAGACGAGGAAGTGTCCCAGCGCCTAGTAAGGTAATGCTAAGCGCACAATCTTCCCAAGGCTCATTCCAGGCAGATAGGGAAAGAGATATACTCTCCGTGGCCCTGGAAAATGATGAGCACCCGGGTCGCATGAGAGGCGTTGGTCTTTATGTTCCATGGCAATATGGATTCCGAGAGGACTCCAAATCGTACTGGAGTAGGAAGAGAGCCAAAGCTGAGCGCGATGCAAAGCTACGAGAGGAGATTCGTGAATCCCTCAAAGATGAGATCACTAAATCCTCGTGAGATCGATCGAGGATCACGTTAGAGCTGCGACGCGAACGCAGATGGAGAGCTTTGAGGAAAGGCTTAGGGAAGTTCAATGGTAAGTCCCAAATCGCTTGCAAGCCCTACCCCTACTTTGCTAGCCAGCCCCCAAACTTCCGAGTAGTTATGGCGTTCAACCCTACCCCAATAGGCGGCATTTACGCATTTCGTCGATAACATCCGTAATAATTATTATCTCTGCAATGCTCGATCCATTGATAGGCCTGTTGGAGTAGCAAATTTTGTATCGTTATATAGGTGGCTACGAAGTGCAAGCTCCAAGTGAGATATGCCTCTATTGCCCTAGATGTTGCTTGGGGCCAGGTGTATCCATCCGGTGTTGGGGCTTTGGTGCATGGTGTAAACCTAAAGCCGGGTTTCGCAAAAGTGAATGTGGACGATTTTTGTGCCAATTTCACGCCGTCCCACTGCATATTCCCCCAAACAACGAGGTTATGACTCTAGAGCAAGCCATTGGAGCATTCATCCAATGGCCCAAGAGGGACATCTGCTCGAGCTACTCGGCCCGGTGTCAACTTCACAGAATGTCTCAGAATCTGTCAAGTCCACGGAGTCGACTACACCGGAGCTACGCGGCAATCAAACGGTAAGGGCCCGTGCATCGATGCATCTATTATTCTAGTTCTCGGTCGACTCTTGTGAAGTCGACCTCTACAAAGTGAGGCAGCAAAGGCAAATCGAAGACGGTCGACTCCTGTTCTGATATACCCTTCTTGCCGTTAGCCCAGAAATTCATGCTAGGCTAGCCGTTGGTCCAATGGTTAGACAACCCTACCCTAGGATGGGCTTGCACGATATTGCATACATGGTACATAGAACATGCCAACAAGATGGATGAACAACGATGCTCGAGTGTCACCGTCAAGTTCAAGAAGGTTCATTTTAACCACAAGGTTCAAGACTGTGTCTTCACAGTGACCTTCGAGGACTTGTTCAATCTCTTCAACCTCGACTCCCTCGACACCTCCCTCATGCGATGCTGGGCACTGTAAGTTTGTACAATCACAGTCAATGTTCGTGTAATACCGATAAATGTTATATATAACTCCTTGCTTATGTATACATATATAGATACATGATTTCTGAAGCCGAATTAAGGAATTCACTGGTAGGTTTCCTCGACCCACACTTGGTCTCCAACCAAACCATAAAGGAGAATGCAAAATTCGTCGAAGATTACATTACAGTGTCATTGCTGGCTCATCGCGACAAGGATTTCATACTTTTGCCCTACAACCAGGAGTAAGTGTTGCACTAGTGGCTATACTTGTTGATTTGTACTTTATAAGCAACACGAACTTAGGTCTAATGACCATGGTGACATACCTGTGTAGGAACCACTAGATTCTAATTGTAATTATACCAAGACGGAACATGGTAATATACCTAGATTCCCTACGGAGGACCAAACACGACTTCACAATTGTCCGGCATTTAATCGACAGGTAAACACATTTCCTCCATAGAAACTCTATTGTAGTCTTTCATTCATTTGCAATGGCTAAGGCTAACTTTTTGAATCACGAGTATGCTCATCTGTTCTATGCTTCGAGGAAATGCAAGGAGCGACCTTTTAAACGATCTAAAATTCCCGGTATTCGCTAGTTAGTACACATTAATCCTATATAACACTTCGTAGTAATGCCTCTCGACTAACCAATTCTATTTTTGCAAAGGCCACCAGCAATTCACCCTACAACCTCTATGGATACTATGTTTCATTACTACGTAAAAGGCTTTCACAGACGGTTCGTAACGCCATCACGCATTTCGCGTGAGCCGCCTCAATTTATGGGTCATGATGACATGAGGTCATCATGCACGGTTTTGAACCGCTCGTGATGAATATTTTAGCACGGTTTGTGATTCAAACCGCTCATGCATAAGTATTATCACGACGGTTTCATCCACAAACCGTGATCTCAGATACCACATGCAAATGCGCTCGATATATCACCGACGGTTTCAGCCACAAACCGCCTCGTGATAAGCACATATCATGCACATGCATCATGCGGTGGCTTGTACCATTAAATCGGCACATATATATTACATTTATTGCCAGGCCGGGGACCGCTCGGTGATGAGGCGGTATACGGGCAACCTCATTGAGCCCTTGCATGTATAAAAGTATGGATGCAAGGAGGCGTTCGGACATCAATTACAGCCATGTCGCTATGTTGAAAGAATGTCGTTGATGCAGTACTCGGTCAAGTCGCATGTATTAGCAACTATCCATTCTGAGTATGTAATCGTTTTTAAACCCAACAAGAATACTAAGCAACCATTCTCATATTTCAAAAGAATTCTCAACTTGTTGCTTGGTGTTCTTGTTGGATTTAAAGACAATTACATGCTCAAGAATTGTTGGTTGCTAATACATGATGCCACTTCCCACGGAGAAGTTAAGATCAACGCTACTCTTCAACATAGCGACGCCCAATCCTGTAATTGGATGTTCGACCGCTCTTTGCATCCATACTTTTTAAACTTACAAGGGCTCAATGAGATTGCCCGTGGATACCGCCTCATTCTTCTCATGTTGCGCGGATGACCCCCTAAAGTGGTCGAGAGATCACTTAATAATATATATATAATATATATATGATGCCTGCTTTAATGGCACAAGCAACCAACGCTGAGACTTTATAGAGAAGAGATTATGAATGGAATGGTAGGACGCACTGCACGCAAGAGGTAGGAGAACTTGACCGCATGAACAAGGACTATTAATATGAACTAATTATCAATTCAATTTCAGCATAAGACTATTGACACTATTACATCACGAGCAAGGGACTATTAATATGAACTAATTATCAATTCAATTTCAGATAAGACTATTGACATCATTACATCACACAAAGAAGAGGACTATTAATATGAACTAATTATCAATTCAATTTCAAAGATAGGACTATTGACATCATTACATCACAGAGCAAGGACTATTAATATGAACTAATTATCAATTCAATTTCAGATAGGACTATTTACATCATTACATCACGAGCAAGGGGACTATTAATATGAACTAATTATCAATTCAATTTCAGCATAAGACTATTGACATCATTACATCACACAAAGAAGAGGACTATTAATATGAACTAATTATCAATTCAATTTCAGCATAAGACTATTTACATCATTACATCACAGAGCAAGAGGACTATTAATATGAACTAATTATCAATTCAATTTCAGATAAGACTATTAACATCATTGAGCAAGCTTCATCGGCAAGAGAACAAGACCAAGGGTGTCCAAACCCACCACACAAGTAGTAGCCCTCGGATCCATCGCAGAGCACTAGCTAGCCATTTTCATCACAGAGCAAGGGGTAGAGACAAAGAGGGACCTTAGTACAACAAGAACCACGGTGGTGACCCCACCACCAAAGACAACCCTCATCCATTTCCTTTACCTTGCATAAATCACACAAACATCGTGACACAACTTAAGGTTCATGCATAAAAATCAAACTCAACAAAAGACATTAAGCTAACAGATCTAGAGGAGAATAGAGGAGGATGGGGAAAGCAAAGTTCGGCCAGGCTCCCAGCAGGCGCAACGGGTCGGGCGGCGGCGGCGCAGGTCGAGCGGCACGTCGAAGGTGGGAGGAACGGAATTAGGGCGGGCGCAAACCCCAGCGGAGCCGGGGAGTGACGAGAGTTTGATCGTCATCAGAAGTTGTGGCATTATTGGTGACGCCGCAAAAGACACTCTTATCGTCACGAGTGTCTTTTGCAAAGGTCACCAGATGCCACAACCATCGGCAACACGGAAGAATGGCGGCGTCGGCAGCGACGGGAGGAAACGGACGAGAGTAAGGTCATGAGGGAGTGATTTGTTAGAGCGCAAAACCCTAGCGGCAAGTCGGGCTAGCTCCTACTTATAAAGAGATTTATCGAGACGGCTCTATTATGGAACCGTCAAGGATAATTATCACAGACGGTTCCATAATAGAACCGCTGATGATATGGAATATCACGACGGTTCCATAATAGAGCCGCTCAGGATATATCTTATATCACGCACGGTTCCATAATGGAACCGTTCGTGAAATGGTTTTTTTCAAGTATATATATACACTTACATGACATGAAGAAATTACATGTTTATATTAAAAAGCGTAAACCTATAATTAAACAAGGTTTTTCTAGTGGCGAAGGTAGGTCGCTATCTCCATCTGCAATACTTCATAAGCGACGGTGTTTCAAGATCGGACGGTTCTCGATCATCGTGAACGGTTCGAAATGCGCCCACCCGCTGACGCTTCTCGAGTGTCTCCCAAGACCTCGATTATTGAACTAAGAAGAATTGAGCCCATAGGCTCTCTTCCCTTGCTTGAGGGTCTCGGCCCGTCGACTTGGCCGCCGTCACGCTTCGACACGATTACATTCAAGTGACGCAAGCCTCCCAGAGACATGCAACGCCGCTTTGGAGGACTACGACGATGACGTCAGAACTCGCCGAAGTGCGAGATCACCCAAGACACGGCGGAGGAGGATGTCAAGACGGCGGAAGGTGGCGTCACCGCTCCCGCAAATTCTCCGCCGAGAGAGAGTGAAGACACTGCTGATCAAACAAAGGTGTTTCTTCGCAACCGGCTTCAACGACACACGAGAGAGGTGCTCAGACAAGGCGGCCAGAAGGCCATCGCCGGCGACAAGGAAGAGGCAGCCATTTCTGTTTTTTATAAGTATGTGGGGATGATCATCTTGATGGCGATGATCCTTTTATAAAACAAGGAATAAATTCGAGCGTGAGACGAAGAGATGCGCCGGGAGCCGAAGCGGATCGATGCGATGAAGAGACGATCGGGAGCCGGGCGGATTGGCGACGAACAGACGACGCGGCGATGAAGAAACTCACGCCGAGCGATATTATCACGCGAGCGGTTATTGTTAAGAACCGCTCGTGATACTACTAATATCACAGACGGTTCGTGTTCGTAACCGCGTGATATCCATGACGGTTGTGTTTTAAAACCGCTCAGTGATATCGATTAATATCACAGGCGGTTACGAACAACAACCTCTGTGATATCGCATGACGGTTCAACATGAACCGCTCGTGATATTGCCTCTTCACGAGCGGTTTTTAGCGCGGCCAAAGAGTACGCACGCCTCTAAACCAAAACCGCTCGTGATTGAATGTAATACCGATGGTTTCGGTCAACCGTCTGTGATGAGGCGTCCAGTATTAGCCTTTTTGTAGTAGTGTTTGCTGCAATATGGAACTACTCGTCGGTTCCGTGATAACCAATGATCCTCAGGTTTGTCAATCTTGCAACAATTATTTCATACTTACCAATTTATATAAGCACGAATTTCATCTTCCTAGTGACAGGTTGCGAGCATCGCTGAAACTGTGCTAGAATAGAGCCAGCTCATAAAGATTCGAGGACTGTTTGCGTCATTCTTGAACAGTCAGGTCATAAAACCAGATGGGAAGTTCCACAACCACAATGTAGATTGAACTTGATTGGGATAAAATTGAACTTAATAGTACATGTGTGTAAATGTACATGAATGGTTAATTTTAGTTAATTGATTTGTGAATTGGACGTGCTTGTTTCTGAAATGAATGCGAATTGGATGTGCTTGTTTCTGAAATGAATGTGAATTGGATGTATATATACAACTTGTTGTGTTTCAAATTGTTTCAGAGGGCATGGCTAGCATTTCTGAGGCTAGCCAATAAATGTAAATAGATTTAGCAATACAAAAGAATATCATAGACGTTCCTTAATGAATACCGCCTGCGATGCATCATCTACCACGCATAATTTCATCTCGCAAACCTTCGTGGATGCATTATCTACCACGACGGTTTCATTCGCAAACCATCTCGTGATAGTATACTACCACGCACGGTTTTCATCGACAAACCGTCGTGATATTCAACTATCACGCATTTCGGTTTCAACTACAAATCGCTTATGATAGTAGACTATCACGCACGGTTTTGAGTTAATAACCGTATGTGATAGTATGCATCATGCATTTCGTTCAAAACCGTTAGTGATGGCCTCATATCATTAGTGACCTATAAACTCGACGGCTCATGAAACCGCCTCAGGACGACGCTTTGAACCGCTCGTGAAGACCTTTTCGTAGTAGTGTCGATAGGTTTCGATGATTCCATTGAATACGAGAGTGATCCTCACAAAGAAGAAAGTTATCTCCAAAGAAGGCAAGCGCTTGTTTTTCCTTTGATCATGTTGATCATATTACTTTCAAATTCTAATATCTTGTTTGCAAAGGGTATGTATGCATGCTCTATTTTGATGTTTAAATTATTGTTCGAATATATGATCCTAAATAGATGCATAATCTGTAGGTAAATGTTTCTCATTTCTACTGAGCCTAAGTTTAGTCTTATGAATGATTTAGAGCTCGATGGATGGGCTCTAATCATTTATATTTGTAGTATATGAGTTGATATCGCTTAACAATGCTTAGAACGGTAGAATGGAGATCATCGCTTCGGTGATGGTCATTGTATCATCACTATAATTACTTGGGTCAGGGTACTCATGTATGTATTTGTATTTGGAAAACTAAAACTGAAAACAAAAAGATTTAGACTTGGGCATATGGTTGATGGTATGGTTGTCGGGTGTGTGGTTGTATGCTTAAGTCAACAAGGACCGAACATCTTGTGTCACACTATTCAGGCATTATTGCATGCTAACCACATGAGGGCTATATGGGAACCCCTCTTGACTTAGTACTTTGGCGTGTGTTAGCTCCGAGTCGCAGGAGGTTGTGTGTGTTGTGTGAAAAAGGAACGTGTTGTGTGTGACGGGGTGGATTCCTTTCAAGGTTCTCCACACGTAGGAGCATCGGTAAGTTTTCTCTCTACCGATGACTTCGACACAATGTATGGGGGTTTCCATTCCCATATGGGCGACTCGTAGTTAATACATTATATTGGAAACGTCTCATAGGACTTAGCCTTGCCGGCATACCTTCGGAAGTGTGCTTCATCTAGTGGCAAAAGAGGCGGTCTGGCGTGTGGGTATATTGGTACACCCCTGCATGGTATGAACTATTCAAATAACCTCGTCCTAGGTTATGGACACGCTTGGTTAGGTTTTGCAAGAGTTAGACTACAACATTTTCAATAAAACTTGAATTCGGGTGGTACAAATGGGTAATTCGTGCTATGTTGTGGTGACTGTTGGGAAGTCACCTCTAGATGTTATTTATGCTTATAATTGTTGTCTTGCTGTTATTTAATCAAACAAAAATAGGTTTGTTAAATTGCCTTCAACTTCTTACATTATTGCAAATGAAAAATTGCTTTACACGTCAAATGAACCCTATAGCCTTCTCCTTTGATTCAAATTTTGCATGTAGCTATGTGTCGAGACCCGGGTATGCAACCCTAGGACCCTCTGTATTCTCAACTAGTCCCATGATCAAGAGCTAGCTCACACAGCTTGCAACATTGGTGTAATCATATCCACACAACCAAACTAAAGATGAAGCAGCATAAATTAATAATATTAAGCAAAGAGACCTTATGGTCAAGTCTTACAACGGTTGCCACATTGTGGCTAAAGAAAAACAGAGTAAATCGGTAGCGAGAACAAAACATTCGCTGAAGGTCACCCAATATGCCCACCGCAATCGAAAGTGAAGGACGCGACCTAATTCGCATAGTCTTCAAAGAAGTCTTCTTCATAGAACTCTGAGTTCACTGGTTCACGCTCCTCTATTGATTTAAACAGAGGGCGCAAGCCGTGAGTACTTTGAATGTACTTAGCAAGTCGCAGAGAAATGTATGCGAGTAATATTCATGCAAGGTTTGACAAGGATGGCTTTATGGCTATTTTGTAGAAAAGCAATATTTGACAGTAAATACGATAAGTAGATTGCAAGGCACAACTTAAAAGATTAATACATAAGTAATCAATTTTCTTTGAAACAACTAGTGAACACCCTGTTCACTTTCCAACCATCAACCATCTACAAGATTCAACCAAACCATTCCAACATTTTCGACAAAAGCTCTACCCCTTGCGTGAAATCACCAGGCATGTCCATAATCGGGGACACGGCTATTCAATAGTTTTACACTCGCAGAGGTTGTACAATTTTGACCCACAAGACACGAATTCTCTAGTTTGTTCGGCATATATCTATGGTACCGCCACTACCTTAGGTAAGCAGGCCTAGAGCACGTGACAAGGCTTTACAAAGTTCTGCTTTTGACTCGCCTGCTTCGCTAAGGTTTCGCCTCTATTTGGCCCCTCTTGCTGCCGCTTCCCAACCAAAAAGAATCCCAACCAAGACATTGCTAATTAGTCACCAGTCTATCCCAATCTAGACATGTGGTTGTACTGTTGAGGCCCAGCTAAATAGTTCAAGGTTAAGTCCTTAGTTGGTTGCTCGACGAGACGCTTTCACATTCCAAGTGTGCAAGCATTCAAGACCCACCTTTTTCCACCACCCACTCGTCCGAGCATAAATCATTTTCGTTCAACCCGCCAAATGACCACCCTAGTCATGGCACAATAAATTTTATCAATAGTGGCTTCGCACCACAATTCCATATTTCCTTTAGTCAAATTCGATCATTCTTTGAGTATGTGATCGTGAGTCTATCGATAACTAAAGCATTGGCTAAGCATAACGCGATACCCATGTTGGTATTTCCATAATGTCCAACTAATAATTAACCATCCTAGGGTGTCCAAGGATTATGTCATTCAAGGATACATGTCGGTTGCAATATATCAAGGAGGCATATGGCAATTAGGTATTTAACTAATCCCGAAACCATTTATTATAAAATTAGCAATGCATTTTTATATCAAACGATATACTTTTATAAAGATGGGTTCAATATGATCAAAGGTCTACAACTTGCCTTCGTTGAAGAGTAGAGGTGTTTCAAATGCTTGTTCTAAATCGTCTCAAACACCTAATCTATACGCGTAACAAAGCTAAATAAATAAAACAACTCCAAATAAAATCCAAATAAATACTAACAGGAAGACAAGGAATTTAGATGAATTTAGAATTTGAATCACTCGAATCGGAGTTCGAATGAGAAAGTTATGGCCAAAAGAAGTTGAAAAAACACATAAAATGATGAATTTAGAATTTCCTGATTTTCCCGAATTAATTTTCTAAAGGAAAATCGGAAAAATCCCACTCGGTGCTGACTGGGTAGCCACGCCAAGCAAAAGGGATGACGCGGCGCCACGCGGCACAGAGGTGGCACCACGGTGGCAACCACGCGGCTTGCCACACGGACCCGGAGGGCGGCGCCGCTGCCCAATGGTCGTGACACGGCGACGCTGCAAGAAATGACGGCGAGGGCACTAGCGTGAAGAGGAGCTCGTGAGGAAACCGGTGCTCATGGTCTTGACGACGCGGGCGGGCGCGGAAGGTCGGCGGCGAAGGCGAAGAGCGGCAGAGGCGGCGGCTTGATGGCGATTTGCGGGTTCCATTGAAGCTCCCATGACGGGAGGCGCAAGACCAAAGCGCTTTGGTTCGGCGATGCCAGGCAGGGTCGGCGGTGATCGGAGGGGCTCGACGGGTGGGCGTGCGGCGGAAGCTCCACGGCCGGCGAGGAAAACTCCAATCGCGCGTAGCTCTGGGAGAGAGGGAAGAGAAGAGGGAAGAGAGAGAGAGAGGGCGAGGCGGTCCCCTGCTTGCTTTTATAGGCGAGGGGGCGGAGGAGGAGAAGGAGAGCCGCCATGCCGGCTTTAATGGCGGGCGGCGAGAGGCAGCGGATTCATGGAGAAGGGGGCAGAAGGGGACGACGGGCTGGGGAGGCGGGGACGGCAAGGCGACCAAAGCAGACAAGCAGGGCTAGGGGCAACGAGGAGCGGCACACGGAGGATTCATGGCGAGGATCCAGGCGGCAAGCAAGGAGGTAGGGGACGACTGGGTCGGGCGGTGGCGACAAAGGGCCCACTCGCTGGTCAAGGGCAATGACGAGAACGGGTGGCGCGGTGAACACAGATCGCTCGATTTGGACGGACGATGGCGATCATCAAGGGCGCGCAGCGTGAGCGGGCTTCAAGGAGCAGGCCACATGAAAGAAACAAAGAATGGGTCAAGGAGATTCGGCCCAAGGCCAAGGAGGGAATTTTCTAAGGATTTTTTATTTTAGAAAATACCAGAAAAGCAAAAGCATTTTTAGAAAATAGCTTAAGCCGTCCAAAAATTCTAGGAAAAATTCACAGAAATCCCTTTAATTATTTAGGACTTAGTAATTTTCATCTTAACTATTGCTTTTAGTTTTTGCAATTAATTATTTTTAACATAAGGCTAAAGGAAAAACCAAATTAGAATCCAACAAAACTCAACTTAAAACAACTTTAATTAGTTCAAGTTTTAATTAAGTCAAATTAAACTGCTTTTAAAATTCTAAATTACAAGTTAAGCTTTGGCAAATTATTAAGATCAAATGGTTCACTTTTAAAGTTTTCAAAATTTTCAAAAAGCCCAGAAAATAGGGATGTTACACTATGTATAGGCTTGTTACCCGTAAGTCTTGCGAGTATGTTTTTGTACTCAGTTGCATTGCTTAATTGTTGCAGAGGAGGTTGACCTCAAGGGTTAACTATTGTGAGACCGACTTGCAGGGGATCTACTAGCTTGGCGTGCCCGGTCGGTTGCCTTGTGGGTAAGGGCAAACCGGTTGGCTTTTGTTGATCGCCATCTTATGGCTTTTGCTTCCGCTGCTACTTTAGTTATTTACTTGTCATTTTGGCCGGTCGACCCCTTTTGTAATAACTCTATTATGTGTATGTCTTTTGTGATATAAAATGAAGACTTAGTATTGTATGATTTGTGTATGGAATGTATGCTATATTTTGTGAGGTGTATATGTACTACTATTCTGGGAAGTACATATTCACCGAGGCGCGGGATATTTGGTTTGTGATGCTAGAGTCAAGTGGATGGCTAAGTATTACGAGCTAAATACCCCAGGGTCTCACAATATGAACATCTCATAATGTCGGCCAATCCACTCTTTCATATGAGTGTGATTGAGATATCATAACGAGGCTGTTACAATGCCATGTATTAACTTCAAACCATTCGAGGAACAGAATCCTCATGGCAAACCGTCGGTTGCCTGAACCACAGGTGAACCCCATTGTGTAAGTAAGTCACTTATGACCAGTGACCCTTTAGGGCAAGTAAGGCGAAACTTAACATGCCCCCACTAGATTGACAACACGACAACAAAGGCAACGATTGTCAACTAATTGTTTTGATAACTAACACACGACAAATTAATAAGCCAAGCCTTCGCCATAAGTTCCGGCATGTGGTTGCACGTATGACTTGGTTCAACACATCACAGACCGGTCCTTAATCACTCAAACGGGGCTACAAAATTCTAGAACAACATATCATCATCACCATACTCCCGTCCAAGTTATAAATAATAAAATCCATGCCCAACAAGTCCATAATGACAAGATTTCAAGATCTGAACCAATCCTCAAATTCCAACATAATCTAGTTAACACATTCCTCAAATTTCAACATGATTCGATTCACTTAAACCGATGGACTAGCTCCATCAACCACTATCGACTACAACTACTAGCATGGCTAAGCATCGATCTATCCTACAACAGAAAATTCCCATACATATATATATTCCTGCATCAACCTAACAAGGATTATCAACATTCAAGGAAGGCAATGCAACAATTAGGAGATTAACTACTTTACCCATGAACATACCTTTCAAAATAGCGTGCAATGACGAGATAAAATCCACGTAAAACTTTTTAAAATTAGTAGTAGCAACATGATCAAGAGGAGGGTGCTCGCACCTTCGTTGTACCACTTATTCAATCTCAGGTTGCACTCACGAATATGTTCGTACTGTCGAGAAATCCAACAAGTCCAATATTGCAATAAATACCAATAAAACTAAAAATTCAAAACATTCAAAATTACAAGAAATTCACACAGTAGGTAGAGTATAATTTTAGGTGAATTTAAGTGAAAATTTTAATTCACATGGAGTTCATTTGAATTTTCTATGAATTTTACAAAATTAAAGTGATTAATGTATAATTAAAATAAATATCAAAATTTTCTATAACAGTAACATATTTAAAACCTAGTCCATTTAAAATTAATTTAAAAATAAAACCAACAAAGTTGGTTTCATTCAATTTGGAGTTAAATTGAATTAGTTATGAATTTTTCAAGTTATTTGAATTTTCAGTACAACTTTAATTAGTTTCAGATTTCAAAAGAATTAAATACTTTCTTCATCCACCCTTAGCTAGCTAAAGAGACAAACAGGTGGGACCGGGGTCAAGAGTTTGACCCGGTCAGCTGAGCTCAAAAGAACGCGTATTCTAAAGACTACGCCTTCGAATACCGAAATCGTAACTCAGTTTAAGCATGTAAAGATTATGTTTCGAATAAGAGAAACGTATTTTGAAAATTTACACGATCACTTAATCAGTCCTACGGCCCACATGTCACAGACTCAGAGATCTAAACGGTTTGAACTTGAACTTCCAATCACGTTCTTTAGCGGTGGGACCTACATGTCATAGGTTCACTAAAAATCTTGATTAGCACTTAATGACAGTCCATTACCTAAACTCGCTAGCAATTCAACGGAGGTCTCGTGCACGGCGGGGTGACCGTGCAAGGTAATCTGACGAAGGAGCTAGTCTCGGGGCTCGGGAGTGGATCCACCAGGTGTGTAAGGACCTCCTGAACTTGATGACGTCGACGCGGTGGCCTGAGATTACCGACGACGAGCTTGCGGCGGTCAGAGGTAGAGCCGAAGGAGCGGCGCTCACGGAGAAGGTGCTTCAGCGGTCGAGACGTTTCGGGAATGCTCATGTGGATATCATGGGGATATGCTTACGATCTTAGGATGATGAGACAATTGGTAATTGACAATTTATGGCAGCCCAAGCACAAATGATGAGTTCCATGATGCAAAACATGAATCAAATGATGGCCCAGCAAAGTGAGACCGCTACTACTCTGCTTGCTATGATGAGTCGTAATGTACCAAGCAAGAGTTGTACCTCCTCCACCTCTGCCCATCCTCACCAAGATTGTCCGAGTTCATGAAGACTCGCCACCCACCTTTTCAAGCTCCCCAACCGCTTGATGCACGTATGATTGGTTTAGATCCACTGAAAAGAAGCTTGAAATTGCTCGCTGTGAAGACAGAGAGAAAGTTTTGTTTGTGTCACATCAGTTGGAAGGTGCTGCAGCTGAATGGTGGGATACATTTTGTGCCTCCCATGCTGACCCCCAGAGGATCACTTGGGCAGAGTTTTCGACAGCTTTTTGTCATTCCCATGTCCCTGATGGCAAAGTGGAGATGAAGAAGAGTGAATTTCGAGATCTTAAGCGAGCAAGATGATCTGTGAGTGAGTACCTCACTAAATTCACTCAGGTTGTCGCGCTTATGCTCGAGAACGTGGCCACGATGATGCCCATCAAAAGCGCTTTTAAGAGAGGACTTCATCCCGCCTAAAGGTCCGTGTTGTGGGCAATGACTACCCCGATTTTCAACACATGGTAAACAAGGCGATGCTTATTGAAGAGAGTCGAGGGAGCTCTCGAGTCTTTCAAGAGAAAGGTGCCACCTCCGCTCAACAAGGACCTCCCCAGTGCTAAGACCTTTGTGCAAAGCACCAATTCAGCGCTAAGGACCTCTGGACCTCCCAGACTTCGCTAAGACCTCCGACAAGAACTCCAAGTCAAGACCGCTTTGCTGCAGCAGCAGCCCTCAAGGACCTCCCTAGCAGCGGGTATCATGTGTTTTAAGTGTCATCAAGGGGCATTTTGCCAACCAATGTCCACTAAAGACGGGTCAAGCCACGGACCTCCCCTACAGACCTCCCCTGCCAGACCCATAGCGACCGGCTGACCTCCTGCGAAGACCTCAAAATCCATGGAAGAGGCCATGTAAACCATGTTATGGTGGAAGAAGCCCACCTCCTGCACGTGGTACTAGGTAATGCCCTAGTAAATTCAAAGGCACCGCGGTTTTGTTTGATTCTGGGCTTCCTATTCGCTCATTTCTCGAGTTTTGTTTGTTAAGCACCGCTTAAGGTCGTTGTCTTAAGTCCATCTTGTCGGTTCAATCCCTTGTTCGAGTTAAGCACGAACCAGGTTGTCCGCAAGTTAAGTTGGTCATTGAGGAAGTAGAATTCTTGGCCAACCTTATTTTGTTGGATACCAAGTCCCTAGATGTGATCTTGGGTATGGATTGGTCGGCACCACCATGCCATGTTTGATCGTAGTAAGAGAAGTATCTCCTTGACCGCTTCTAATGGTGTCTCAGTGAAGTTTGAAGCCTCCTCAGAAAAGCTTGCTGGAGCTCTAGCTTGCAGTGCTCAAGTTTTAGCCTTAAAAGATGTCCCTATGGTTCGGGATTTTGAAGACGTGTTCCTCGATGAGCTCCTGTGAATGCCTCCAGATAGAGACCTTGAATTTATCATTAACCTTGTTCCAGGGACTTCCCCTATCTCCAAAAGACCTTATAGGTTGCATGTTGATGACCAGGTGGAATTGAATCAACATATTGAAGATATGTTGAGCAAAGGTTTTATTAGACCTAGCTCTTCACCCTGGGGAGCTCCAGTGATATTTGTGCCCAAGAAAGATGAAACTCAGAGGATGTGTGTGGACTATAGAGCTCTCAATGATGTTACTATCAAGAACAAGTACCCTTTGCCAAGGATTGATGATTTATTTGATCAGTTGAAGGGAGCTGCTATATTCTCCAAGATAGATTTGAGGACAGGGTACCACCAACTCAAGATTCGTAAAGAAGACATTCCAAAGACAGCTTTCTCAACAAGATATGGACTATTTGAGTTTACTGTTATGTCATTTGGGCTGACCAATGCCCCTGCCTACTTTATGAATTTGATGAATAGAGTGTTCATGGAGTTCCTAGACAAGTTTGTCATTGTTTTTATTGACGACATCCTTGTCTATTCCAAGAGTGAGGAAGAGCATGCAGACCACCTCCATTCGGTTTTGGAGAAGCTGAGAGCCCACCAACTCTTTGCTAAGTTTGGCAAATGTGAGTTTTGCTGAAAGAAGTGGTCTTTTAGGCCATGTTTTATCTCGAAAAGGATCTCACAACCCCAAAGAAGGTCCAGGATGTACTTAATTGGGAATCTCCTAAGTCAGTACCTCAAGTCCGAAGTTTCCTTGGCATGGCTAGGTATTACAGAAGATTTATTGAAGGTTTTTCTCGGATTGCAAGACCTCTAACCCAGCTATTGAAGAAAGAGAAGAAGTTCTCATGGACCCCTGAGTGTGAGCAAAGTTTCCAAGAGTTCAAGAAAAGGTTGACCTCTGCCCCAGTTTTGGTATTGCCAGATATTAGGAAGGACTTTGAAGTCTACTGTGATGCATCAAGGCAAGGGCTTAGCTGTGTCTTAATGCAAGAAAGAAGAGTGGTAGCTTATGCTTCATGGCAATTGAGGCCCTATGAGGCGAATTATCCTACCCATGATCTAGAACTAGCTGCAGTAGTGCATGCATTGAAGATTTGGCGCCACTATCTGATTGGAAATAGATGTGAAATTTATACGGATCACAAAAGTTTAAAGTACATATTTACCCAAGCTGATCTGAACATGAGACAAAGAAGGTGGCTAGAGCTAATTAAAGACTATAATTTGGGAATTCATTATCACCCTGGTAAAGCTAATGTAGTGGCTGATGCTCTGAGTAGAAAAGTTCATAGTAGCACACTGATGGTTAAAGAAAACCAGCCCACTTTGCATGAAGAATTTCATAAACTCAGGCTTGAACTAGTTGGAGAAGGATCTTTAGCAGCCCTTGAAGTGCAGCCCACCTTGCAAAATCAGATTAGAGCAGCTCAAGTTGAAGATGCAAGCATTCAAGAAATCAAGTCCAACATGGGGAAAGGGAAGTCTCCAAGGTTTTTTGAAGATGAAAAGGGGAATGTTTGGTTTGACAAGAGGCTCTGTATACCGAATAACCTAGAACTTAAGAAAGTGCTGCTCAAAGAAGCCCATGAAACCTTGTATTCCATCCACCCTGGAGCTACAAAGATGTATCAAGACATCAAGGAAATGTATTGGTGGCCGAGTATGAAGAAAGAAATTGCAGATTATGTGTCCTGATGTGATATTTGTCAAAAAGTCAAAGCTGTGCACCAAAGACCTGGAGGACTTTTGGTACCTTTACCCATACCCGAGTGGAAATGGGAGGAGGTCGGGATGGACTTTATAACTGGTCTACCCCGAACTCAAGCTGGTTTTGACTCCATTTGGGTCATTGTGGATCGGCTAACCAAGATGGCTCATTTTTTTTCCAGTAAAGGCCACTTATTCTGGAGATAAATTGGCAGAGATCTACATGGCAAAGGTAGTGTGTTTGCATGGTGTCCCAAAGAAGATAGTATCAGACAGAGGATCCCAGTTCACTTCCAAGTTTTGGCAAAGGCTACATGATGCCTTGGGCACAGACCTCAATTTCGACACGGCTTACCACCCACAAACAGATGGCCAAACTGAGAGAGTTAACCAAGTGCTTGAAGACATGCTTCGGGCTTGTGCCCTGGAAAGGCAAACTAGTTGGGATCGAATGTTACCATATGCTGAATTCTCCTATAATAACAAATTTATCAAGCAAGTCTCCAAATGTCTCCCTTGAAGCTCTTTATGGAAGGAAGTGTAGAACTCCTCTATACCGACAGAGACCAAGAAGGACAAGTTATTGGACCGATCTTTTGAAAGAAGTCAATACCAAGTGAAGTCAATAAGAGAAAAGTTGAAGATCCGCTCAAACAAGGCGTAAAAGCTATGCGCATAATAGGCGCCGAGATCTATCTTTTGCCCCCGAGATCAAGTGTACCTCAAGGTGTCACCTCTCAAGGGAATGCAGCGGTTTAGAATCAGTGGGAAGTTAGCTCCAAGGTTCATTGACCATACCCACTTCGCCCGAAGGGTGAAGTGGCCTACAAGATAGACCTCCCTCCTCGACTTGTTTGAGTGCATAACGTGTTTCATGTGTCAAAATTGAAGAAGTGCTTGAGGGTGCCAGAGGATCGAATGCTGCTAGAAGCTGTGGACCTCCAAGAAGACCTCACTTACAAAGAACAACCGACCAAGATCTTGGATGTGTCAGAGAGAGTCACGGGACCAAGACCATCAAGCTTTGCAAGGTCAAGGAGCAACCACATTGAAGCGAAGCCACTTGGGAGCATGAAGAGGACCTCAAGAAGGAGTTTCTCACCTATTCTCTAGCTAAACCTGAATCTCGGGGTCGAGATTCCCTTAAGGGGTGAAGGTTTGTAACGTCCCGTTTATTCTAGAGTTCTTGCCAGCTTTCAAAATAAAAAAGAACCATTTGGTTTAATTGCCTGTTCAAGCTTAACTTGGTATTTTGGAAGTTGGAGAGTTTAACTTGACCTAATCAAACCAGAACTAAGTCCCTTGTTGGTGTTCTCTGTTGGTTGGAGCTTCTTGTTGTTCTTTGGTGTTCCTTGGTTTGTTTTCTTCCTGAGTTTCTCTGTGTGCTTCTTGGTTTAACCTTCCTCCAAACCTCCTTTGTTGGTTTGAATCTCTTTGAGATTAAAACCTCCCTCTCCGTTTAGACCTCCCCTTGTCTTGGACCTCCTGCTGAGGGACAAGCTCGGGTTTGTGTTTCAAAACCCCTTTGGGTTCTCAAAGCCAAGTTTGGCCTTGTTTCCCTTCCTCTGGACCTCCCTTGGGGGTGGTTCAGGCCGGGTTGTGGTATTACTGCCATCCCTTTAGCGGTCGTACCGTCCGCTCAAGTGTGGCACTTAGCTTTGGTTTTACCTTCTCCGTTTCGGTATTTCCAATTTCCGGTCGCATCACCGTTGTAGTAGTGTCGAACTACCGCCTTTGTCAAAGTCCTCCTTGAGCCTTCTTGGACCTCCCTCGTGCCCATATGGATCTCCCTATGACCATGTGGAGCTCCTTTGACCTCCTCGCGCTTTGCAAGGGTGCTACCGCTGCCTTGGTGGTACTACTGCTTGTTCCTTCTAATCGCCGCTTTGGTAAGACCTCCTCTAAGCCTTTTGGGCCTCCCTTGCCATTGGACCTCCTTAGAGTCCAAAGGACCTCCCTTGACTCCTTGAAGACCTCCTTGTACCCTTGCAGACCTACCGCTGTTGTTTTGCAGTCGTACCGCTAGGGTTTAACTTTCCTCGCCTCAGGACCGTTGATGTTTTGGATGGCCTGAACTTGAAGGTGCGTTCGCTCGGTACGAATGGCCCCTTTGCTTGGCTTCGTTCGATCTGGATCTAATGGCCCTAGTTTGTTTCCGCGTATCTTTGTTTTCGCGGACCTCTCCTTTGCTTTGGTCTTGACTGTTGAGATCTCATTTGAGAAATCTAACCCTCAGGACCCCTTTGTGACCTTGGGACCTCTCTGTACTCCTTTGGACCTCTCCGTGTTCATAGGACTTCCCCAGGTCGGACCTACCGTTCGCTTGGCCGGACCTACCGCTCGAGCATGGTCTCAGTCACGTAAAACACCTTGATCAGATCTGACCGTAGGACCTCCCTCCTGGAAATCTTACCGTCAGGACCTCCTTGCCCCTTTGATCTGACCGTAGGACCTCCCTCTTGGAGATCTTACCGTCGGGACCTCCCCATTGCCTTTGATCTTAACCGTTTAGGATCTCCTTTTGAGAATCTAAGCCGTTAAGATCTCTTCTTGATTTGTCTCAGCCATCGCGGCCCTTCCCGGCTTGCGGTTGTACCGCACCTTAAACCCGAAACTACCGTTATTCGGTAGCACCTCTTCTTGAGCGCGGTATTACCGCCATCGGAGATATCGTGTCCCTCTTTCGAACTTCTTCGAGCCTCTGGACCTCCTGTCTAGGACCTCCTCCCTAAATCTCTAGACCTCCTAGTGCCTCTGAACCTCCTGTCCACATTAAATGCAGTCACTTCTAGGGTGCATTGTTTATTTCTTTAGGACACCTCGCTTCGTCCTAGCCCCCGACTGAGCCACCTCCGATCATTGACACATTTTGGCTGAGCCCTCTTTGTGCCTTTGCCAACCCTAGCTATAAATAGCCTAGGCAATCCCTCCCTTGTCACCTTTGGCTCATTTCTAACTCTCGTTGTCTGGCTCCTCGGTGCTCAAGACCTCCCCCGAGTTCTTCAGTGATGAGTCAGGTTCCGGTTTATTGGTTTCTTTTGGTTTAAGTTTTGCCTAGGTTATTTTGAGTCTTTCAAGTTCTTTTGCTTAGAGCAGTTTTGCTTATTTAGTCCTTTGCGGTCGTGTAGATCCCGAGCTTGAGGAGTTTTTGGACCCAGCAGTTTCAACAGAAGGACCCAAGACCGCTGATTTACGAAGGCATGTCATAGCCCTTGATCATGTTGAGCCTAGTCTTTGAAATATATTTTGCTTTACTTTATCATGCATGGCTACTTATATATGAAAATGTTTGGGCAGTAGTTATTCTTCCTCACTTGATATTATGCCTCCTTTGGATTTGTTGCTGGACATATTGACATACACCCCTTTGGAAACTCTAGGTTGGGTATTCTAGTTGCCATCTTTTGGTATTGACAACATGGGACCATAAAGTGTATGCTTAGCCTTGCTTTAGATCCGTGGGTTTCGAGAATCATGCTTCATCAATTAATCTTGATTAATGAACTATGAAATCTGTGGTTGGTGCCACTGTTAAGCAACTATGGTGGGGTACCGTATGTTGTGTTGATGGTGGTGCGATACCACTTTGTTAAAATTTGGTTGTGCGAGGACTTGGGGGTCCTTTGGCACAGATAACCCCAAAATGGTTTTGCTTGGGCAAGAAGGTAGGAGGAGAAGTGGGTGCTTTGCACGTGGGATGTGGAAGACTTGCCTGAGCACAACTAAGGACCTAACTTTGTGTCTGTGGATCCGGGTAATCCGTGCAACCACAAGGACATTTTATGGGGATGGCCTGGGCCGAATAATTAGCAATGAGATGGCTTGGTGCTGTTGTGGTTGAGTGAGTTTTATCGCAGACGGCGCAAGAGAACACTAACTGGTGGCTTTGCAACCCATCCAAGTTTAAACCTTAGCGGGCAGCTCTAGCCAAATCAAAGCTTTGTAAAGGCTTTGTCACGCTCTCTAGACTACTCACCTTTGGAAGTGACCAAGGGTCTTTCTGGAGCCTGTCCCGCTAGAGAGATCGTGGATTGTGGGTAAAGTTGTACACCTCTGCAGAGCGTTAAATCTATTCGAATAGCCAAGTCCTTGGTTATGGACATCTCCTGGAGAAGTGGTGCAAGGGGTAGTTTTTGGAAAATTTGTGTTCCCTGGGCCCTCCTGCGAGAGGCCGTGGCCTTGCCTCGAAGAGACCTTGGCCGGCTTTAGAGGGGTCATGGCTGGCTTGAGGTGTGGACCAGGGGATGGGATCGAACTCTAGGGTTGGTGCTCTAGAGGGGTCTTGGGAGAGGTCATGGATGTGGGTGCAGCCAGACCTCCCCCAAGTGGTTTGGATGTGAGTTGGTGCTCACTCCCCTCCTTTCAAATAAAAGTATGTATGTATTATTGTTTTAACTTGCTGCTTTTCAATCTATTATGTTATTTGTCACAAACTTCGCTTTGTGCAACTAACCAGACAGCTCCTCCATTGGTAAGCCATTGCATGAATATTAATTGCATAAGTGTTTCCCTGTGACTTGCTGAGTACATTCAAAGTACTCAAGGCTCTAAGCCCTGTGTCAAAGTAGTGTATGAGGATGACCAAGTGCAAGGAAGCTCTGACCTCTTTGAAGAGGATTTCTTTGATGATCCCGCTGCCTAGGACGTCCTCCACTGACAAATGGCGGGCTTAGGTGGCCATCCATGCGTTTTGGGTGTTTCCATTTGCCAGGTTCTTTTGTTGCGGTTTGTAAGCCTAAGTGGCAAACCCTCTGTAAACAAGCTTGGACCATAAGGTCTTGTTTAACATTAAGTTTAATTTGTCTGCTTCATTCTTTGTCTTGACCTTGTGGCTGTGTGTGTACCTAAGTGATTCTGTGCGAGCTAGCATCAGATCCCGGGCTAGCTCGGCAGGCAGAGGCCAAGACCTCTAGGGGGTCTTGTGATCTCCTGGGAGGTCCTGGCGGACCTCCTCTCCAACTTGCCGTGCGGACCTTCCGGACCGCGGTACATCCGAACGCCTCGGGCGGTCTTTCCGGACCTTCGTGAGCTTCGGGCAGTGCCTGCCCCGCTTAGCCGGCGGAACTACCGTTCCTTCGTGCGGTAGTACCGATTGCAGCAAGGTACTATCGCTGCCCTTGACTCGGTAGTACTGGCTACAATACTACCATAGCTCCATTTGCGGTAGTACCGACAAAAAAAATGGTCCTTCTGGGCTCCCCGCGTAACCTGAGAAGAGGTCCTCACAATGGACAAGAACTATAGAAGGCAAAGTTTGAGCAAAGGCCTTTGTGAAGGTATGTGCTCATGCCTCATCAATTATGTGAATTGATGATTGGGCATATCGTACGGTGCTACGTAACGGTTTGCTTGTTTGTGATGGTTGTAGGACACCGGAGCTAGGTCATGGTGAGGCAGACTACATCGGGACTAGGTTAGGAGAACTGAGGTCCAGAACGATCGAGGTGTTGCTGGAAGATGACTGAGGCTAGCGGAGTGAGTACAAGCCGAGAAGACAAGGAACCGGAGTGGAAGCTACCGGTGATGAACATGACGGGCAGCGGCAAGGTTGACCAGGACTAGACTTAGGGAGGAGTCACTACTACGTAAATGCTATCTATCGACACCGATCACGGATGGTTCATCGAAACCGCTCAGATAAACACAATCTCAAACGGTTTTTGTTTACCCACCGCTCGTGTTATTCTCGCGCTAAAAAACCGCTCGTGAAGATGTCATATCACGCAGACGGTTTATGTTTGGAACCGTCTCGTGATACTTCACGACGGTTCCCAAACATGAACCGCTCTGTGATATTACCCAATATCACGACGGTTTTTGTTAAAACCGTCCGTGATAATTAACTCATCACGACGATATATAGCTCCGCCTCCCGCCAATGATATAGTCTTCTTGATCTCCATATCTCTGGCGCTTCGATAGGTCCATCGCCGTTCGTGCGGTTTGAGTACATCGCCTCACCTCACCGAGCCGCCTGGTCCATTTCAGCTATATATTGTCGCCGAGGAGCTTGCCGCCGCCGCCTCTCTGTTCACCGATCGACGACCCACCGCACCTTGACCTTCCCGACTTTCATTGACACCTTCCTCGTGATCGAGGTGAGATATCTTGAAGCATAAGCATCCTTTAATTTGAGTAGTTTGAGCGCACGCCAAATCGCTAGTGTCAATCAGCGCCTCCATGGGACATCACTGCCGATTACTTTCGAGGCGAGACCTTAGGCCGAGAGCCACGACTATATAGCAATGCGATGTCACCCTAAGCCCAGCTTTGAGCTTCAAATTAATCCTCTTGTTTAATTTTAATCATTTAGTTAATAAACTAATGAGTCTATGACATGTGGGATCGCCATAGATTTTATAAATAAAATCATGAAATAAAAAATGAGTCACCGACAAGTAGAGCCCACATGTAAGTTAATAAAATCCAAAAAATGTAAAAATGAAAAATTCGTAATTAAGCCTCGTAAAATACGCTTTGAAAGTCATCACCCTTTTATTTATTTTCGGGGTTTTCAATACGAACCGTGTGATGGACCGGTTTGGATGTACACCGAGAACCGTGTGAGTGAAGAGTACATTAATGGCGTGTCTGCTTTTACAAGAGCCGCCGAGGAGGATATGTTGAATAAGGCGGAATATATGTACTTGTCCATGCATTGATCGCGAGAATCAAGATGTTTAACAACCGAGCGCAAATCGAAGCACACTTGATTCAAGGGGTTTCAAAAGTTATACATGTTGGACCAGTCACGGTGAAGAGCATATTATACAGGAAGTCAACGATATGCATATTATACAGAAGTCAACGATATGCGCGAATGATGTCGATTGTGGTTCCGATTCGGATAGTCTGCACGATGACAATCTAGATCGATGATGCATGCGATGCGTAAGGAACCGTGATGAGAGGGAGTATGTTCAATTCGAGGCGTGATGGAGGACTCAAAGAAACCTTTGTTCCCGGGCTGCAAGTCGGAATACACAAGGTTGTCATCCGTGCTTAAACTGCTGAAATTGAAGGCAAGCAACGGTTGGTCCGACAAGAGTTTCACGGAGCTGTTAGGTCTCTTAGCGGACATGCTTCCGGAGGGAAACGAGTTGCCCAAAACCACCTACAAAGCCAAAAAGGTTCTTTGTCCATTGGGAATGGAAGTAGAAAGAATACATGCATGTCCGAACGACTGTATCCTCTACCGTAACGAGTATACAAACATGCATGTATATCCGTATGCAACGATCCCGATACAAGCGTAAGAAGCAATTAGATGACGACGAGGAATCGAGGTGAAAAAAGGACCTCCCGCTAAGGTGGTGTGGTATCTTCTGTAATTCCCGTTTGAAGCGGTTTTGCGAACCCAAAGAATGCAAATCTACAGATTGGCACTCGAGGAGCGTAAGAATGACGGAAAGTTAAGACACCTGCTGATTCCGCCCGGGGAGAAACATCGATAGGAGGTTTGCGACTTCGATGCGAACCGAGGAATATAAGGTTTGGATTGAGTACGGATGGAATAAATCCTTTCGGTAACATGAGCAATGACATAGCACTTGGCCCGTGACGCTCAGTATCTACAACCTTCCTCCTTGGTTGTGTATGAAGCGAAGTATATTTTGTTGTCGATACTTATCCAAGGGCAAGCAACCTGGGAATGATATTGATGTGTACCTAGCACCATTGATGGAAGATCTAAAAATACTGTGGATTGAAGGGTGCAATATGGGATGTGTACAAACGAGAAAACTTCACTTTACGCTCCTTGTTGTTCTCGCACCATAAATGATTATCCTGCCCTTGCTAACTGGTCGGGCGAGTACAAAAGGGCCAAAGCACAGACTCACCGCTTAGATGATACCGAGAGTGTGTGGCTGAATCACTCAAGAAAACCGTGTACATGCGCTCATCGTAGGTTCCTTCGGAGGGCTCACCCATACCGCAGGATGAAGAAACAATTGACGGAGAGAAGGAGGACAGTTCAGCTCCAAGGCATTTAAGCGAAAAGAGGTCTATGATATGGTTAAGGATTTAGATGTTGTGCTTGGAAAGGGATGTAAATCGAGGACAAGTAAGAAGAATATGTGGAAGAAGAGATCAATATTTTGGGACTTACCTTATTGGGAGCACCTAGAAGTTCGCCATCGCATCGACGCCATGCACGAGAGAAGAATGTATGTGATGACTTGATTGGTCTCTTCTCAACATTCGTGACAAAACAAAGGATGGTGTCAATGCATGGCTTGACTTGGTTGATATGGACATCGACTGAGTTAGCACCAACAAGGACCGATAAAGGACGAACGTATTTTCCCCGCTTGTTACACTCATCCCAAGGCCGAGAGAACCAAACTATGCGGTGCTTGCATGGCGTGAAAGTTCCATCCTTACTCCGCCAACATGAAGAAACTTGTTTCGATAAAAGATTTGAAGTTAATTGGCATGAAGTCTCATGATTGTCATGTGTTGATGACACAAATGCTCCTTGTTGCAATTAGAAGTATTTTGCCGATCGAGGTCCGAGAGACAATCATGAGGTCAGTGTTATTTTTTAACACAATTGCTCGAAGGTCATCGATCCCGAAGGACTAGATGCTCGCAGACGAGGTGGTGACGACTCTATGTGATCTTAAGATGTATTTCCTCCGCCGTTTTTCGATATCATGGTCCATCTCATTGTTCATATTGTGAGGGAGATAAAGATGTGCGGGCCCGTGTTCCTCGTAGCATGTACCGCTCGAGAGGTTCATGGGAATTCTCAAGTCATATGTACGAATCGATCTCGCCGAGGGCAACATCGTCGAAGGTTATGCAACCGAAGAGGTCATTGAGTTCGCCTCGATTACATGGCTCAGTCGAGCCGATAGGTGTGCCTCGATCTCGCCATGAGGGGAGGCTCGAGGGTATCGGGACCATCGGAAGGAAAGCAATCACTCCAAATATGGATGCGTATGCTCAAGCCCATTTCACGGTCTTGCAACACATGACTGAAGTGTCCTCAGATATCGACCAAAGACAAGGACGCAGCTTGCAATGTAATCCGGTGCGCCGGATGTTTGGATCACGAGACAACACAACAGACGGTTCAACCAATGGTTGAATGAGCGATTTGCTAGGAGCTCGTCAAGTGATATGCTGACATGGTTGGCAAAAGGGCCAACATTTACAGTTGTAACATGGCGAGGATACGACATAAATGGGTACACATTCTATACGTAGGCTCAGGATATAAAAGCACTAACTGTAATCAAATGTGTCCGTGATAGATGCATTCAAGATCCGATGGGCCGAGGAGCTCTTACTATGGGCAAATAGAGGAGATATGGGAGCTCGACCACGTGCTTTTCAAGATCCCCTATTTCGGTGCCGCGGGTCCATCTCCCACAGTGAAGGTCGACAAGCACGGCGTCACTACCGTGGACCTCGAACGTGTCGGATACAAAGACGAACCATTCATTCTCGCTAACCAAGTTGTTCAAGTCTTCTATGTTACCGAATTCGCAAATAAGAAGCGCCACGTAGTTCTTCATGGAAAAAGGAGGATTGTCGGAGTTGAGAATGTAGTGGGCGAGGAAGAATACAATCAATTTGACGAGTTGCCTCCTTTCGAAACGGCATAAGGGTCGAGGAAGAAGAACATGACGAAACTAGCTACATACGCGTCGATCATCATGAAGGGCTAATTTTTAAAGATTAATTGAACAATGTGTGTATATGTACATATGTACGTTCTGATGAATGGTTAATTTTAGTTCATTTGAGTTAATTAATTGATTTGTACCGTGAAATGGATGTGATTGTTTCTCAAATGAATGTGAATTGATGTATATACATGTACTTTTGTCTTTTACTCGCTTGTTTCAGAGGGCATGGCTAGCATTTCCGAGGCTAGCCAACAAACAGATCGATCTAGCTAGATATTAACCAATAATATCACAGATGGTTTGAACTACAAACCGTCTCACATGTATATCATGATTTGCTTGTTTATTAAAACCGCTCAGGATATATGTATATCATGCATGTTGTTTATTAACACCGTCGTGATACATCATATCACGATTTGTTCTAAGTGAGAACCGCTCAGGATACATCCATATCACGAGCGGTTCTAAGTTAGAACCGCTCAGTGATAGGTATATCACGAGCGGTTCTAATTTAGAACCGTCAGTGATGTCCATCCCTATTTACATTCGGACTCTAGCTAGGGTTT
The DNA here is from genome assembly GCA_036346405.1 of Phyllostachys edulis. Lineage (NCBI taxonomy): Eukaryota > Viridiplantae > Streptophyta > Magnoliopsida > Poales > Poaceae > Phyllostachys > Phyllostachys edulis. The sequence continues at coordinate 245,369 of JAYEVD010000782.1, read as the reverse complement.
GCTGCTACCGCCAAGATTTCAAACGATTAAGTTTCTCAACTCCTCTCGCTCCCTCCTCCCCGAGCCTGTCGCCATAGTCCTCGGCGACGCCTCCTCGAGCCCGGCCGCGACTCCTCCCGATCCTGCTGACGCCGCCTCCTCCTCTCTAGCTCGCGCCTCCCGAGCCCGCTGAGCCTCCTCCTACAGCCAGCCGGCCTCCCCGATCCCACCGCCTCGCCCGAGCCCGCCGCCTCCTCCTCCCAGAGCCGTGCGCCCTCCTTCGACGCCGCCGCTTCCCAGATCGCTTCCCTACTGCCCTTCTCCTCGACGCCTAAAGGTAACCAATGCCGAAGTTACCGATCGACCCCCACGCCTTTCCCTAACTATTTCTATCAATAATCTGTCATGGTCCTTCATGATAATTGTACTTGTTTTAGGAATTTGTATTTGTTCTAGTCATTATTCATATGGTATTTGTTTTGATATCGCTTTCGAATACATTGCAATGTGGTGTGGTGGGCTTGAGATGAATGCTCTGTGATGATAATAGTCTTGTATTGAAATTGTTTTGATAATCGGGTTTGTACTTGAGCTCTAATTGAATGCTTACTCTACATCCGATAGCAATATCAAAATGTTAAGTCTTAGCTTTATGCTGATTTCATTTGTTCACATGATGTTCTATTTCTTGTGAAGATGTCTTCCGCTCATTCTCGAGTCATGCCGCCTCATGTGTCCGATGATGCACCATCCTCTCGAACAATATCCAACCGCGGTAGAAGAAGAGGAATATCGAAAAGGCCCACGGCCGATTTACCATCACGGAGGTCGATCACCGGGACCCTATCAATCTCGCCGAAAGCGGCGTGATTCGGAGAATGGTCGGAATAGTTGCACAGAACGGGTCAAGATCACCTACGATTCGTGGAAGGTGGTGCCCGACCATCGAAAACTAACCAGGTCGGCGGAAATTCTCGCATCGCTCGACATCCCAGAGAACTCACGACTCGCGGCGACGACACGCGTTGCTACAGCGCGTGCAAAGCATGGAAGAACTTCAAGAGCACGCTTGTCAAGAACTACGTGGAGAAGGATCTGCCGCCTTCCACAAGTATCTATTCTGGAAGAGTCCCGGGCCGAAGTTTGTGGCGAAGAAGACGACAGATGAATTTAAGAGTGAAAGTGCGGCGCTACGGCCTCCAGTGGAAAAACAAGCACCCCACGCACTCGCACCGCACTGGTATGCGGGTAAAGCCCGATATGGAGGGATCAGAACAGCAGAAAGCGCTTGAATCTCTCTCGCTATTTCGAGATCACCGATGTGCGCTACCGACTGGGTTATTTGCGAGGTTATCTATTCGCCCACGGGAAGTGTACTTTCCAAACCTCAAGACCGTGAAGTGTCCCAACGCCGTAAGATATCGAACTACCTAGTTTGTAATTACTCCATAACTTCATAGGAAGTGAAATGACATGTCGGGCTATATTGCGATAACGCTGAGTGCACAATCTTCCCAAGGCTCATTCCAGCGAGATAGGGAGAAAGATATACTTTTGCGCCCTAGGAAACAAAGTGAGCATCCGGTCGCACGAGAGGCGCCGGTGTTTTTGTTACATGGGAACAATGGTTCCAAGCGGACTCGGATCGCATCGAGTAGGAGGAGAGCCAAAGCCGAGCACGATGCAAAGCTACGAGAGGATCTTCGTGCATCCTCGAGATGAGCTCACCAAAAAATCGAGCGAGGTTAGTGAAAAAGTCACACAGAGGTCACTCAATCCTTTGAGGAAAGGATTCGTATGCTCGAGCAAAAGCGAAAGAGACCTTTGAGGAAAGGATTAGGGATTGCAAATGCCAAGTCGGTTGGAAGCCCTCGCCTTCTACTATACCGCTAGCCACCCCAAACATCCGAGTAGTCAGCGTCCAACCCTAACCCTACCACAATAGGTGATGACAGATTTTCCGTCGATGACATCCGTAATAATTATTATCTCCGAATGCTCAATCCATTGATAGGCCTGTTGGAGTAGCTAATTTTGTACCGTTATGTACGTGGGTGGCTACGGCGCAAGCTCCAAGTGAGATATGTCTCTGTTGCCCTAGATGTCGCTTGGGGCTGTGTATCCATCCGTGATCGAGCTTTGGTGCACGGTGCAAATCTAGCGCCGGTTTCACAAAAGTGAATGTGGACGGTGTTTGTGCCAATTTCGAGGCCGTCTCGCTGAAAATTCCCCAAACGATGAGGTCATGACTCTAGGGCAAGCCGTTGGAACATTCATCCAAAGGCCCAAGGAGGACATCCGCTCGAGCTACCGCCCGGTGTCAACTTCACGGAATGTCCTACAACGCATCAAGTCCACGGACCGACCGCACCGGTTACTCGCGACCGACACGGCAAGGGCCCGCCAGATCACATGCATCTACACCTCGTGCTCGACCGCTCTTATGAAGTCGACCTATACAAAGCGAGGCAGCAAGGGCAAGGGCAAATCAAGACGATCGAGTCCTCTCCTAATATCCCTTCTTGCCGCTGGGTCGGAAATACAAGCTAGGCGAGCCGTTGCTCGAGAAGTTAGACAGCCCTACCCTAGGACCGGATTGCACGGAATTGCATGCATGGTACATGGAATACCCAACAAGCCGGCTGATCAACGACGCCGTGTGTCACCGCAAGTTCAAGGAGGATCATTTTAACCACGTGTATCAAGACGCCGTCTTCACGGTGACCTTCGACGACTTGTTCTCGTCTCTTCAACCTCGACGAGCTCGACGCCTCACTCATACGATGTCGACAATCGTAAGTGTGTACAATCACGGTCAATGTTCGTGTAATATCGATAAATGTTATATATAACTCCTAGCTTTTGTATAATAGATACATGATCTGTGAAGCCGAAAGAAGGAAATCACCGTAGGTTTCTCGACCCACACATTGTCTCCGAAAGAAAGCATCATGGCGAATGCAACATTCGTCGAGAATTACGTTATAGATTTTTTTCATGGCTCACCGCAACAAGGAATTCATACTTTTGCCCTACAACCAGAAGTAAGTAGTGTTGCACTACTGGCTATACTTGTTGATTTGTACTTTATAAGCAACACGAACTTAGGTTTAATGACCATGCTGACATACCTGTACTGTAGGTACCATTGGATTCTAATTGTAATTATACCAAAACGGAAATACGTAATATACCTAGATTCCCTACAGAGGGCCACTCACAACTTCACAACTATCCGGAATTTAATCATCAGGTAAACACATTTCCTCCATAGAAACTCTATTGTAGTCTTTCCTTCCTTTGCAATGGCTAAGGCTAACTTCTTGGAGTCACGTAGGGTGTTCGACGTGTTACATGCTAAAGGATGGAATACCAAGGGAAGGACGCTGCAACATGATCAAAAATTCCCGGTACTTGCTAGCTAGTACACATTAATCCTATATAACACTTCGTAGCAATGCCTCTCGAACTAACCAATTCTATTTTTGCAAAGCCTACCAAGAAATACGGCCGCAACGTCTGTGGATACTATGTTTGCCACAACATGCAACTACTCATCGGTTCCGCAATCACCAATGATCCTCAGGTTTGTCGATCTTTCAACAATTATTTCATATATACTTACCAATTTATATAAGCCCGAATTTAACCTTCATATCGACAAAGTTGCGACCATCATTAAATCGTTGGAACAGAGCGAGCTCATAAAATTCGATCACACCTTGCGCCATTCCCTAACAGATGTGTCATAAATCCAAATAGGAGTTTCCACAAGTAGCGATTGAACTTGATTGGGATAGATTGAACATAATGGTACATGTGTGTAAATTAATGTACATTAATGGTTAATTTTAGTTAATTGATTTGTGAATTGGATGTGCTTGTTTCTGAAATGAATGCAATTTTGATGTGCTTCTGAAATGAATGAGAATTGGATGTGCTTGTTTCAGAGGGCATGGCTAGCATTTCCTGAGGCTAGCCAATAAACAGAAATAGATTTAGCAATGCAAAGACTACCCGAGAGACGGTCAGATGAAACTGTTCAGGATAGACGACTACCACAGACGATGCGTAGATGAAACCGTGCGTGATAGACGATCATCACGGATGGTTTCATCTACGCATCGCCCGCGGTAGTCGCTCATCATAGACGGTTTCATCTACGCACCATCTCGTGGTAGTCGCATCATCACGCATGGTTTCATCTACGCACCGCCTATGGTAGTCGATAATCACGACGGTTTCATCTACGTATCGTCGTGGTAGTCGACTCATCACGCACGGTTTCATCTACGCATCGCCTGTGGTAATCGATTATCACGCACGGTTGCATCTACACCGCCTGGTGATGACCTAATGCATTATCGACCCATAAACTCGCACGGCTCACGGAACCGCCTCGTGATGGCGCTGAACCGTCTCAGAAGGCCTTTTTTGTAGTAGTGAGTTGAGGTCCGGACTAGGCTCAGGGATGAGCTGAGGTCCTGAACGATAAAGGAAGCCAGGTGCAGTCATGGTGAAATAGATGGTGCGCCAAGTGACTTGGTTCCAGTTGCAAGCGAGGATGGTTCGATGGGATCCGGATGCGTGAGAGGCTTGGTGGGAAGTCATTGGTGCCACTTGGATAAAGACGGTGCTTTGAAAAGCGTGCGTGTGTTAAGCCATTGTGTGTTAGGACTTAATGCGTGCCCTAAGTGGAATATTCTCTAGATGCTAGCCTCTAGTATAAATAGCAAGGGGTGCTGTCCAGCACACCCAACCCTTTCATTATTGCTAACCCTAGTTTGATTTTAGGGCTTAGAGAGAAGATGGAGAGGTTAGGGTTCTAGAGGATGGATTGAGTTGAGTGCTCATGGTGTGAGCTTTGTCCTCCTTGAGGGAGTGGCTGTAAACAACAATCATTCATCTTCTCAAATCAATCCAAGGAAGATTGCAACAAGATGAGTTTATCCTTGTTCTTCTTCTCTATTTGTGATTTTGGGGCTTTCTTCGATCCGTGGGTTTTTGCTTGGTTTCTTGCGTAGATCTAGCTTGCTGTGACATGTGGGAATACATCTAGGATCAACTAGATCATCAATCAACCACGAGCAAGCTTTTGGATCTAAGTTTCGTTTTTGCCCGGTTTTGAACCCACCTTCTCTCAAACTGAAAAAGGTCAGGACTTTGGCATAGATCTGGACAATCGTTGCTTGGAATAGGTTCCTGATATCCTTAGGAAGGTGTGTCTCAAGTTTGGTCAAGTTTCATTGTGTAGATCAAAAGTTAGGCCGATTTGAGTTTCGGTTTTAGGGCTGTTCCTTCTGTTCTAGTCGAAATCGGTCAGACTGGATTTATATCGCTGGTCAAACCGCCCGTCGGTCTGACCGAAAGTTTGCCACCGGTCTGACCGATTTACCAGTTTAGGGTTGATCCTTTTGTTGGTCTTTTGCTTTGGGAGTTGATTGGATTCAATTCAAGTTATCCACTGTGCTTGTACTTTGACATTCATAGCTTTCATAGCTATTGGAGAAAAGTTCGTGCTGAATCTAATTAAGGTGTACAATTAAGCGAGCGTCTATTCACCCCCCTAGTCGCCTTTCCGATCCTACAATTGGTATCAGAGCTAAGTTTGCTCTTTTGTGATCTTCACCGATCTTTGAGCATGGCGACAAATATGAGGACTTGTTAGCGCTTCCTTGCAACTTGTCGTAGTTCTTTTGCCAGTGGTGTTTGTCATAACAAGATGTTTGAACGTGTGATAATTATAATGTCGATTGAGGAGGATTTCTCCTGTGATATTTGTGGCGAATTCTTTTGTTTTGATTGTCCTAGTTTCAGATATGAGATTCGCTTGGAGCCCAAGGAGAAGGAGCCCATTGGCGTATGTGCAGTAGCGATTGAGGATGAGAATGATGAAGAGCGTTTCGAGGATGATCATGATGACTCTTCCGATGACGATCTCCTACTCGAGCTAAGCAAGGTGAGCAAAGAAAAACTCATTGATGGCTTGATTTCATATGAGTACAAATTGCATGCTCTTAGGAAAAAAATAAAATGGCTAGAAAGAGAGAAGGGTGGTTTGTCTCATGAGCTTGCCAAATTGAAAACCTCCATGTGTTCTTTTGATTCATTGCTTGTAGACATGGAGAACTTGAATAATTCTCTTGCATGCCTAAAATCTGAAAATAAAATTTTGAAATCAAATGCTTATATGCCATGTGATTTTTGTGTTACCTTACATCGTGAGCTTGATAATGCTAAGTTAGAAATAGGCAATCTTAGTTCTATGGCTAGAAGCAATTGTGATTCTTGTGTAGGCATGCTTGCTAAATTTGAAAAGTTGAAATTGACTAATTCCATTCACCTTGAGCAATTAGAAAATGCTAGGGCTAAGATTATTGAAATTGAAGCTAGGCCTTGTAGCATATGCTTAGAATATGAAAAATTGCTTAAGAATGGTTTAGTCTCTTGCAAGAATTGTGCTTGTTTAGAAACTGAAATTGATGCTTTGAACTGCATGCTTAATTCAAAAGCATCATTAATTTCTTATACATCTTGCATTTCTTTGAAGAGCGAGGTTGAGTCTTTGGAGAAATTGCACGATGATATGAATGCCAAATCATGTGACTCTTGTATTTGCCTTCACTCCGAGATTGATATTCTCAAGATTTCTTTTACCTCTTTGCATTTGGAGTTGGAGTCTTTTTGTGCTAAACGTGGGTCACATGATGTTAGTTTTTGTGCCATCGCTTTGAGTAGCTCTTCCTCGGTGAGTGCGACTTCTTGTGACTCTTCTTGTGTTGTCCAACGAATTTCTAAAGATAAAGGTGTTTCTTCCTCAAATGGTACTAAATCTTCAAAATAGAAGTATCATTGCACCTTTTGTAAGAAGAATGGACACACTCTTGAGTTTTGCTTTCGCCGTCTGAAATATGAGCATCGAGTGCGTCGTTGTACCTCTAGGAACACACATAGTCTTTCTCATGGCATGTGTGAGTCTAGTGCCGATACGAGGATGAGTCATGTTGTTAGTTCTTCCAGGACTTCTTCTTTGAGCCATAATGGTGCTTTGTCCTCTCGGACCATGTCTACTAGTAGACCTTTACACCATTGCTCATTTTGTGAGAAGGATGGACATCATGTGGATTTCTATTTTCGGCATGCAAAACAGATGCGTCGAGCTCATGCTTCTAAGTCTTCTAGTGGGCATAGTCTTTCTCATGACATGCACACTAAAGAGCCTAGTACGAAGACTCGCTTTGTTGATGGCTTCTTTGACACCTTTTCTAGTGGTGTTGGACAGCAATGTGGACTTGGCTTCTATGACTTTGGTTTTGTCCCACGAGCTGCCCCGAGGCAGGATTTCCGCCGTTTTCCAAGAGATGGACCTCATTTTGTTCATCGAGGTACACACCCACGGCGAGGTTGTGTGAGTTCTTTTGATGCTTCTGTTTGTTCTCATCATGGTGCTTTCAAGAAAGGCCATCGTCGCTTTTCTAGAGATGGACCTCGTTTTCCTCTTCGAGTTGTTCACTCGCGGCGTGCCTCCAAGGATAAGATTGGATCTTCTTGCATGGACCATCATTTGCATCATGCTAACTCACATAATGGTTCGACTACTTCTGGCGGTGGTGTGTCCAAGGTTTGGGTTCCCAAGTATTTGCTCTCTAACCCTTCAGGATCCAAGACTTGGACACCTTGCCTTTCTCATGTGTAGGTACTGAGAACGCGGGTTGGAGAACATGGACTTAAGAGGTTCAGGTTTTTCTTGCTACATCACCTGATCGGGACACTTGATAGTTCTCCACCCCAATGATGGCCTCCAAGAGGCATATGCTTTCATGATCGGCATCTTCACATGTTTTGGTGAGCTATCTTATACCTTCATGCATTTATTTTCATGATTATTCATACTTGGCATGTTGTGCTTGTCTTTGTGCTCACTTGTACCATATTGGCATGTGTTTTTCTCTTATGATATCCTTCATCATGCCTTTACCTTTACCTTGCTTGTATATCCATGTACAACATAGTTGTTCTTTATTTCCATGGGTGTATGAGTTTGATTTTGTCATCATGAGCTTGTGCTGTCTTGTACCCTTATTATCTTGCTCATGTTGATTCTTGCTTGTGTATCCATGTATTAGACTGTTGTCTATTATTTCCATGGGTGTATAAGCTTGGTTTTGTCTTCAAGAGCTTGTTCTGTTTTGATTCATTTATCAGCTTGCTCTTGTTGATTTTTTGTCTCTTGTATCCACTTGCTTTCTCTATATCCTTGTTAGCACATTTTTATCCATGATTTGTTCTATAACATGCTTTAAGCTTACATGGTTATTATGCCTTACTCTTAATTGTGGATGCATGAGTCTTGCCATACCTTTTACTAGCATGCTTTATCTTTGACTGGATGTATGTTATGTGATATGCTATGTGCTTGCTCCTGTGCCTTATTGTGGATTAAGGACATTTTGAGCTTTATCTTATCTTGGATAGCATGTGTTGTGTATGATCTGTCTATCTTCATGCTCATATCTTAAATTGTTGATTATATGTTTTCATGAGCTTTGGATCATCTACTGCTATCCTTGCTAGTCGTGTGTCTTGGTACTGTCTCCCTAGATAATGTTTCACTAACCCAGTACCAAGGCATAGACTTCTTTTGTCTCTTTGGTGTAGTCTTTTCAGATTGAGAAGGAAAACATGTAGTTCATGACTTCAAGCTGTTGGTTCTTCTTCATATGTGCATTCGACGATGGCTATCACATCTTGGAGACGAAGGAATTTGAGATGAGGATGATGGGTGAGCGCAACTACCTTCTGGAGCTTCAAGGAATGGATCTTCATCCATCATGACTACATCTCACTGCCAAGCAGTGCGACTCAGGTTCGAGCTTCTATACCTTACTTTTGTGTATGGTATCCCTAATCTGCCTTACATAGCATCTGGTTTGTGTCAGGTGTTGGGCTTGCTGAGTTTAGGGTAGATAGGAGGCTCTGTTCTAGCACGTATCTTTTCTATGCACTCTTCTTATCCCTTGCTTTGCTAGGATGCACTCTTCTCACTGCCTAGGTCGAGCTTGTCTCCCAATCACTAGTCTTAGCAGGTTTTGAGCTATCTGTAAGCTTTTTAGTGTTGGTGTTTCGCTCCCTAGCTTTTCGAGTTGCCTTCCCTAGAGATCTTGTGGAGTAGGAAGTCTTTGTGCTAGTTTGCGGTGTTCAAGGCACTTTTGGTAGATCTCCTCTCAAAGCTTTTGACCCAACAAGGTTTGCCACCATGAGAAGTGAGTTAGGGGTAATTTACCCCTATGGGTTGGTTTCAGAGGGAGTTGGTTCTTTTCTGAACTTTCCTTGTTCATCTGAACTTTCCTTGTTCATGTGAACTTTTGTGGATCTTTTCTAATACCTTCTTCAAGTGGTATCTTCTTCAAATCTTTTTGATCCTTTTGTTCTTTTAGGCTTTTAAGTCTTTTGTGCATCTCATTGTATCATATTGCATTCATATGAAAATCTCAAAAAAAATGCATTGTAATATAAGCTTTACCACTTCTATCTTTTAATTGATGAAGCTTTGCTTATTACCCTATTGAGCTTTAGTATCTCAATTCTTGCTCAAGAGCATGTCTAGTTCTTTGACTTGCTAGAATTATCATGCTTTAATATGTGCAGCAATGTCTTTGCTAAATGAGCTAGAACTTTAAAACAACTTGAACTAAAAAATTTGCAATTTGTGGATTGTTTAGCCAGTTGCGCAATTAGTGCTCCTTTTATGACATTGGCCCTATCAAAATTGCTTTGTTAGCTCTTGAATCTAGAATTGAACATTTTTGGAGCTTCTTGTTCTTTTAAGAATCTAAAATTGTTCTTGTGAAAAATGTAAAATGATCACTTTTGTGCGAAAAAACTGATCTCACCAATTCTTTCTCATGAGATGGCTTGCCATTGTACTAGGCATGAACTCAGGGGGAGTTTTGGATGACCTAGACCACTCTTTTAAGCTTTTTTGCTTGGGATGGTCATGCAAGGCTTGAGATCTAACACATGGCTAAGAAAACAAATTGTCAATATTGGTTGAAGCTTAGGAAGAGATATTGGATGGCTCCTAGTCCAGGATCTTCTTTACTAAGATAGACCTTTTATCAACTTGAATATTCATTGTAAATGAGGACCAGTTGAAAATTGGGCTTTTGACAAAAACTTGAGCAAAATGATTCATTTCAGGACTTTTGTCTCCTAGATGGCCTTTGCTAGCTTCTGGATCTCACAATGACATTCTAACATGGCCATTATCACTTTAGAATACCTGTTGTTGAACTTGCTAATTTTGAAACATTGCTTACTTTAATCCAACAACATGTGGTATTTTCAGCTCTTTAGCCTAGCTTTGCTATATTTGTCTTAACATGATCTTGCTAGCTTTGTCAGGCTTGATATGTATTGAGTGATAATAGAAATGCTAGCCTGTTCAATTGAGTAATCTTCAAAGCTTCTTTTTATAATAATAAAAAACTGAAAAACAAAAATGAAGCCACTCCATTGCATTTTATGCATGCTCTTTCTTTTGCTTCTTCCTTGTTTGTGCATTTGTCATCTCTGGATGAGAGGAATGGATGATTCCTTGATGAATCCATTATCAAAGGGGGAGAAGATATAGCAAAAATGTAATGTTAATAAAGAGTTTTTAGATATGAGGGAGAAGTTTTGTAAGGGGGAGAAGTTAGAAGCTTTTTGGAGAGAATGGAGAAATTGACAATTTCAAATTCTCTCTTGTAAATTGATGATCATAGTGAGCGGGAGCATTAAATTGCATTCTTTTGGTCTTATTGCTATTTCTGAATCTGAATCGCAATTCTTGAAGACTCACAATGATCAAAGGTCAAATAGAACAATTATTCTTTCATATCTACCATAAGCGAGATTGTTGTCGATTCTCTGGAATTTGAAGCTTTTGTGCTTTCTTTTGTTGTATCTCACTTGCCCATGCTATTTTGAAGCTAGCTTGGTCATTTCCACTGCTTTCTCTTGCTAATGGACCAAGTTGTGCCTTTGTGCGAAAATGTCGAGTATTTTAAATTTCAAACCTCAAACTTACATTTTCTGATAAATTGCCAATGTGTTCATCAAGGGGGAGATTGTGGATATCATGGGGATATGCTTACGATCTTAGGATGATGAGACAATTGGCAGTGGCGTTGAGGGTTTGTGAAATCACCCATTTTCGGCGTTGCTCCAGTTCTGTCAGGCCTCTGGCGGTCTGACCGGCCATGGTGGTGGTCAGACCGGCCATGCCTTGTGTTGCTTTTCTGGAATGGTGGCTAGTGGTCGACCGGCCGAGGTGGCGGTCAGACCGGCCTCTTTATGGGCTTTGGATTTTGGAGCTAGGCCAAAAATAGAGGGTGTAGGCAAGTGAGAGAGTTCTTCTGCACTTGGTCCCATAATTTTTGGAGCTCCCAGGGAAAAGTTCTAATCGATTGAAAATTCCAAAGAGGTTTGGATTTCGGGGTGGAATTCTCGCTAAGTCCCAAGGGCGGTCGACCGCCAATGTGGCACCGACCGGTTTTGGCTTTTGTGTCGTCCTTGACTTAATGATGTTTGATGGTTAGGTCAAGTTCATGGGTTTCATTGCATAGATGTTGCATGATGCATGTTTTGACTAACATGGGTCAAGTTGTGAAGAACTTGTGCCCAGAAATGGTTGCTAGGTTTATTGTTGTGCAGGTAGCTTGGAGTCAACTATGATCAACGACGAGGAGGATCGGGACTAAGCTTGGAGAGCTGAGGACCAGAACGGTCATGGATGTCGAGTGAGATAGTTGGTCTCAAGCAAGGCACAAGATGGACAAGAACCATAGAAGGTAAAGTTTGAGCAAAGGCCTTTGTGAAGGTATGTGCTCATACCTCATCAATTATATGAATTGATGATTGGGCGTATCGTACGGTGCTACGTAACGATTTGCTTGTTTGTGATGGTTGTAGGACACCGGAGCTAGGTCATGGTGAGGCAGACTACATCGGGACTAGGTTAGGAGAACCGAGGTCCAGAACGATCGAGGTGTTGCTGGAAGATGACTGAGGCTAGCGGAGTGCGTACAAGCCGAGAAGACAAGGAACCGGAGCGGAAGCTACCGGTGATGAACATGACGAGCAGCGGCAAGGTTGACCGGGACTAGACTTAGGGAGGAGTTGAGGTCCGGACTAGGCTCAGGGATGAGCTGAGGTCCTGAACGGTAAAGGAAGCCGGGTGCAGTCATGGTGAAACAGATGGTGCGCCAAGTGACTTGGTTCCAGTTGCAAGCGAGGATGGTTCGATGGGATCCGGATGTGTGAGAGGCTTGGCGGGAAGTCATTAGTGCCACTTGGATGAAGACGGTGCTTTGAAAAGCGTGCGTGTGTAAACCCATTGTGTGTTAGGATTTAATGGGTGCCCTAAGTGGAATATTCTCTAGATGCTAGCCTTTAGTATAAATAACAAGGGGTGCTGTCCAGCACACCCAACCCTTTCATTATTGTTAACCCTAGTTTGGTTTTAGGGCTTAGAGAGAAGATGGAGAGGTTAGGGTTCTAGAGGATGGATTAAGTTGAGTGCTCATGGTGTGAGCTTTGTCCTCCTTGAGGGAGTGGCTGTAAACAACAATCATTCATCTTCTCAAATCAATCCAAGGAAGATTGCAACAAGATGAGTTTATCCTTGTTCTTCCTCTCTATTTTGTAATTTTTGGGCTTTCTTCGATCCGTGGGTTTTTGCTTAGTTTCTTGCATAGATCTAGCTTGCTGTGACATGTGGGAATACATCTAGGATCATCTAGATCATCAATCAACCACGAGCAAGCTTTTGGATCTAAGTTTTGTTTTTGTCCGGTTTTGAACCCACCTTCGCTCAAACTCAAAAAGGTCAGGACTTTGGCATAGATCTGGACGATCGTTGCTTGGAATAGGTTCCTGACATCCTTAGGAAGGTGTGTCTCAAGTTTGGTCAAGTTTCATCGTAGATCAAAAGTTAGGCCGATTTGAGTTTCGGTTTTAATTCGTTCATTCGCTTCGGTCAAATCGGTCGCACCAATTTTATATCGCTGGTCAAACCGCCTGGTCGGTCCGATGAAAGTTTTCCACCACCGACCGATTTACCAGTTTAGGGTTGATCCTTTTGTTGGTCTTTTGCTTTGGGGGTTGATTGGATTCAATTCAAGTTATCCGCTGTGCTTGTACTTTGATCTTCATAGCTTTCATAGCTATTGGAGAAAAGTTCGTGTTGAATCTAATTAAGGTGTAGAATTAAGCGAGCGTCTATTCACCCCCCCTCTAGTCGCCTTTCCGGTCCTACAGCTCACATCAGTGCCACCTCATCTTCAGGAACACGACGCCCATGACAACGTTATCGATGGAGGTTGGAGATGACCGGAATGCGGACGGCGGCGCTTTACCGAGGTTGGAGAAAAATGGACCCGTGCACCCTCGGGGAAGCTACAAAGAAAAATTTACTTCGCCTACGAACTCAGTGGGATGAGGCGATCCTAATGGACAAAGCAGTGCAGATAAAAACTCACCGGAGTGGTTACGTGCTACGCGGCCATGGCCACCGACCGCGAAGACGAAGACAACGCGCTCGGTGATTTAGTGCACAAGAAGGACCCGGATCGGCAAAAATGGGTGCAGTACAGCGAATAGAGTTTGGTGGAGGCGACGCGGACTCGTGGGAGGCTTCAACGCGATGGCGCTCCACTCGTCTTCTTCGTTGGCCGAAACAAAGAAATGGGCGAGGAGATTGAAAGAGATGGAGAGGGGAAAAGTGGGTTGGCCTAGAAAGTTCAATACATCCAGGCGGTGCTTCGTATGTGCTCGAAGGAGCCTGAGGTGGCCAAAGCGACGTCGTGGCGAGCGGACGTAGTGCTAGCGCTGCTCGGTTGAGCGGCGCTAAGGAAGAAGAAAGCGGTGCGGAGGTGACGACACTAACAGATGGGTCTCGTGCACTAGTGACAGCAGTGAAATGGCGCAGTCGGGCTCAGGTGCGAGTGAAACGGCTCGGTCCAGTAAAAACGGTTGGCTCAGTAGCTATAGTTCTGTTGGGTTCAGGTCGGACTAGGGTTTAAATTAGGATTTTGACCGAATTATAAAACGTTTGACCGAGCGATTTAAGATAGCGGATAAATTTGAAAAATTCAGAAAATTTTTGTGGGTGTTATGAGAATCAATTAGGACTTAGAAAAATAATCTAAAGCACTGTTTATACTAGAATTTGTCAGAATTAATTTATTTTCAAAAGCTGCATTAGTAAAATGGTTTGAATTTTGGTGGGATCAAAATAACTTCTAAAAATTTATGAAAAATTATATTAGTTCATGATAAATAATCTAGTATTTAAATAAATTATTTCCAACAACCTTTAATCACACATTTTTCTAGATTCACATTATAGCTTGAATTCAAGTTAAAAGTTTAAAATTTTCGGGACAAACTTAATTATAACAACAAAAGTTTTTCATTAATCCATAATTTACAAACATAACACATGATATGCTTAGCTAATCCAACTTAGGATTTTTGGGACATTACAAAATTTGTCGAGTGATGATGATGATTTCTACTTCTGTTAGTAGTGTTATTGTTTTAGGCTTTGTCTTTTTAGCGCATATATACGAGATAGTTGTATTTGAGTTCCAGAGCAACATATATAGAACTACTCCCTCTGTTCGGAGTTGCTCGTTGTTTTAGGCTTTCTCACAGAACAAGGTGGTGTTTAATTCTTTCATTTGTGACATATACCTATCCCTCTTAAATACTCTTATCTCTAATTAATGGCATCCAATTACTCTACCAAGCGAGCGCCATCTCCTCTTGCTACTTGGCGCTCAAATCCGGCAACATTTCCTAATCCTACCACAGCTTGGCACACTCGCTCTTCTCTCGTACACTGCCGTATGTTAGTATACTAGTACTAGTACAACCTTGCTGTGGAATATGGGAGGGAAGGAGGTAGATGGTGGGAAATCTCAAATCTTTTAAAAGAATGAAGGGAGATATGTATATTAATTAATCTTGTAAACATACCAATGTGTGTGTGTTTTAAGAGAAACGACCCGAAGGACCTAACTCTGGTATTGCATTAAAGAGACAGTAAATCTACAACCACTCAAGCTTTCACATAAAGCATCTGCTACAGATAAGAAATTGAAGAAAGGTCCAAAATACATGAAAAGAGGACTTGGAAGAAAATGAAAATTGCAACTTAGTACTTCTCTCATCATGCAGTTCTTGACGCCATGGATTCCTAGTGTTCAAGCCAGGAGACTAGGTTGACGTAGGAGTAGGGGTGGGAATGGGTCAAGTTGGCCCAATGGGCCACTGATCCGCACCGAATTTTTCGGCCAAACGGGCCAGTGGTTCAGTCCAAAACAAAATCAAGCCGAAAGCTTCCTAAGTCCAGACGCTCCGTTGGATCGAACGGATCGACCCTAACCTTCGCAGCTTCGCTCTAAGCCTCCTCCCCCCTCAATCCTCCAGCCTCCAGAGTCCAAACGCGCCTCCAGCCCGCCGCCGCCCACCAAATCGAGGGTGGATCTGGATGGCAACCCCGTCGTGCCCCACACCATCTGCATGATCGGCACGGGCGGCTTCATCGTCTCCCACCTATGCGAGAACTCATGGCCGAGACGCACCACGTCATCCTCACCGTTGATGTCTACTGCGACAAGATCCACCACCTCGTCGTCGACCCGCACCGCCCCACCTCGCCAGCTCCACCGCCTCAACATCAAGAACGACTCCAAGCTCGAGGGGTTCATCAAGATGGCCAATTCTCTCTCTCTCTCTCTCTCTCTCTCTCTCTCTCTCTCTCTCTCTCTCTGGGGTATTTTGCGGTGGGTGTTCTTCTAGTTGATGATCATGGTTTGCAAAAATCCGGGGGTATTTTAGCTTCCATTATTAACATCTAATTTTGGGAAATTTTGAAATTTATGAACGGTTTTTTGGTTGATTTCGTGGCCAATTGTGCTTTTATCCATCTTCCGGTTCACCTTAATTTTTGCATGTTATTGATGAATTTTGCTTGCTTTCCTCTCTTCGTTTGCTCGGATCTGCGAAGAACGATAAACTTGGCGGCGATCCGCACGTCGACGGACTACAACGTGCAGCCCCTCGATACCATCTACAACAACTTCATCAACGACCATTTCTCTCCCAGATCCCCGCATATTTTTTTGTCCAAACTATAGTTTTTTCCATTATGCATGATTGAGATGTAATGTAAAGAGACTCTATTGAAAGATTCAACCCTTAAGATCCATTGGAGCATTAGCATCACTGTAGATGCTTCAAATGGAACGACCCTTAAGATCCATTCCACGTTCTGGTAGCATAGGTTAGGGACAGGTCGCAGCTACCCCTAACCACGCCCACCCCTACGTAGGAGAAGGGGCATCCTTTGCATGGAGGTTGAGTAGGGGTCCTAAGGACCGGCGACAGGAAGACCCCGCAATGCACTTGAGGATCCCGTAAGCCACCAGGAACATTTGATGATGTGATCTTCAATCCCATTGGCTTGAGTTCTTGGATGAGGTGATGTGGTGGTCTCTGATTCATGGATCCAAAGTGATAGAAGAAGGGGGAGGAAGCACACGATGGCCGAAAAGAGGCAACACGTCGAAAGGCACAGCGATAAACGCCAACTCCACAAGGGGAACAACTTTATTTTGGGGGGTAGGTGTAACGTCCCATTTGTCCTAGAGTTCTTGCCAGTTTTCAAAACAAAAAATGAACCATTCGGTTTTGCTTGTTTGCTCAAGCTTAACTTGGAATTTTGAAAATTGGGAAGTTTAACTTGAACTAACCAAACTTCAACTAAGTCTAGTTGGTTTGTGTTCTTTGTCCGTTGAAGTTCTCTAGTGTTCTCTGGCCTTTAGTTCCTTCTTTGTTCTTTCTGTGTGCCTTCTGGCCTACCTTCTCCTTTCTAGACCTCCTTTTGTGTTTGGACCTCCTCTGTGTCCAGACCTCCTTTCATGTTTGGATCTGAGGGTCCAGACCTCCTTTCGTGTTTTGATCTGAGGGTCCAGACCTCCTTTCATGTTTGGATCTAAGGGTCCAGACCTCCTTTCATTTGGATCTAAGGGTTTAGACCTCCTTTATGTTTGGACCTCCCCTTTGAGTTGATCTGACTGTCAGGACCTCCCATTTGAGTTGATCTGACCGTCAGGACCTCCCCTTTGAGTTGATCTAACCATCAGGACCTCCCCTTTGAGTTGATCTGACCGTCAGGACCTCCCCGTGGACTTTTGCAAAGACCACCCTTGCGATTGATACCACTTCGTTGACTGGTCCGTTCACCTGAGTTTGACTGGCCCCACTTGTCGAACTTGCTCACTTTCTCAATTCCTTCACCTCAACAGTCCTTGCGCATTTAATGGCTGTTGTATCACATTAAATGCGGTCACATCTGAGGTACCTTGTTTTATCCTTTTTATGGCATGCCTTGTCTTGTCATTGTCTTGTCTTTCACCTACCTTTGACATGTATGCCCAAGTCCCTTAGTGTTTTCTCTGCCATCTCTGGCTACAAATAGCCTGAATATGCCTCCCTTCTTCACCTTTTTCCTCATTCCTAACTTCTTTGCTTTCACCTAGTTTTCTCCGTGCTTGAGACATCACCAAAGAGCTCTTAGAAGCTGCATCATCGCCTCCTCATCGGGACCTCCTGTTTTCTGATTTTTAGTTGAATTTGTTTAAGTTCTTTTTAGTCTTTTAAAGTTCTTTGCCCAGAGTGGTTTGTTTACTTGGTTCTTTGCGAGCGTGTAGATCCCGAGTTCGTGGAGGAGTACTTGGATCCAACAGCCTCTACCGAAGCCTCGCCACTTCTCAACGAAGGCAAGTCGCAGACCTTTGATCATGTTGAACCTAGCATTTCAAAAGTATATTGTTTTACATTATCATGCATGTCTACTTTTATAGAAATGGTTTGGGGCAGTAGCTAAAACCCCATTTGACATAATGTCCCCTTGAATAATTGTACTCAACATGTTGACATGTTCCCCTTGGACACCTTAGAATGGGTAATTTTAGTTGGTATTGTTTGATATTGCCACATGGGAACGTATTTATGCTTAGCCCTACTTTAGATGCGTGGTATCGAGAATCATGAATCTTTGTTAATAAGCTTGACTAATTGAACTATGGAACTTGTGGTGAGATGCCACTGTTGAGCAACCGTGGTGGGATGCTACAGTTGTGTCAATCTTGGTGTGATGCCACTTTTGTTAAAACTTACTGTGCTAGGACCAGGGTGGTCCTTTGGCCGGGTTGAACCCAAAATATTTTTCACTCGGGTGAGTGATCGTGCAGTAAAGGGGGTGCTATACGCACATTGGGATGAGGTTGTCTCGCGTGGGTGGTTTAAGGACTTAACTTTGTGTTCCATTGATCCGGGTTTATCGTGCAACCACAAGATCATTTTATGGGGGTGGTATGGGCCAAATAATTAGCAATGAGATGGCTTGGTTCTGTTGTGGTGGTGTGTGCTGATTCGCATGGCGCAAGAGGGGGCCACTGGGATGGTGAAACCTTAGCAAGCAGCTCCAAGCCAAATCAAAGCTTTGTAAAGGCCTTGTCACGCTCTCTAGACTGCTCACCTTCGGAAGTGAGTAAGGATTTCGACGGGAACCCGACTCGCTAGAGAGGTCGTGAATTGTGGGTAAAGTTGTACACCTCTACAGAGTGAAAAATCTATTCGAATAGCCAAGTCCTTGGTTATGGACAATGCCCGTGAAATTGCGCAAGGGGTAGCTTTTCAAAAAGAAGTCTTGGGAGCCCTCGAGAGGTCCAGGAGCTCCAGGGTTGGTGCCCTAGGGTGGTCGTGGAGCTCTAGGGTGGTCGTTGGGAGCTCTGGAGTTGGTGCTCCAGAGAGGTCGTGGGACAGGTCTTGGTCGTGGGTGTGGCCAGATCTCCCACGAGTAGTCTTAGGAGTAAGTTGGTGCTCACAACCCCCTTTCAAACAAATGTACTTATGTATTATTCTTTTAAACTTGTGCTTTACAAATCTATTTATGTTATTCACTGTCAAACATTGCTTTCTGCAAACTAACCCTATAGCTCTCAATTGTCAAAGCCTTTGCTTGAACATTATGTGCATACTTGTTCCCTGCGATTTGCTGAGTACATTCAATGTATTCATGGCTTTAAGCCCTCTGTTGAGCAGTGGCCGAAGATGATCAAGGACAGGGATGCTCAGTCCTCTTTGAAGAGGAGTTCTTTGATGACCCAGCCTTCTAGGAGACGTCCTCCACTCGACAGCCTGTGGGTTTGCCAGATGGCTTCAAGCGCTTTTGTGGTTCCGCTGCAAAGGTTTTTACTGTCGGTTTTTGTAAGCCCTTAATGGCAACCTCTGTAAACAACCTTGTCCGTAAGGACCTTTTTTAATATAAGTTAATTTGTCTGCTTCATCTGTTGTCTAATCGTGTGATTGTGATTTCACCTATGTTGATCTGTGTGAGCTAGCTTCGGTTCCTGGGATTAGCTCAGTGCACAGAGACTAGGACCTTCGGAAGGTGTTTGAGATCTCCTAGGTGGTCCTGGAGGACCTTCTCTCAGGATGTTCTTGGGGGGACCACCCAGACCTCCGGGTGGTCCGACATCCTGTCGGACCTCCCTAAGAGGTCCTGGGAGACCTTTCCTAATGCATCCCGAGAGGGTCCTAATGCATCACAACGCTGAAAAATGAAGACATCACCATCCAGATATGAGGCTTCTTGGTGATGGACGGTGGTGAGCTTGGAAGCTCCACAAGATTGATGGCGTTGCATAGGAAAAGCCCCATCAGCATATAGATTCGGCGATTCATGTTGTGGACAGCGATGGGCAAGCTCGATACTGTACAAAAGAAGAAGAAGAAGAAGAAGCAAAAATCTACTAATTTACAGATCTATAAGGGGATGGGACCCCTCTTGCTCGACACCGGCAATTAGCTGAGAGGGAGACCGGATTAGCTCAAGGAAGAAGAAAGGTGACGAACCGGATGATCAGAGAGTGGTAACCTAGTTTGATTTTGGGTGTTCTTTCAGACGATTACCAATGTGGTTGGGAATGAGTGTGTTGATTAGAGTAGTAGCACTCATACCAACCAGTTTTTAATAGGGGTACTTTGGAAAAAATACTACCTAGAAAACTCAAAATGACATCTATCTGAGAACAAAAACAAGTTCCTAAAACATCGTCCAAAAAAGAGCAAAGGGAGTATAACACTAGCCGCATAGATACACATGTGCAAATGATACTTTTCTCCATAGAAGATCCTTTTCTGGTGAAGATGGTTAAACAAACTGCCATTATTACCAACTGAAATATTTATCTATACTAATATAAAAAGCAACAGTTTAAATTTTTAGCTATATATGCAAGGAAAGTGTCTAGCTGATCGGGAGCATCATGGCCATCCATCTTCCAGATCGAAGAGCTGAGATTTCAAGTTGGTGTTGCCAACTGCCATGCGTCTTTTTCATTTGACTCTCTTGATCGCACTGTCCTCCCCTTGCTATTATATCTCTTCTCACGGAAGCGATCGAAGTAATCCCTCATCGCACCTCACTCCCCTCCTGCATGCGACCCTGATTCCTCCCCTCCCCACCATGCCACCATGATTCCTCGCTGTCGCCGATCACGCAGCGCCGACGGTCCATTTCACCGCTGTCATCCATGGCGACGGCAGTGGCGGGTGAAACATGCAGGCCCAACGCTTTGCATCTGGCCACACACCTTATGGAAACCAATTTCACCGAAATTTCGGTGATTTTGCCCCCTCCGAAATTTTTATGATTTGTTCAAAAAAAATCAGAAATATTTGAATTTGGACAAATTACATTCTAAATTTGGCAACATTTGAATTTGGGCAAAATTCGGTCAAATTTTGTCCAAATTTCGTCCAGTTTGAAAACCCACCTAAATTCTGAAATTTCGGTGATTTCGCCCCCTCCAAATTTTTTTCCAAAATGAAATAGTGTTCGTCACACCCTCGAGATTCCAACGCTGACGCCTCCGAGTCGCGGCCGTTCTCACGCAAGCCACTGCCTTTCTCCATGGCCATCGTTCTTCTCTGGTTCGCCGACCTGACGACCTCCATGCTCGATGGCCGCCATCCTTGCCCAAGGTGCCGCTGTCCTCACCTGCCTGACGTCAACTCCAGTCCCCATCCCGGGCGACGCTGGCCCTCAGACTGTCAGACAACTGACGCAACGACAGGGCAGTGAGTGAGGCAATGGGAAATGGTCTCGCTTAAGTTTTATTGTATTTTTGTCTCAACTCTCTGTCAGTGTTTGCTTAGATCAAGCCAAACTGGATACTTCAATGACTTTGAAGTTGTTGTTCTCCAGATTCAACAGTTATTTTTCTCACTGAGATCTCAAAACCCCATGCAACCAAGATGGCTTACAGTCTTATCCTCTCTATTGGGCACACCAGCTGTTTAATGAAATGCCTTATAAGGTAAAATAGGGGAAAAAAACTTCTTTCAGACTTTACACAGATTTGGGACAAAACATGGAAATATTTGGATCAAATTCTATCAGGTGTCTCTTAGTGTAAATAGTTTTATCTTAGTTTCCATTAAATTGCTTGATTCTGACTGTTTTCTTGGCTAACACAAGACACATAGGATCGGTTACCATCATGTACATCAGTTTATATTTGTCATTAAAGCCTTATAAGTTTCTGATTTTAACTTTATTGTTGGGACAGTTCAAATAATTCCAGGTTTATGAGGTTAGCACTTATCATCATTATTCTACTACCATGGATGTTTATATTCTTTCTTTTTGTCCGCTCTAGCATCGTGTGCTTATCTTGCCTGATCCCTGACATAAGCAATATTCATTCAGACAAGTGTTCCAATGTGCTAAATAGTTAGATTTGACAGATTGACACACAAAAATAAGGGTATAAGGGACCACTACTGCTGTAGTTTTAAAAAAAACTGATGGCTGAAGTATCCAATTCCTAGCAACAGGGAAAAGGGAAAATCAAGAAAAATCCTGATAGTAATTGAGGATGCGTAGAGCAGTACGAAATAATCTTCGTGAATACTTGGTCTTTAGTTCTAGAATAGACAATCTCAGAGTCCAAGGTCTCTAAACACGAAATAAATATCTTTTCCTAACATGAAAACTGAAAATGCAGCAGCTATGCGATTCAGTTCTTAAGATAGCCTACTGAAGTTGGGATGATTGATAATTACATGAGGTAAATTTCTTCCAACATGTTGTTAGTTGTGAACTTGTGATAACTAAACTCTCTTTGGTTTAATAGAACCTCGTGATATGTCGTAAATCTACAATTGAGTTGATTAAACGCTCCCTGGTGTGACTTGTGAGATACTGGAAAGTTAGATGGAGTTCTTGTCTTCTTGATGCAATATGATTCAAGTTACATGATGTTTGTCGTAGCATCTTTTGCATTATGATGGTATACCGGTGAGCAGCGAACCTGGCTGTGGGTGGAAGATGGCGTTCGGTGTGCGCGCATCTGAGGGAGGACGACGCACATGTTGTTGTGAACTTCTATTGATGTGTTCATGCACCACCTGTTCGATACATGGGCATTCCTAAAAATCCTTTCGTCGGTAGATGATCCTCTACCTTCTCCTGCTCTCCGTGGACAAGGTCAGGATGATTGCTTGATGCCCAAGTGTAATTTAGGATCACTTGTCGTTGTCGCTTTGACATACAGTAGTATTGTGGTTGTAGCATCGTGGTGATTTCTGGCTCTAACGAAACTTCCTTGGGTTAGCCTCAACATCAATTTTTCCTAGGAATTAGTGTGTGATTGTGTGTCTGTAAGCAACAACTCCATTAAAGTTGAGTAATTGTGGATCTCTGCAGTAGCGTAGCTGGCCTATGGCAGGCCTCGGGCCGGCCTAGCCGTGGAGCTCGAGTTCG
Source organism: Phyllostachys edulis (assembly GCA_036346405.1). Lineage (NCBI taxonomy): Eukaryota > Viridiplantae > Streptophyta > Magnoliopsida > Poales > Poaceae > Phyllostachys > Phyllostachys edulis. Next base: position 222,505 of record JAYEVD010000782.1, on the reverse strand, counting down.
GCCTACTTTCTACGTACTAATATACATATACTCACTGGGGTGGGGAGTCCCAAGCCATAAACCAACCCTTAATCCCTTTTTGGTTGATACTTCTGAAAGAGATGCAGCGTTCCTTTTTTTTTTTTCAGGTTTTCAACATGAGGACTGCGATATTTTGGAGTGGAGCGATTAAAAAATTAGGAGGTAAAATCAATATACACATAGTGTTCTCTGTATTTTGTTTACTTGACCAGTACCCGCCATGCCCCCGATGAAAGTTTGGATCTTGGGGCCAGTTTCTTGCATGAGCACTATACACAGTGCACCCACAGATTTGATCATCTTATGTTGTTGTTGTGTTACAGTTATTAATCAAATATTGGGGGAGAAGTAAACAGGTGTCCTTGTGTTAATCGGCTGACAGCGGTGGAAAAGCTGTACTTGGGCGACATGAGGGAGAAGCTTTCTGAAGTGGCAAAGAAACTCAAGATCCGCTTGCTGTGGGCGTCTACAGTAACCAGGCATACAATTTGATCTGAATATATTAGATATATAGTTACTCCTGCTATAATATTTAAACGTGAGGAGTGGAAATTACTCTAGGTGAATTAGTTTCGAGCGTCAATTCTTAAATAGGTGGTATAGTGGTATTTTACTTGCACCAGCAATTATGAAATTAATGCGTCGGTATATTAGTATAGATCAATTTATGATTCTTTTTTTGTTATCAGATTTAGTACTTCATCAAAAATCATTTTTTCCACGGGGATACAGGAGTTGTCAATTCCATCAGGTGATCAAAGTTTGCATCATTCAAGGCGGTATTGTCTTCAAGGTTTGTCTATGGCAATGGATTCATATTGTGGTGTTTGAGCTATTGGACTATTTGTTACATTGCTATATCTTAGTTTTGATATGGATCTAATAATCCTCAATTAGTTATTTATATGTAATTCTTATTATAGATAACAAAACCATCACATTGTACTTAAGTATATCCCTCAATGTTCATAAGGGAGAAGCTTAACCAGGTAATCGTAAGCCTTTCTACGACCACCCCATAGTCGTAAGTCCTTCTACGACCACCATGTAGTCGTAAGCCTATCTACGACCATCTTATAGTCGTAAGACTATCTACGACTAGGTTACATGCGACCACCCCGTAATTAATAAAGCCTACAGACATGTCGGGCTAGTCGATTGAGAATTATTACGCACTGTGTTCAATATACAGAGCAGTTAATATACTCGGTTATTCTCTGGAATAATTGCTTATAATACGCCTCCGCCTCTGACGATAACCACCAGATGACCTGGAGATGATAACTCTCTACCAGTAACTCCCATCAACGTGCTTGTTATATGAAACGTTGAGGCGCCTCTTCACCTGGAGAAACTGTCGTCCCTTCATGCTCTATGTAAAGGCTCAAGTCAATGAAAATCGGGGTAGATCAAGGAGAGGAGACATTAGGCTTTAGTTTTATCTTTGATTGTGATCATTACTGTCAATACAACAACACAGGAGTAGGGTTGTTATTCTCCTAAGAGAAGGCCTGAATCTGTATAAATCATTGTGTCATTCTCTGTGTAGTTCTAATTTTAGGAGACCCCCGAATATTTATTCGTAAGATCGATACTAAATCATCGACAAGTTTCAAACTCTAGAAATTAGTTTTGAGCATACTGTTTTTATTTCCATGCTGAAAACTCATTTGGGGAATATTCAGCATAAGCTGCACATGCATGGGCATAGCTCTCTCTTCTTTAATTTTCCTTCCACATCATCTCTAGTCCTAGGTGGCATGGTATCGAAACTGCTGATGTTGGAGCATTAGGAGTGCCCTTAATGCATTGATTGTCAGACCCCCAGGTGTGGAATACCCGTGAATTTTATGTATATACTGTGCTTGTCTCAGGATTAAAAGCTACCACGCACATCACATCGTTCGGCATCATTTTCATACAATCACATACTAAAGTAAAGCAAAAAGGTGTAATCTACTTAAGCTATTACAATAGTTATTACAACAACGGCCGACCGGCCAAGTAAAAGTAGTCATCAGAGAAAGTAAATAGTAGTGGAAGACATAGTAGTAGTAGCAAAAGTCCAGCGGTGTGCCCATCCGATCCCGAAGGCAACCGACAAGGAAACAAGGCCTAAGTAGACCCATCACCGAACCCCTCGGTGCCAGGTGAAAAGAACTTGTCATCTGGCGTCGGCTTATCTGCAAATTTTAAACCAACAACAATAGCAAAATTGAGTACTTGTGTACTCAGCAAGACTTGTAGTGTATCGCAAAAATTATATTAGATGCAAGGTTGTCAAATGTATGGCTCTATCCTACAAGTTCTTTTGCTCAAAGCCAAGTTTATTTGCAATAATCATAAGTAATAATTTGCAATGGTAATTTGAAAGAGCAGTTTATGAAAGAGTAAGTACAGAATGATAAGTAAAATGGCCGAACAAGTAACAACAAACACTCACAACCCTACTCGGTTGTAAGCAAAAATATAATCAGGTTTTGCCATAGAAATAGCACTGACAAGTTCATGTTCAACCATAGAAATGGCAGTCTTGCTATAGAAATAGCAAATCAGTCATAGAAATGACAATCCACTATAGACATAGCAACAAAGCCATAGAAATGGCAGTTAACTCAACAAATGAAAAACCTCATGTCATTATCCCAATCTTTTGTGACAAAACAGTTTTGAAAAGCAAAGCTACCACCATACCAGCCGCACTAAGCATGCTCATGACCGCGAGTACGGCTATTCGAATAGTTTATCACTCTGCAGAGGTGTACCACTTTACCCATAGTACGCGGTACTCTAGTTGCCTAGAATATCTCTAGTTTGTTCGGCATCTCTCAATGTCACTGCTCACTACCGAAGGTAAGCAGTCTAGAGTTCGCAACACAGCCTTTACATTATCTAGTCCTAACCTTGCACTAGCCCTGCGAACGATCATCCCCAATTACTCGGATAGAAACCCGTAGTATGAGGAGTCCTCACTTCTTGGATAGAAACCCGATAAGAGTCCTCACTTGACGGATAGAAACCCGTCGGTGAGTCTTTCACTACACCGGATAGAAACTCATGGAGTGAGCCATTCGCAGTTGTGTCGGCAATAGAAATTGCTTACACTGCTCCTGCCTACTACCATGCAAGGCTAAGATTTCAATAACTTAGTTAGCTACGACCATCCCATAATAGCACATATGATTATACGATTAGGTCTTAGTCCCAGATTTGCTGGCTTCAGTCCTTAATCGACTACGGGCGAGAACTCCACCCTATCTACTAGTGGGTCAAAATCCTCACTTTATCAGAATACATTATAACTCGCCCGCATCTAAAGACTAAAGTTTTCATTTTATTTTCATAAAATAACAGAGATAACACCTCTAGACACTTTTCAAAATATCCCAAATTCTCAAGTTATCATATTGTCCTTTTATCAAATTTTTAGAAAATCTATCGCTCTAGTTGCATTTGTACGATATTCGCACTCAAAAATTCCCAAATGACATCACATATTGTCTAACCCATATTCTAATGGTTACAATAGTAAGGAGTCAATATTACAAGGAGATACATGAAGCAAATATGATTACAACTACCGATTTCCCATTCATAGCATTTTATACAAGAAATACACGCATGCATAATAGGATTTGCAAAACAAAGTACAATAAGTAAAATACTGGGATCAACATGATCAAAGGTGGTGCTTGCCTTGCTTATATTGTTCAGATAACCTTGATCTTGTTTAATGTTCTGATAATCTCGATCCGGTTGGGAGTGTTGTCCCATCACAGCGGCAGAGTCTAACTACGTAGATTACGATTAAATCCAAGAGCGTATAAAAATAACCAAATGAAATCCAATAAAAACATATTCAAACCAAATAAAACACTTCAAATAAGACTAAACATATTTATCGCCATCTTGAAAGAAGGGAGTAATTCAGATGAGATCAATACATACTCATCTAGAGCTGATGAAGGAAATACTACAGACAAAGTATATCGGAGGGTTTGATAAAGAAAATACTTCAGACCAAAGTATAACCAAAGAAGTTGATGAAGGAAATACTACAGACAAAAGTAGATAAATCTAATAGGGAGAGAGAATGTTTGCAGGAACATTCCTCAATGGTTACCTAGGTGGGAGAGATTGCCTGGTTAGGTAATAATCTTTAGATCTGCTTTCGGATCACTAATCGTTCGATCACTTGAGGACGGATGACACCTAGAGTCTAGGTGATGTTTTCCTTAACAGGTCACCTAGTACTTACAAGCACTCTCCCCATGTATTCTTTGTATACATCCACGATGATCATACAATCAAAATTAGTCCTCTTATATGCTCTCATGATTAATTTAGTTATTACTTCCTATTTACCGAGGAAGTTCTATGTGAGCCAGGTGAGACCTACGCATAAGTGCAGGGTCTGTTCTGGGTAGACATGCGACTCACCAACACATGGGACCTAGCACATTTAATGACTTTCTTATCGATTTATATTTATCAAGGAAATTCCATGAGCCTTTGCTAGAACTTCCAATCACGGGCTAGACATTAGCCTTATGAGTTGAACAGTTGTATCGTTGGTTGCTAATCCCCGTTTAGTGAGCAATTAACCTAGTTCATTTTATTAACAATTACTACTAAGAAAACTCACGTGCCTTAAGACTTAGGGTTTAGTTCCTATTTGCCGAGAAGGCCTAATTATGGGTGAGGTGTACTGGTAATGACAACTATTTGACATCTAATCACCTACACTAATCACCTCAAATTAATCATTTGATATGGCTATTATCATTTATATCGGCTAAGAGCTTACATTGTATTGGTGTTCATGTACATGTCTAGGCATGATTGTATCAATTTAGCTAAACACCTATTATTATTTTTGGTTATTGGTATAACAGTGGCCTAGGGACCACAAATCATTGATATTTACATATCATTACTACTCTTGCTGGTTTGGCTTTCCATCAAGTTATTTACTAGCTAAACTAATCAACATGTGATTGCTCATCTCTATAATTACCTAATGACACTAATATTACTCCTTAACGTCTAGGTCTGGTTGTATATGTTTTAGATGTCGATGACGTATTCTAATACTAGTTAATTTTTGTCAAAGTACTTACTAACTATTTGATTTAGCTAACTGAGCCCCTTTTCTATGCTAACTACACAATTAGCAAGCTACTGCTAGTTTTGGATTGATGAATGAAGCAATTCTGTGCATGAGCATCATGAGAAAGGTTGGGTGTTTCCCTGATGAGTTTACATATACTACACTTATCAGTGGCTATGCTAAACCAGGCAACATTAGTGGAGCACTAAGGTTATTATGCGATAAGATGAAGCGAAGATGCAAACCAAACGTTGTTACCTACTCATCATTAATAAATGGATACTGCAAGATAGGTGATACAGCACTGCAGAAGGTTTATTTGCAAATATGCAATCTGAAGGTCTGTTTTCCCAATGCTATGTACTGGTAGGAACAATTACTTGACATCTGATCATCTACATTACTCACCACAAATCAACCATGTATTTATCAATTGCACTACTTAAGCGCTAATCACCAACGTAACTATCTATGCATGAGACATACTACCATCGGGCTGCCACTCACAAGATACTCCTCTTGGAGGCATTTTATCAAGCATCATGTGTGCAGTATCTTAGGGGCACTTCACCGGACAATACCTGTGCTGTGCAACACAGGCATTTCATCAAATACCAACAGGACATTCCTTGTGGGCCTTTCCTCAGAGAAACCAATGGGGCTAGGCTGCTGTAGCTAGATGAGGTCGGCGGGGAGGATCACGATAGCGGGGTTGCCCGCGCCGGCGCTGTACGCGGAGAGCGCAGCGGAGGTGTAGCCCGTGGACGCGCACCCGACGCCGGCGATGGGCTCGCGAGAGTGGCGCACGGCAGGCAGGCGAAGAGGTCCATATGCTCAAAGGCGTTGACGTCGACGTTGGCGTGGCTGGAGCCGTAGGAGGCCGCGAGGTGGTGGGCGCGGCTTGGCGGCCGGTGTGGCGGAGCTTGAGGCGGAGGAAATGGCGTAGTCGGAGAGGTGGCCGATGAAGAAGCGCCGGAGGAGCAGGCGCGCTGGTGACTGCGAGGGCGACGAGGCCCGTGCCCTCGACGGTCTCGACGCAGTCGGGGCCGGCGGAGGTCAGGGAAGATGTCGCCGACAGTGACGAGAGTGCGGGCTTGGAGGATGCGGGGCCGCGTCGAGGAAGGGGGCGTTGAGGTGGCGCCAGCGCGGTCGAGGGAGGGCGCTGGGGCAAGCGGCTCGTCCGAGGGAGGGAAGAGGAGAGCGTGGAGTTGGGCGGAGGCCGAGGAAGGGGGAGCTGGGGCGGCGCCGACTAAGCAGAGGAGGAAGGGGGGGGGGGAAGGCGGCGGAGTTGGGCACGGTTGGCGTGGAGGGGATGAGAAGCGGCGGGGCTGCTTGGTGCTGGCTCTCCTTATAGGCAGCGGGCGGAAGAGTCGAGAGTGGCGATGTGCTCGGTAAAGGCCGCAGCGGCATGGGCAGTGGAATGGGCAAAAGGGGAGGCGTGGCGGCTTGCATGAGCGAAGGGGTGGCCTCGTGGAGGGGAATGACTGCCAGTGGGACCGGCTAGTCAGCTGGAGAAGAAAAGAAAAGTTGTTTTCAAATTTTCTGAAAAATGGCCGAGGGCATTAGGTAATTTTCAGATATAGAAATATAAGTCCGATAATTGTGAAAATTTTAACACAGTGTATATTTTTGTGTGATTTTTCTTGGGTTTTATGTTCTCTATATTTTTCTCAAAAATTCTTTTAAGCTTCTGTTGTAAGTACTTTTGTTATTTGATATGGAGAAATTTGCAATACATGCTTAAATTAATTTCCTTATTTTATTACTATTTTATTACAAGTATAAATTCACCAAGTTTGGATTTTCATTTATTATATTTTTTTCTAGTTGTTTTGATACTTAATTAGTTTTGTATTTCGAATTGATTCTCCATTTATTTATTAAGACAAAAAGCCTTGCAAATAAAATCCAGAAAAGCAATTGTAAATAAAATACATCAAAAGTTTTAAAAGTTCACATTTTTACTTATTTGAAAACAATCCTAATTTTTGGGATGTTACATTGATGGTCCAAAAATTTTGTTTCGATGAAGGTATTTTATTGCTAGTTGATAAATAAATGATGAATTAGCACGAGCATCATCGACTATAGACCTTTCTTTGGTATATCTATTATTGCAACATTTTGTAAAAATATTTTGTCGAGTTGGGAGAAGAGGTGTAACACGTGTCTTTTTGGAGTTTTCAAAATAGAAAGAACTTTTGGATTTTTCGTAATTAATTAAAGCTTAACTTGATTTTTAAAAATTAAACAATTTAATATGAATAATACATACAAACATGAATTAAATCCAAAACTATTTTATTTGAGTTCCTTTATTTCCAAGGTAATTTATGGTATTTACTTGTATTTTTCTGAGCTTATTTGCTATTTTTCTTGGTTTATTTGAATTTCCTATATTTTCTAAAATCCAAAAAATAATAATTGGGCCGAATCCTTGCTGGCCCACATTCTTCTCCCTCCTTCCCTTAGGCTGCATCTGTCACTACCAGTCAATTTCCCTCCTCTTCCCTTCGGCCCGCGCGTCCGGCCTAGTCCACCATGTCGGCAACATTCCCTCCACCGCCTGAAATCCCACATAACGCTGACACCATTATCTTATTCTTTGCCTCCGCTGACAAGTCACCCATGCCAATCTCCTCTATCGCTGCTCGTGAGGCCCGGTTCTTCCAACCTTTGATCATATTGAACCTATGTTTTGCAAAAGTACTTTGTTTTACATATCAAATTGCATGGTACTATTATAACAACTGTATATACTGGGAGTAGCTAAATACCTAGTTCTCATTATGCCACCTTGATTATCTTGAATGACATATATCCATTATCACCCTAGGTTGGGTCATTATTAGTTGGACATATTTGTAGAACTAACATGGGCTTGCCGCAAATTATGCTTAGTTGTATGTTGGGCTCATTCTCACTTGATCAATTATATCAATTTTGACTTAATGAGATATTGAATTGTCGTGTGATGCCACTGTTGTAAAATTTGTGTGCCATGACAGAGTATGCTATTGGTCTTGGTTAAACAAAATTGGTTCCTTCTCGGGTGAGTGACTGTGCAGTAAAGAGGTTGCTATATGCACATTGGCATGAGGTAGTCTCGTCTAAGTAACTTAAGGACTTAACTTTGTGTGTCATTGAACTGGGTCATACCGTACACCACATGTTCAGGTTGTGGTGGATCTGGTTGATTAATTTGTGACGTCTTGACTTTGATTTTGCCATTTGGTTGGTATGGGTTGGGAGGACAATTTAATCCCACATGCGCGCAAGATGAGGCTTCCGACTGGGTGGTTTAACCCTTCGGTGTGAAACCTTAGCCGGCGGAATCGAGTTAAGATATGCATTGTAAAGGCCTTATAATAATCACTTAGTCGTATTCCTATGGAAGTATGTTAGACAGACATTATAAGCCGATTGTCTATTGTGGGTAAAATTGTGCAACCTCTGCAGAGTTAAAACTATTCGAATAGCCGTGTCCCTAGTTATGAACAATGTCTGGGAATTTCACACGAGGTATAGGTTTTTCATAAAACTTTTGGATGGTGGTTTGGTTAGGAAGTGCATCGTTAGTTCACTTGTTGTTTTAATCCAATTGTATATTTTATTTATTTATTTACTTTCAATCATGCTTTGCAATCTAATTAATTTATTTAAATTTAATCATTGTTGTATGCAAAAGAACCATATGACTATTTTTTTGTTCAAGCCTTGCGTGAATATATAGTTGCATATTGTTCTCCATGACTCGCTGAGTATTCTATGTACTCATGAGTATATACATTGTTGCTCAGTTGAGGAAGAACCAGCTAATGTAGAGTTCTATGGGGAGTCCTATGAAAACTTTGCCCACTCGGATACGCTCCCCAGTCGAATGCTTGTGTGTATGTCAAATGGTCACTACAAGTCATTTTATTTTCACTACAAGAGTTTATTGGTTTGTTAAGCCCTGCGTGACATGTTAAGTAAGATTTAACTATGAGGTCCAGTTGTTACTATTTAATAATAATGTGCTATTTCTTAGTTATATCGTTGAATAATTTCATCTTTATTTGCCACCGCAGTAATGCACTAGCGTGATCTTGAGGTAGTCACGAGAATACACAGATGGTTTCAGATTTGGTAATCCGGGTCTCAACAAGAGGTGATATTTTCTAAATTTTGAATGTGATTATATATACTGTTTAATATATATATATTACGAAAAATGTGCATTGCACATACGATTACTAGTAAGGGTAGAGATATCAGTCAAATTTTGGATAATCGGATTTATATCCAATGGATCCCCGGCCTAACCCACAAACTTTGCCCTGCCGCTTCTCTTCTCCGGCTATCACGCCGTTATTTGAGTGCCAGCCTACCGCTTCTTCTCCCACACGACCACCATCTCAAGCGTCGGTGCCAAAGACGAGGTGGCGCCGGTGGTATTTCGGTTGCTAGTTGATGCCGATAGCAATCAATGACAAATATCCAAACACAAGCAGTGTTGAGAACTTGAGATTAGAAACTTCATCTCGTGACTGGTATCCATGTGAGTAACCAGTTCGACTAGAATTTAGCTGGCAACAACCAAGCTAGTTTTGGAGGGTAGCTGTCGGGAGTCAGGCAGAGTCTAAGCATTCAAATCCACAAACATCATATCCTCTTACATATAAAATTGCTAATAAAAGCTACCCTCCAAATATCGGGAGTTTGGACAAATGAAAATACTATGAGTGAATTCATCGTAAAAAATACAATTTCATATTGATAACTTTTTAAATATATATACGATGATAAAAGTTAGTGGTCCAGGTGGGATCTTCTTGACTTTGAAAAATCGAAAATGTTACTCTTTTGTGATTGAAAAGAGTATTTTTTTTTTTGCTACAAGTAGCATAAAACAAATGTCGAAGAATAATTGGCTTGCAGCAGGAGAAACATATTGCTTTCAGGAGTTGTCTTGTTCTACAAACTTGACTAATACAGGCTACCAACAGGCAGTCGTTAGTCGGAGCTCCAAACAAGCTCCTTGATTTCTTTTTGTCTTTTTTTGGAGAATATAAAAATAAATAAATGATCAATGGCTAGAATTAAACCGATTTTAGTCTCTGCTTGGAGACTTCTTCCTTTTTTAGTCATAACAAACTGTTCTAACATGTATGTATATTTATTTTAGAAAATGATGTTTGTTCGTTTATTTCATTCAGAGCAGCATGAAAATTAGATGAAATTAAGCACTTATTCAAAAGCTTCAATTCAGCATCGAGGCCAAAGCATAGTATGCATCAAGCATATTAAACCTTGGCAACATGCTCTTAACCAATAATTAAACAAATTAGAATAGCTTAGAGCTTACATGGACGGTGGTGAGTCCATTGCTGAACCTTCCCAACGGCCCGCCGGCAAAGACGATCCCGTAGGGCAGGTAGTCTGCGCGTGCTAGGGACACGATGTCATTGTTGTTGCCGTGGTTGACGAGCGAGTCCCCGAACACGAAGTAGCACGACACCTGTGGCGGCGCCGCATGACCATCGTCGACGAAGCTGAACACAAGCGCCGACGCCAAGGACGCAAGCAAAAGAATCCAAGCATAGTACGTAGTATGCCATCTCTAACACGTCGAAGTGTGTAAGGTATGTAGCTACGTGTATGTGATATCAGTTAAGTGGCGCACATATACGGGGGAGATGTGCGTGCTCGAGTGTTTATATATAGAGAAAATTCCTTCTATACCACTAACAAATACTCCAATGTACAATTTGTCATTGACAAACTTGCTATTCCCTGTATGCCATCGACAAGCAATTAAAAGTGATCCCCATCATGCCATCATTGTCTCCCCCGTCAGCTACACACTCTTCCTTTCCTTTCTCTTCTTCTGCTCATCAGTGAGAGGCCGACGGTGAGAGGTGGCTCGAGAAAGGGCGGCGACAGTGGAGATGGATGCGTCGAGCCTCAAAGGTGCATTGGAGGATGGTTCATGCTAGAGACCACACACTAGATACCATCGGCGGCCTCCGGGTTGGAACATAGGAGGAGAAAGAGAGATAGGAAACTGCACTACGACGGCGGCTGAGGGAGCAAGACGTGTTCCCGAGGACTAAGAACCCATTTTGGGTGGATAGATATGATGAGGATAATCAAAACGGGTGACGCGAGGATGATAGTCGCGGAGAGGAAAAGTTTGCCGAAGGAGAATTTCAGCAACTTCTCGAGCGGAGCACGGGTGCACCAGCACGACGTCGATGAGGGGAGGCAATCTGTGGAAGCGGATTGGCAGGAGATGCCCTGAGGAGAGATAGCATCGGCGGGCACCATGGCGCCATGGTGACGCTTGCGATGCGACCTCAACGATAGGGCAACCTTCGAAAAGGGTTATGAGAGCTTCAGGGTGAAGGTACGGGGATTGTGACGTGGTTGGCTAGCATCGAGACGGCAGATTAGCAAGCGGGGCGGCTCAGTGTGGGATGGCCATTGCATGGCTCGCCGACCCGTGTTGTTTGGCATGGTGTCCACCGTGGACCTCTGGTGCATTAAGAGGCTCACATATGGATACACCCACGGGCCACTCGGTGATTGGACCAATGCACCGCCCGGGCGGTCCATCTTCGTTGACCTAGAGCGTGTTGTGCCATGTCGTGCTAGGGAGAGGGAGGGTATTTTGGGCAATACCAGAAAATACAGATAGTTGACTTGAACTTAATAGACATTTGATTCATGGCAGTGGTAGGGAAGAGGTCACTTTCGCTTATCGATGACATACAAGGAATAACGAGTTTGTCGATGGAAAGTCGTGGATTGGAGTGTTTGCCAATGGTATAGAAGGAATTTTCCCTTATATATATGAAAAATCGTGTGAGAGTGATTTGGATTAGATTGGGGGGCTTTGTCAGTTCAGTGATCGATGTGCATGTTGTATGCTGATTGGGTACACATGTAACATCCCAAATTTTGAGTTTTCAAAAATCTTTTGTGTAGTTTAGGTCCCCAAAAAATTTCACCAATTTTCCTTGAATTAGTAAAGCTTAATTATGAATTTCCAAATTAAAACTATTTAATTTGATTAATGTAAACTTCAATTAAATAAAAAACATTGTTGGGTTCCTTGTTTTCCAAGGAAGTTTGCTAAATTTTCTAGGATTATTTGGAGTTAGTTTGTTATTTATTTGAGCTCATTTGGAGTTTCAACCTTTTCTTTAATTCTGAAATCATTTCCTTTTTCCTTTTCTTTGTGGGCCAAATTCGCTCGGCCCACTCAACTCTCTCTCTCTCTCTCTCTCTCTCTCTCTCTCTCTCTCCCGCTTCTACTCCCCGGCTCAGCCCCGTTTCCCGCCCTTCCACCCGCCTCCTTCCCCGCCTTGCCCTTCGCCCATGCTGCTTGAAACCCTAGCGGCCCAAGCGCAGCCGCCTTCACGCCCCAGGCCCGCTTCGTAGTATGCATCGCCGCCGCTATGCATGTGCGCGTGTGTGTGCCATGGACTCCGCGCCGCCCTCGACATCTATGTCGAGCACGCACACACCAAGGCACCATTAATACCGCCGTCGACTCGCACACCCGTTCCGTCTCGTTGCACATCGTCTCGCGCCCTAGCTGCCGCTTGAGAAGCCGCGAAGCGCCACCGTCCCAGTCATCTCTCTCATCTCAAGCACCGCCTGTCTGCGCCCCGTGTTGTTGTTACTCCACCGTTGCTTCTCCTTAAGCAATCGGAACTGCATCATTGTGACCGCCTCGTCCTCCTCCAACGTTTGCCACCATCCATTGGAGCTCCCGAGCACTTGGTCACCAGCGCCGTCCTCATCTTCCTCGCCACTGGCAACGCTCTACCACCCCAAAATCTTGTCGACGCGTTCCCCGTTACCTCGGTGAGTCCCTCTCATTTTCGATCATGTCACCATGTGTTCTAGCTCTTGATCTACCCATCCCCTCTTTTGATTTCATGTTTCTTCCATCAAGTGCCAAGATATCCTCCTTCTTCTCCCTCTGCGGCTGCTGCCCTTTGCCGCCTCAATTCGTCGCCACCGGTGAGCTCCGCCGTTCATCAACTCCACCATCTTCAACCCCGTGCCATGTTCTACATCGTGGTTCCCTTGCTTTCCACAAAGGGTTGTCGGAACCACCTCGCCGCCGTGAACTGAGCATGCGTCGCTGCTTTCCTCTCGCTGTCAGCCAGCTCCGTCGACCGTTGGACTCCGCGCCCGCGTCGTCTTGCCCGCCGTCGTCTCCTCTCCGCATTGTGCTCCTCCTTCGCCTCCGCCGTAGCTGCTGCTACGGGCAAGCTATCGGGCCTGAGAGCAACCATCGCCACTAGTGCCACAATAAATGCATACGTCGATGACATGTCACCACCACATCGCCACCCTGTGACACTTGTTGGTCACATTAGCACCACCTCCGCCTCATCAGCGTCCACATGACCAAGCCAAGCCGCGTGTGAACTTACTCCCTTTGATGTGCGGCCCTACTCGTTAGTGCCACGTCATCGCCTTGTCATCTACCACCTCCCTGCCACCTCGGCTCCATCCACCTTGCCATTGTCCACATGGCATCCACCCAATCCAAACCCTAAACCCAAATCCTTGTGGACTTAGTCCACTATGGACCAACCACTTGCCCGTGGACCCCACCTGTCGGTTTACCATTCCATGAACACGGTCCCTTTGTGGACCAAAGACGCCTTCATGGCCTGGTCCATAGACTAATGGCCCACCTGTCAGCCCTCTTTGATTTTCTGGAATTCTTTTAATTCTGAAAATCTTTTTTATCCAATGGGTCCCACATGTCATTCTCTCAACATTTTCCAAAATTCTTGAAAATAAAGATTCAAGGAATATTCCTCGGCCCCACATGTCAGTCTCACATTCTCTCTCTTTCTTTTCTTTTTCTCGATTTTCCTTTCCAATCAAACTTCCTAGAGCTCATACTCCCTCATACGAACTCCGATTGAACCTATTTAGGTTTCTAAATTCATATAAAATCAAGCCCTACCTTCCAATACCATTGAATTTTAATTTGGAGTTTATTTGATTTGTCCTTTTGAATTTTGTTTGCTTTTGCATTTTCGCTCCCGTTAGACGTTGACATTCCAGAATCGCTGAAAGGAGCTGAAGGTCAAGGAAGTCAAATATCGAAGATAAAAAACAGTAGCATTGCTATAGCTAGGCAAGATGTGCTTTGATCATATTGCACCAGTTTTCTTAAATTACTTTGTTTCAAAGTATTGCATGGTAATTCAATTATTATATGTTTTACTATCTTGGGGTTAGCTATGTAACGTACTTGATTATACCCACCTTGTGAATTGTATTGCCATGATCATTTGTCACTCTAGCTTGGTTAGTTAATAGTTGGTATTATCATAGCACCAACATAGGTTAGTTAGACAGGATTAGTATGCTTAGCCATGCAACGGGTCATTGATATCATTTTAAAATGCTAAGCTTATGCATGGCTAAGTGATTATGGAATGTCTTTGTGAAAAGTTGTGCGCGGTATATTGTCACCTGTTAATGGCATGTGTTGCACCTAATCAACAAGGTGGGAAAAAGATTTAGACTGTGGTGAGTGGAAAGAATTGTGATATGGTGGGCTATGTGCTTGGGAAATGTGAATCGTTGTAACTTAGTTAGAAATTAGGAATCTCGTCTTGGTCAATTAAGGAATTAACTTTGTGCATTATTGAACTGAGCCTTACTATACGATCACATGCTTGGTATGGGACAAGCCTAACTTAGTAAGTTATGGAGTCTCGAAATTGACTACTCATGTATTAGGTTAAGCTCTGTGCCAGGGTGGATGTGTGGACTTTTTCTCCGTGACAAGCCACATTTATGGGCGATTCGCCTTCTCGAGGTCCAACGGTGTGCGTTGGACCAACAATCTGTGTGAGGTTTGGTGCTGGCTGTATGCACATCTAGAGGGTCAATTATCGAGATGAAGTTTGGAAAGGTTTTGTTATGATTGCTCAATCGCATATTTTAGTATGGCAAGTCATAGCCAGACATGATGAGTTGATTGTATCTTGTGGGTAAAGTGTACAACCTCTGCGAGTGTTAACAATCTACTCGAATAGTCGCATCTCGATCATGAATATGCTCGGGGATTTTACACGAGGGGTAGATTTTCATAAAACAATTGGGAAGGACAGCTGTGTGAATAAACTTATACAACCGTGTGAAAGAATTGATTATGTTAAGTGAGCTTTGTGAAATACTTGTTAATTTATTACTACTATTTGTCTTCAATTATGTTTTCAATCTATTATTCAGATTCAACTACAACTGTTGCTTTTTTGCAAAATAACCATAGATACCATATCCTTTGGAATAAGCCATTATCTATTATTGCATTCTGTGGTACAACTTACTGAGTACTCCATGTACTCATCCTTGCTATAAACAATGTTGTTCAATTGATGAAGACTACATCGGTTAAATGGTTGGTCAATAAGGTCTACTTTAAGGATCGTGGAGAACTAGGTCATTTCTTCTTTGTGTTGTTAATTTGTGCGCCCAATGGCAAGGAGCAAAGATCCCAAATATGAACTTGAGTTCACAGCGCTTAACCTTAAAAAGTGATCTTGCACATTACGGCGTCAACGTTCGAAAGGTATCATCGTCGTTTCCTAAGTCTTGACTTCTCAACCATCTGGTTTATAATTCAGGAAGTGAAACTCGTATTTAGACACTCCTGCTGTTGAAGCGATCAAGATAAGGAGAGAACAAAAGCGATGTGGCTCGTGCTATAGCTCAATTCGCCAAAGGGAAGCACAATGTGGCAGCGTGCCATTTCTATTAGCCATCGCCTCACTTTGGCATATATATAGGTGATTTTTGTGACTTTCGGTGTTCATGTAATATCCCAAATTTGTGTTCTCTTTAAAAAATTGTTTTCAAAAAAGTATTTCAAAGCATTTGGATTTCGTGGAAATTTCCAAAATAAAAATCTAAATCCAAAATTCTAATTCCAACCTAAATCAGTTCAAACCTCAATTCAAAATTTCCCTCTCTTTCCCTATGGCTCAAGCCCATTTTCTTCCTATCTTGGGCCGAAACCCATCCCCTTTCTTCATTGGGCCGAGCCCACCCAGGCTCAACTAGCCCACTTCTGCCCCCTCTACTCTGCTTGCATACTACCTTTGCCCAAGCTGTGCTGTGCGTGCACCAGCGCTGCCCGCTCCACCTAATCGTGCCACCTCCATCAAGCACCGCATCACACGATTTGGAAACCGAGTCATTCAAGACCGCCATCACTTGCGCCATCACCCCTTCTTTGTTTCCTTCTCGCCATAATCGTGCCATTAAGTCGAGTGGCTGCTAAGCTATCAATAGCGTCATGCACGCGCCAGCTCCACTCCTCACTTGAGTCAAAGTCACCGTGAACCCGAGCTGTGGAGCCTTTTATTTATTTTAATCTAAAGGAATATTCTAGAGAATATTTTCCTTTCTCTCTCAATTTTCGGCATTTTCCTTCCCGTCAAATCTTTTGAGAGTTCGTTCTCTTCCGTCCAAAGTCCAAATCAAGTGATTCAAATTCCTAAATTGATATAAATCACGATCTACCTTCTAGTTCCTATTTATGATTTTTGTATTCTATTTGGTTTACTTGTATTTATTTTCTCTCGTATTACGTACGTTTATGACGCTGTTGATTTCGACTCAGAGAAGCAGGGAGAGACACTAGGCAACACCAACGAAGGCATGTCTTCCTTGATCATACTGATCCTAATGTTTCCAAATTTATTTTTATATTATTTGAAAAATAGTATGTGTTGCTATTTACATAAAATGATGAATCCAGTTGTTAGGAATGTTAGTTAATCCTAATTTTAGGAATTATAGTACCATTGGAAGAAGAGGCACCGATGGGAACATCTCTAACAAGCGAACCATTTGATAATATGGGTGATACCGTGCCACTGGGCATGATGAAGTCCAGCTTGTCTTGTCTTTACTCTATTTTACCTAGAAAGTGAGAAATACACTCCCCTGGTTAAAGCAGACTCGTATGCCTATTACGATCTTGAAGGATCGACCACCACTTCTGTTAGAAAGATTCTAGACCAGACTTAAAGTGCTTATTTCGCTTTAGGGGGTTGGTTTATAGGGACAACTTTTTTGTAATTTCTTGGTATAAAACTAAAGGATTCAATGAAGGAAAAGAGATTGGGATATTTTTTGTATATATGTTGTATAGTTAGAAATCACATCAGGAAAATCTACTCTCATTTTAAATCTTTCATTTTCTTTTGACTTTTGCGCTAAGGATAAGGGAACTGAGGAAAAAAATAGCTGGCTTGGCCCATGAGTGGTATGGCAATCTATATTTCCTACTAACGGGGAGCGACTTCTGTCCAATCGGTGTAGCATCGGGCTCAGATGAATTTGCCTTCAATTGATGTTGTTATACTTGTACCATTGTCATCCTAGCATAGCAAATCTATGATAATGGGTACATCATTGATGGATTAGTTTAGAATGGTATAAATACTTAGACAAGCTTTATCGGTCATTGCCATCCTATGGATGAGAAGTATTATAAAACCTTTATACAAATCAGTTTGAGAAATGTATGGCAATAGCTATTGTCGTTGGTTTACAAAACAAAATAAAATAGTGAAAATCTATTTTAGACTTGGACGGATGATAAGTTTATACGGGGGCAAATCGAGCACAAGAACTTGTAATGTAATAGTTCCTTTGAGTCAATTAGGACAGACACTTGTGTCTATCCAAACCGAGCACTACCGTACAACCACAAGTCTATATGGAGTGCGACCTAACTAAGTAATTTGCAACGACCTAGCTTAGATTTAGCGAGATGGTTGAATGTTGGTGTCGAGATGGAGCAGTTTTCCCACAGCATAGCGAGAGGCTTCTCACTAGGTGGATGGAGCCCTTGAAATGAAACCTTAGCGGGCGAGTCTAGTTGGGTTGGCACATTGTAAAGGCCTTATGATAATGGACGATTGTCTCTTGTGGGTAAAGTTGTATAACCTCTGCAAAGTGTAAAATTATTCAAACAGCTATGCCCATGGTGAAGGGCAGGCAAAATGCGTTTTCACATGGTAGATCATGGTTTTATTTTTAAGCAATAAACTTTGGGAATCCGGGAGTAGTTAGAACTCTCAGGTAGTTATCTAGCGGCTGGAGCGAGTTGGGTGGTTGTAACCCGATTCATCAAACATTAGCAAATAGAGCTATAATGCTAGTGATTGGTGGCTAGAACCTTCACTAGAAACATAATTAGTTCAATTATTGAAACAATTTTGTTAATAAATGCTTTCGAAAACTATTATCTTTATTGAAAATAAAATGCTTCTTTGTGCTGAAGAACCATAGTAAGCCTTCTTTGTAAGCCTTGCATTTAAATAAAATGAATGTTTCCCAATACTTGCGGAATACTTTATGTACTCACCTTGAAATTCACAAACAAATCTCAGAGGTCTTTGAAGACACCGATGGGGACTATGACTTCTACGCGTGTGGCTATGATGGAGGACACACGGAATTCTAGACCACGATCCTAGTCGATTCTGTGGGCGAATTGATGTGTCATCCATCCGAGGTTTACCTTTTTTTTGTTTTCTTGCTGCTTGTAAGACTTGAGGTCAAGTGACCATTAATGTAATAAGTGGTCATAAGACCGGTACTCTATTAATTCATATTATGTTATGAATCATGATTTGGACTTGTTATCATCACTGTTTCTCTGTGTGTGCTAGGTTGATCTGGGACTGGTGCATAAATACACAGAGGGTTTGAATTCAAAAATTAACAAGGGTCAAAGCCGGACAGTAAGGCTACTAACGGGCCAAACAAGCCAATATTTTTGGATTGGGCTGGCAGAGAAGTCCATATGGGCTAGATCAAATCGGGGTAACATCTTTTTGGACCAGATCTGGAGTAGAGGTGGGTAGGAGGTGTGGCGGTGCCTATCTCCACCAAATGCCTTCTCGTCCACTTCTGCCATTGCTACCGACATCCTAGTGGGAATTCATAGGTGCATGAATGTGGTGGTGTCTGATGGACAAGGGAGAAGTGGCGAGTGAGACGATGGGGATAAACTTCATCGTCAAGAGGAAAACAACAAAGGGGTTTGCCTTGAAGCAGTCATCATTTTGGATAGGAGGATTTCTTTGGGAATTTTTGGGATTTAGCTCCAATTTAAACTAAATGCTAAGGATTCGAAAATAATTCCCCCTATCCAAACAGTCCCTCATTGTACCCCCTTCAGTCACAAAGGGTGATGCCCTAGAATGCGTGAAGTCAAAAGCGAAATAATTTTGACCAAGCATATTATCTCAAATGTATGGTTTGGATATTATCTCAAATGTATGGTTTGGATATATGGAAATGATATGCGCAAATTTGTCATAGAAAATACATTATAATATTACACTTTCATGACTTTTTATGAATATACCATGATACAACGAAGTGGTCAAAGTGACATCTCGTTGGCTTTGAAAAGTAAAAAAACGTCACTCTTTTGTGACCGGAGGAAGCGATTAAATCAAGTTTAACCTTCATAGTAGATGAAACAGTTATGATGATAATTTCATAATTGGATGCTTTATCGGTGAGAACAATGAAAAGTGCAGCTCAAAGTGCTGGCACCGTATAGCTAGGAAGCTAAATAAGTGTGGTCCAAAATCTGCCCCCAAATGATGTATGTGGATCTTACTGATCAATCGAAAAATAGAACAAATAATATGCCTTTGTTGGCCATGGTACCTAGCCACATATTAAAGATCAAAAGCGCTAGCTAGTCTGCGGGTTTAGCGCCAAGTGGCGATGATGGGCGGTCCACGCGAGGTCAAGTGGCGAGGTTTTGGCTTATTTGGCCTTTGTTTGGCGTGGTAATAGCAAATCTAGCTCTCTCTAAAATCAATGCTAAAAATAGCACCGCGGACTTATGCAGAGCGACCGTGCCCTTGTATGCATGCGCCCGGTAATTTGGGCCTTGTTGAGGATCGGTTTAGTTATGAACAATGATTTGATACTATTTGAACACCATCGACCTTTGTTTGCAAATACTATTTACAACACTATTTTTCCCTTTAAGAAAATTCGATCGGCGACACTTTTTTCTTTGAATTTTTTCTTCTTGTTTTTACCTCGCTTTTCATGACTTCAAACTTGGGTGTCAACCGTCGCCGTTACCACCCCATTGTCGTCGGTGGCTCGATGAGTCGATTGGCGGTGGTGATCGATGCCCTTCTTTGCTAGGGTTTGGTTGCCACCTACTTATTTGCGTCGGCGTCGCGATCTTGTTCTCGCACATTCGCACACGAGTCGAAGGCTATGGTTGCAGTATTAGATGATCTACATACCAAACATTTTCCTCAGTTAGTTCATGGATAAGCTTATCTAGCCTTTGATGCAGTACAATATTAAATAATGTCATTTACGTTAAACTAACAAATTAACAAAAACGACATTATTCTATGAGCGTATTATGTAGACAACGCCACGGATGACATTCCTTGTTCGAGCATTCTTGAACTAGCGAAATTTCTTTCATTTTGAGCAAGATGATCAAGTGATATATCTGCATCTGGGAATGGGTTTCTTGGAGAGTGAAAGAAATTACATTATTAGGGTTCTTGCCGAGCGGGATGTTTCAATATTTGATTTGAGATCGAACTCGAGCAAGCTTTTAGTAGCCCTAGTTAATCATTAGACCCTTTTAAATTACGCAAGTTTACTAGATATATGCACTAATGAGTATATATATTCTTTTTTCTTTCAACAAAGTAGGTGGCCTCGAAGTTTAAAGTTAAAGATGGTGCATCATAGTCTCTTTGCATCTATGCTTTAAAATATAAAAAAGGGCCGTGCATAAGAAGGGCCAAAACTCCCTTGTCATCCTCACTATGTGGCAAATCTGGAAAGAAAGAAATAAAAGAATTTTCCAGCACCGATGAACCGGCGTCCCGGAATAGTTTGCGATCATCAAGGAAGAGGCGGGACTGGATCCTAAGTGGAGCAAAGCTTTTGGCGGCTTACCTTCAGGTCTGTTAATCTTTTGTGAGGAGCGGCCCTTAGGGTTTTTCCTTCTCTCTTTTTCTCTCTTTTCCCTCTCTTTCTCTTTTTGGTTATTACCCTGTACCTTGTTTTTCTCCTTCTTTAATGCAAAGATGGCAATGCTCTTACCATTTCTTACCATTTCCCCCCAAAAAAATATATATATAAAAGGAAAGACAGACTCTGCTCTAAAGAAAAGAACAAACGAAAAGCTCAGAGAGTCGATCAGTAACGACACTATCTGCAACTGGAAGCAAGGAACCATGCTTTGGAAAAAGGAAAGCAACGTGGGGCAATGCCAAAAGCTTGTACCATTACCATTACATCGATCTACCAAAACATATCGCAAGAAACCAGAGGAGGGGCTTCCCGCGTTTGTAGATTCACTCTGAAGACCCTCGTCACCGTGGTGCTTCCTGCGTGGGAGTGTGCAACGGAGGAGGAGCTGGTTTGGCTCAGCGTGTTGTCGTGGATGACGGCATCAGTCTAAAATTTCTATCCCGTCGTTCAATGGAAAAACTGAACCAGAGGAGTACATGGAGTGGGAGATGCGTGTCGAGCAGATTTTTGACAGCCTGATCTACACCGAGGACAAGAAGATTCGTTTGGCAACAATTGAGTTCACCGGGTATACCCTAGTTTGGTGGAACCAATTATGTCGGACGGGAGCACGTCTGGATACATGGGTGAAGATGAAGAGTATGCTGAGGCGACGTTTTGTTTCTAAACACTACAATAGGACCTTGTACAATCGGCTACAACAACTACGCCAAGGTAATTGATGAATACTATAAAGAGATGGAGATGTTGATGATCGATGCATATTTGTGCCCTGTCTTTCAGGGTACTTGAATTAAGAACAGCGGCACCTCTCTGAATTCCGCAAATAAACAAATCTATATGTATAATGTATGTGCATATGCTCAAGTCTCCGACACCAACAACAAATCAACGACCTGTACATCAAAATTAACAAAATTAGTGATACAATAGCAAATTGTACTTAAATGATCATGAACATTGAAAATAAATGAACCATACCATTAAGACGCAAGATTGAATCATGGCTTTCATGAGGCAAATTTATTCGACAAGATTTCATGCCTTGGATTTCCTGTGCTAATCAACCAACACACTTATCTTATTCTCCCCCCTTAATCCTCCTCTTTCTTTCCTACATTCGCCAGTAAAACAAAAATTTCAGCAAACAATTGTGTTTTCACAAAGTAATAGCCTCTGCTGCTCGCTTGAGCAAGACTTCTTGCTTTGCTGCCACACAAGCTAGCCAGTATACTAGTCTTTTTTATTAGTAGTGCCCAGCTTGCTCTCTGTTCTCCTACACTACACTCATCAGTCTTACACGAACCCAAGCTTACCCCCACCTCGCCTCCCATGGCTCGCCTCCTCCCTCTCCTCCGGCTCCGATGGTTGTTTGATGCTGACGTTTCATTTAGCTAAGCCCAGCAAGTAAGGTCAGCCGAAAAGGCCACCAGCCCAAAAAGCCCACTTCATCTTGCAGCTACCGCATTGTCTTTTTCCTTGCATTATCTACGGCTAGACAATATTCTCGTAAGGACTTGTTTAGATGGCCCAAAATCCTGTCCAAATAAGCCCTAAAAGAAATAGTTACATATGTACGTCTGGCTGCATTTTCACTACAATTATACACTTTCTACGAATGAATCTATTTTGCAATTACTTCCCCATTGCAAGTATGTTTTCAAGCTATTATGCGTATAGTCTTTTCAATCTTATTCTAAAGTATAAATCTTAGATGGAAATTATATTTATTAATTTTCCCCATTTTTTCAATTACATACTTAATTTTCTTCAATTGTTGACATTTATGAGTAACCGTTGTACTAATTACCTCTCTTAATTATGCTAAGAATATTCATAGCAAAGACATTGGACATGCACCACACAGGATGCTTTTATATAGGCACTTACAAAGAGAATATAGTCAAATCATCAAGCATCTATGTAAGAGTCATCTCCTCTAATACGAGCATATCTTTGTAGATGCTTAGGATATTGTACTATCTATTTTAGATATACTTATACATAAGCACATGTTAAGCACACCGACCTACTCAAACATCGATGCTACAAAATTAGCACCTTATTTATCCTTTCTGGCAAGAAAAAACAATATTCTTTTGCTAAGTACATACCTCCATTGTATATGCCCTTAGAGTCATTTCCCATGCCATTCTCATGATCCTGTAACTTTTTTATATGTCTTCGTGTCTAGCCAAAAACTCGTTATAAATTGAAACATAGGGCTTCTTTCAAAAAAATATATTAAAGGGCGATGTCATAAATATGATTTACCCAAAATGGGAAGTTCATAATTGGCTGTGGAGCGTAAAGAATAGAGTTTTTCAGTGCAAACTAACGGTGCATATATCTAGCGAGCTTGCTAGACTGCATTAAAGCTTGAAAACCAGAGCGCCAATGCTAAAGGAAAAAAAAGAACTTATTTGTGGGAGCATCTCAATTATCAGAGCTGAAAGAAATTCTGTTATTAGGGTTCTTGCCAGACGGGATGTTTCAATATTTCAGTTTGAGATCGAACTCGAGCAAGCTTTTCTTAGAGCCCTAATTAATCATTAGACCCATTTAAAATGACTGCAAGTTTACTAGATATATGCACTAATGAGTACATATATTCCTTTTTTTCCGACAAAGTTGGTGGTCTCCGAAGTTTAAAGTTAAAGTCAGAGTCGATCAGTAACGACACTATCTGCAACTGCAAGCAAGGAACCATGCTTTGGAAAAAGGGAAGCAACGTGGGCAATGCCAAAAACTTGTACCATTACCGTCACACCCATCTACCAAAACGTATCGCTGCTCGGTCTTGCAGTACCTTCTGTTCCCGAGCTTTGCCACCAGCAATTTTGTTTCATTTTGAGCAACATGATCAAGTGATATATCTGCATCTGGGACTGGATTTCTTGGAGAGGATTTCTCCTCTCTTCAAGTCTTTGTTTCGTTCCTCCTCGGCCTGCTTTGCCTCACGGCTCTAGAGGTACTACAATTGCATCATGTACATAGATATATATAAGCTTGTTTTGTCACAGATTTAAGCAGTGTCGGACCAGGAATTAAGCATCTCACCTAATTTGTAGGGAGTGGAGAAATCTTAATCTGCAGCCGATGGGTTAGATATATTTGTCATACTGTTTTCTTTGCTGCTGGTATTAGTATCCCGCGGAGTTGTTCAAAATGACTACTAGACCACCGGAGAACCGCTACCTGGTTGGTACCTCTTCTACTTACTAACCTCGCACAGAGTTGTTCGTATATACTTTATAGTAGTGTGTTTGAAACTTTGTTTGTGCATCATTTGCATCTGTTGTCTTAATCATCATGCCGTTTGTCTGTTTCTAAACCCTACCGAAGAAAGAAGTTACACTAGGCAATCACATGATTATAATTCGCGGGGCAGCGTTGCTTGAATCACACTGTGTGGCGATGGCGGGCGGATGTCAAACTTAATCCCAAGGCTCACTCGCAGCGAGATCTTAGAAAGGAATATAGCCTAATGCTCGTAGGTATTGTCTAAATATATTGAACCAGGTCTAGATACTATAATACAAGTTGATGCGGGCTGCCTGATCTTCTCGACGTAGGATCAAAGATAACTTGTATAACCAAATGATCCGTAGTTGCTCACCCGCTACTAGATGCAATGGACTTGCAACTCTTTGAATTCACCTAACCACACGCTTGATCCATGAGACCACCAAGCGGATGATATCAAACCCTCAATTCGCAGCGAAAAAGCAAGAACGATCTTTGGTAGAAGAATGTCCTATTCCCCTCTATGTTGTGGTGGTGCCAAGCAAATAGGAAGAACAAGCGCAAAGCTTTGTGTAGATGCCAAAGCAATCTATTTTCTAAATTAAACGTGGTCTATGTAAAAAGTCACAATACATAAATGATTTAAAGGCACTAGGTGTCGACTCCTATTTTGTTCAGCCTTGAGGAACCAAACATAAATCTAAACGGACTCAATAGGGAAAAAGAAAACAATTGCAAGATATGGCATCACCTGCGATTGGCGCGACTTGCAATATGTTTGGAGTTATATGTACAAAATTGAAATCTAGCAAATTTCGAAAATTGACTTGGTAATCATGACCTAAAACTTTACTATCGGAATATGTACAAATTTAGAAGCAAAATGGTAAAGAGTAAATTTTAATTTTAGAAATTAATATTTCGTTTTTTATTTTTATTTTTAAAGTTTGTATATTGATGTGTTTTGTTGGAAATCCATATATACCATGAAGGAAAAAAGTTTGGTCCGTTCAAACTAATATAACATGATGGACCTTTAAGGTTTTTTAATCAAATTACGGTTATGATTCTTAAATGTTTGAACATAATAAAATAAAAATATAACCGGTGTGACCCATGGGTTGATGTATAAGGCTGCTCCCAATGCTTCAACTTAGCTAGTATCTTAAGCATGCTATGTAGGCAAATTGATGATGTGACACCATAGTTAATGAGGAGAGATAGTACTCTAGTATCTAATTTAGATACCAGTTTGGGCTCGAAATCCAACGCGTAAAATTTATTGTATACTCATGCATGTAATTAAATGAAACAGCCTAAGATATTACACTATAAGAAACCATGCATTGGAAAGATAGTATCCTAACACTCCTCATGCACTAAGAAACTACATTAAGATACTGCCCATTGGGAGCAGCCTAATGCGGTGGCGGGAACACTTTCCAAAATCCCACTAAGCTCGATCTTGAATGCCAAATGAACAATGATGGCTGCAATAATTCCATTGCGGTAAGCCTGTCAATGATCGTGCACTTGTTCAGTTTTAAGTAACTAAGGATATTCCCAATAGTTTGATGCTATAGCTTGTTACTTGAATGCCATAATCTCAATGCTCTCCTAAAAGCTAAATTGCACGAATCCTAAAGCACAGTTGGGCCTCGAAAACTTTATTCTGTGATGTGGCTTAATGACATTCTAGTCTTTGGTACCAGCTTTATTAAGAATGGACGATATCAATCCATATATGCGTGCTGGAACACTAACACACTTTTAGACGGCAGCAACCCATATACGTTTTAACCCGTATATATTAGTTTTGATGACGCAGGCCTTCTCAGTGACCTTATAATTAAGATTACGTCATCTGTTCACTCGGGGCTGGAGCGCGCACGCCGACTAACCTTATAATTAAGACTGCATCATCTTTTGCTTTAGTTTATTCATATGCAAAATAGCTATTAAAGTTATAGTACGTACCAATATATGTATTGCGGGAGTCATATCTAACAGCCGTTAATGCATGCATGCAGGAAGTAAAAGATTTTGAAGACGCCGTCAAACAAGTGCTTGACCTTGTGCGTGAAAGCGATGGTACTGCACAAGGCAAAACTAAAGCATTCTTCTTCCTTGGCTGGTATGGTCTTGGGGCATCTGCTATTCTTAGAGCTATAGCTGAACGCCTAAAATCCACAGCAAGTGATCCTAGCACCAGAAGGCATTTTGGGAAAATTATCCACGTAGACTGCTCTATGTGGAAAAGCAGAAGGGCGATACAGAGGGCAATTGCGGAGGAGCTAAACCTTCGCCATTTAATGCCCACGTTTGATAAGCAGGATGAGGAAGATGATTTCAGAGGCGTACATGACAGCTCCAGGGCAGAGATAACAAGCATCGGAAGTGTAATCCATGAATCTCTAATATATGAAAGATTTCTGATGATTTTTCATTATGGAGGAGATGAAGATATTGATCTTGCGGAGTGTGGCATTCCTGTATTCGGTAAAGGTAAATTGTTATGGACCGAGCATGGAAGATTTCAGCTCTCACATAGAGAACAGAGGTTGAAGCTCAGTTCTGTTCATATAAGCATGTATATCCGCCCCGACGTTTTTACATATGTCAGTCAACAAGTGCGTCATTTATTGCACAAAGAAGCCGTTGAAGTGATTGGTTACACCGGTATGGATGGCATCGACCCAGCAATAGTTGTGGATTGCTTCTTGTACTCACTGTTCCTGACAGAACAAGTACGTGGAAACTCTATCCATGTTGTCTGTGGTTGGGCAACTCATGCTTGCAATTATTGGATATGTGATGGAATCCTCCAAGGGGACTGTAACGAACATTTTGGGGAAGACTTACCTCCAGGCCCCCTGCCTTTCTCCCTCCTTCTTCCCGTCGCAGCCAGCGTCGCTCAGTGGTCGTCGCCATGGAGACTCGCGCCACACGCCGCTGCTGCAGCAGCAAACTGCAGCCCTGCTCCCGCGTGCTCGCCTTGTCACGTCGCCGCACCAACCCGTCTTGTTGCCGCTCTGTGCCGTCGCCCATCAAGCGTCGCCCTGCCTGCGTCGCGCGCCTTCGCCGCTCGGGCAGGGCCCCCTCCTCCTCCCTCAGCGCCGTGGCCCTATAAAGCTCCCTCCATCCCCATGCTTGAGCTCCACGCCGCCCGAGCTCCGGTAGATCGAGGCTGAAGCGCGCCTCCTCGTCTCGTCGCTGTTGCGGTGAGTCGCTGCCGCTCCCCGCGCCGCCCGTGTCGCCCGAGAGCCGCCGCCATCCGCTCCACCGCCGGCGGCCTCCTCACGCCTTCCCTCGCGCTGGCGCCGTGCCGCCCGCCTCTCGCCGGTCTGCGCCGCCTCCCCGAAACCGCTCCACCGCCCGGGCCACCGTCTGCCGCCGCCATCCACGCCGCCATGCGCCTTTGCCCCTTCCCCGCCACCACCACCTCCCGTCGCGCCGCCGCCCCCAGCGACCGCCGCCACCGCCGCCGCCTCACGCCTGCCGCCGCCTCCACCCGGCGCCTCCTCTACCCCTCCCTGTCTTTGTCTTTGTGTAGCAAAGGAGCAGCCCATTGGGATGGGAATTGATTTGAGAAATCAATTGGGGATTTGTTAGGGATTGAGGGCCCCACTTGCCATGCTCTAAACCCTTCCCCCTTTGGCTGCCACGTGGGCCCTGCAGTCCACCATTTCCATGGACCCGAGCCTCCTGTTCACATGGACTCGGTTCAGCACTATTCTGTGGACCCAAACCTCTTTTTCCCTTTTTATTTCCTTTCTAACCTTTGGTAATTCATATCTTTTCCATTTTAACTCCAAAAATTATGAAGTAAATTTCTAAAAATTTGTTAAATCAAGATCTTGCTAATGGCATAGGACTTGATTAATTTGGAGTTTATTTATTGTTCCTTATTTATTTATTTGCTCTCTTTGCCGTTGTGTCTTTTCCAGATTGACGCCGATTAGGATTTGAAGACGCCATGACCATAAGTGATCAAGATCAAGATCCCTAGCCTTTAACCAAGGCGAGTCAATACTTTGATCATTTTGCCCCTACATTTTATGCAAATTATGTTCTTTTAAATTAGCAAAATGCATGCTTTAATTCTTAATCAAATGTATGTTAAAGCTTAAGGTAGTTAAATGCCCACTTGATGTTTAAATAATTATTATGCCATCCTTGATAACTTGAATCCATTAATCCTTGTCACCCTAGTAACTATATGGTAATACTAGTTATAGGTTGTATAGCGACATGCTAGTCTTGCTTAAATCTTTGGGATATTAAAATATCCCGATCATCATTTCCTTAAACATAAAATGTTTTGGGTAGTCCTTTGGTGGTCCATTGGCTAAAGGATTGTGAAAATAAATTGGTTTCCTCCTCAAAACCCTAATGCTAGCTTTATGCAGGCGGATGGTGAGGTGGTGGGTGCTCGAGGAGCACATGGTTGGTTGGCTTGTGGAATGAACCGTCCAGATAACCCTAAGGACTTAATCTTGTCACGACCTCTGTGTTAAACAAGTACAACCACAAGTGCGCAAAGTGCAACTTGGCTTAGTAAAGTTATTAAACCTTGGATGTCATCTCCTTTGGAGAGCGAAGAACGTACAAGTCGAGATACTCCGGCTTGGAAGGACACCAAAAGGTGAAGTTACAATTGCGCTAGACGTTGTGGCGGGGCAGTGCTAGTCGTTGTGGTGAACATCCCACAACATATGGGCGTAACCCGTATGGGTGGATTGATGGAAAGGGCGAGATAGCTAGAACGGTTCTTGTGGCGGTCGCCCAACCACGTGACTCTGAGAATCATGTGGGGTAACGGTAGACTATCTCTTGTGGGTAAAGTGTGCAACCTCTGCGAGTCTAAAAGCTGTTTGAGCAGTAGTGCCTCTGGTCAAAGGCGGACATGGGAATCATAACTTGAGTTAGTTCTATTTCAAAAACCTTGTGGGTGGTATGGAAAAATGGTGGAAGGGCTCACCTAGCCTGTTTTGGATTTTGCTGAGTCGTCGAGCTCGATGGTTGTGGTTATTGGAGGCCGCTCAATTAAAAGGATGCATTGGTAGAATTTCCACGGATGGATTCTCTACTAAAATAATTATTGCACATGCTCTCTTTATTAAAATGCAATTTGTTCAAAATGCTAAGTGATAGGACTTTGTGATTATGTTATTTGAAAAGTTGCTTTCGCAAATAAAAGAACCCGAGCCATCCTTGTTAAGCCTTGCATGTATATAATTGCATTGTGTGTTGGCTCATGAAACACGGTAGTAGTGCTCATTCTCGCTTCTCCCCAACCCTTGAGATAATGAAGACGATGGAGACTCGCCTTCTCGACGGCCCGAAGATGATGGACAAGGCTATGACGAGGAGTAGCATAGTCGTAGTCTAGGTCTCGCCGATCTAAGTAGACTTCGTTGGTATTCAGCGTACAAGCGATATTATCAACCCATGGTTAATATCCGTCAGACACGGGTTACCCGATCGCTTACTGTGTGAGATGAGCCCTACCTCGCCTTTTTGCTTCGCTATAGTTCACGTTACTCTTTTGTGATGTAATCCATTTGGCTGCTCGGCCCTTTTGTAAACTTCGACCCGACGTGGTCTATGTTACTGCAGATTGGTTGTAATATTTTAATATTTGAGTTTACGCTTGTATGAATGATTCAAAATGTGTCTTGTGAAGTGCTAGCTCTTGATCCAGGAATAGCACGATAATTTCACAGAGGATTTGGATTCACGAAATCCGGGTCCGACAGAGCCGGTATCGAGCATCTGACTATGAGGACCCTAGTTAGATTGGTCGATTGCCTTAAGGACTTGGATCTTATTTTTAAAATCTAAGAAAATTTTTATCAAAATATAGAGTACTTATTGCTTCTACTCATCATTCCTAGTTCCTTACTCATCTCTATTCTCATTAAGTGTTACTAACCCCTTCTCTTGTTTCAAAATTTGTAGATGGCTTCCTCTCCATTTTAGGCCCATGGGACCATAGCTCACATGGAGAACATGACGGCGGATTCGCCGAGCTCCTTCGCCAACTAATGGTGGAACTTGGTTTCATCCACCCTCCGATCTCTGAGAGGCCAAGGACAACGGTCATAGCTCACGAGTCACGGGAGATGGAGGTCTTCCTCTATCCTAGGGCTGGCGAGTTCGTAGCTCACACCTTCGGGCCGAGGCCCTCGTCGCAACATCCCCGACGCCATCCAGATGCAGCCCGTGTCGCCATCACCCGCCTTTGTCTTTGGACACGAGGACCTCTGCGCGGATCACCGTTCGACTTCTTTCCGTACCTCCGACGGACGGCGCTTTCGAGTCGCCGTCGCCATCGACAACGAGCCCCGCCGACCCACGGTGCGGTGACCCGGCGATGGTTTACAACATCCACTCCTTCACGACGAGGTCCGCCACTCGGGCGCTTCTCGCCGTGGCGAAGCCCACTCCGACACCCTCGCGCCAACCGGACGGTGATGAAGCCTCTTTGCTGCCAGATGGGAGAGACACCGTCACTACGGAGAGAGACGCGCGACTTGCGGTGGCACGCCTCACTCGCCGCCCTTGCGGCGCCACCCGGCTCGGCTCGGCTCGGCCCGACTCGGCTCGGTTCCTTCCCCGGCCTTCCCTTCCAGCAGCGGGACGCGCAACCAACCTCTTCGCCCCCGAGGAGCCCGCACCAGGATGACTGCGCGTAAGAGCGTACGACGCCCCAGTCCGCCGCCCTTCGACGACCTTCAAGGCGTTGAGCGTGAGCGCAGCCCACCGTTCTCCGCACGTCAGCCCGAGTCATTCTGGCTCGTCGAGCTTCAGTCAGAGCCGCTCCCGCTCCGAGTCCCCGTTGGAGTAGTTGGGATGGTCTAGGTTAGCCGGCAGTGCTTGCTAGGCAGTATTTTGGGTTGCAAGCACTTTTGTTTTTCTTTGTAGACGAGATGCATGTATCTGTGTCATGACTTGGCTTAGCATATAAGCTTTGTTTGTTAGTCATGTAACACCTAACCCCATAATATAATGCAGCCATTCTAGGCTTTGTATTGTACTTATTTGATCTTCTCGTTTGGTTTATGTTCTTACGTGTGTGCCTTAGAGGGCTAGTGAACCCTCATATACCCCTCCTGTTTCTCTCTAGTTCTAAATCTCGGTTTTTCCTCGGGATGCCGCCAAGAAGAGCCTCCGCCCACTCGTGGAGCCTTTGCAATCTGGTCGAGGCCGTGGTCGTGGCCGTGGTCGTGGACAAGGACAAGAGCTACCTCCCCACCACCACATTTCACCCGACCATGGCACAAGTAATCTTTGCAGACTCAGATTCTCCAGCCTTGCTCAACAATCGGCATTCAGGACTGCTGGCCGCCACTCCAAACTCGTGACTTCCTAAGAACAAGACCTCTCACTTTTGAAGCGACTAATGAACCTCTTGAAGCGAAGATTGGCTCGGGGATCCGAAAAGAAGCTTCGACTTGCCCGTTGCTCCGACACGGATAAGGTGGACTTTGCTACCCACCAGCTGAAAGGTGCCGCCGCTGCATGGTGGGAGAATTACCTTGCTGCTAGAAGTGATGAAGGACCAGAAGATGAAGAAGAAGATCAAAGAATGAAACCGAGTAGTAGGATCCACGAATGGAGAACCAGCAGCCTCCGTCGCTGAAGCCGTGGAAGAGGAAGTTGTTGAAACACCTCTTGTTGAAAATGAACCAGCTTGGCATCCAATTCCTTGGTTAGAATTCAAAACCGCCTTCAGAACCAATTTTGTGCCTGCCGGTACCATGAGACTGAAGAAGAACGAGTTCAGAACTCTTAAACAAGGACATATGACGGTCAACGAGTATGTCACTAAGTTTACCGACTTTCCGCTCGCCCCCAATGGCGTAGGCGATGAGGAAGAAAAGATAGACCGCTTTGTGGAAGGTATGCGTAGTGACATGCGTGGAAAGCTTATCCTCCATGACTATGCCAACTTCCATCAGTTGATCAACAAGGCCCTACTGCTGGAAAATGAGAATAAGTTAGCGGAAACTAGCGCAAGAGGAAGATGCCTTTCGTAAATCACAAGGCAACTTTTCCCTAAGTCAACCTTCAGGCGGTTCTTCTTTTAAATCTTCGCGCCACACCTCGAAAAGTTCCTCTCCAAGGCCCCAAGGAAGTGGTTTCGCACTCTCCCCTCTTGGACACCACCCCACAGTCAACCCAAAGACTAACCTCCTTTGCTTTTGCTTATGGAGAAAAAGGACACTTTGCCAATCAGTGCCCTCATCGCAGCAACCCTGCCCCAAAGAACAACCCAGGAGCCGCTGCAATTCAAGGTCGGACCTCAGCTCCAAGTAAGAGCCACCAGACTTGTCAAGCTTCAAGGTCTACCCCATCGCAAAGTCGTGGCCGTGTGAATCATGTCACCGCTGAGGAGGCACAAGATGCCGCGGGAGTGCTAATGGGCAGTGCGTTCTCTGTTAATTCAAGACGCACAAGTTTTGTTTGATTCTCGAGCTTCGCACTCTTTTGTTTCAAGAAAGTTTGTTGAAAGGCTTAAGTTGCTTGACCTATAAGTTAAAGAAACCCGTGGTACTTAGTTCACCCGGGACCCCTATATGCTACCTCGCTTAGTCCCGAGTAGAGATTGCTTTGGAAGACTCTCGGATTCCTAGCCTCCTTCTAGTGCTAGAATCTCGACTTTGGATATCATCCTAGGGATGGATTGGTTGGCACGTATCATGGACTAATAGATTGCGCCAACAGAAAGTGGTACTTGCCAAAGATCACTGAAACCACCATAGGATTAGTGTGGATCGTTCCTCTCCGTTGGTTCGAACAATCCACCATCTTGGAGAGATGTCCCTAGAGACGGCCTCAGTAGTCCAAGCTTACCCCGAGGTTTTCCTGGAAGAATTGCGGGCATGCCCACAGCGGAGATATCGAGTTTGTGATCAACTTGAAGCGGGGGCGGCCCCAATTGCCAAGAGACCGTCATGAATGGCACGACGAGCTCGAAGAGTTGAAGACACAACTTGAAGACTTGCAAGAAAAAGGATTCATTAGACCTAGTTCTTCTCCCCGGGTTCACCAGTTCTCTTTGTGAAGAAGAAAGATGGTTCCGCCAGATTGTGTGTGGATTCTGAGCCCTCAGCGAAGTGACCATAAAGAACAAGTATCCCTTGCCCGCATTGATGACCTGTTCGATCGGTTGATGAGAGCTTGAGTTTTCTCCAAGATAGACCTACGATCGAGGATACCACCGGCTCAAGATCGTGAATGAGGATATTCCTAAGACAACCTTTACCACGGTATGGCTTGTTTGAGTTCACAACATGTCGTTTGGCTTAACCAATGCACCAACCTATTTCATGAATCGATGAACAAGGTATTTATGGAATACGGATAAGTTTGTAGTCGTGTTCATAGATCGACATTTTGATCTATTCAAGACCAAGAAAGAACATCTTTGAACACCTACAATTGGTCTGGAAAAGCTTAAAGAGCATGAGCTCTATGCCAAGTACATAAATGTGAATTTTGGCTTCAAGAAATCAGTTTCCTCGGACATATTGTATCCGCAGGAGGAATAGCGATTGATCCGCCAAGGTAGAAGCCGTGATGGATTGGAAGCGACCTACATCGGATGTGAAGTTCGTAGTTTTCTCGGTTTAGCGGATACTCTGACGCTTCATAGAAGGATTCTCAAAGCTCTCCAAACCAATGACCCACCTGCTTAAAAAGGAAAAGAAGTATGAATGGACTGAGGCTTGTGAGAAAAGTTTCCAGGAATTGAAGAAGAAATTAACTTCTGCACCAGTTTTGACCCTGCCAGACATTCATCAAGACTTTGAAGTCTACTGTGATGCATCACGCCAAGGTCTTGGATGCGTGCTTATGCAAGGAGGAAAAGTTGTAGCTTATGCATCCAGACAACTTCGCCCTCATGAAGACAACTATCCAACTCATGACCTGGAGTTAGCAGCAGTAGTGCACGCCCTCAAGATTTGGCGGCACTATTTGATTGGAAATCATTGTAATATCTACACGGACCACAAGAGTCTCAAGTACATCTTTACCCAATCTGATCTCAACCTTCGGCAAAGAAGATGGTTAGAGTTAATAAAAGATTACAACTTGGATGTCCATTATCATCCCGGAAAGGCTAATGTAGTTGCCGATGCATTAAGCCGCAAGTCATACTGCAATAATGTTATGATTCAAGAACACCAACTTTGAGCTCCATAAGGAATTGAAGCCCTCAACCTCTGTTTGATAGAGCAAGGTAACCCAGACGCCATGGAAGCACATCCAACTTTGGAAGAGCAAATCAAGACTGCTCAAAAGGAACATCCGGGAGTCCAAAGATTCAAGCGTCTCATGGCTAAAGGAAAAGCCCCCAAGATGATCGAAGACCAGCAAGGAATTCTATGGTATGGGACACGTCTCTTTGTTCCCCACCAAAAGGAACTCAAGGATTTAATTCTGAAAGAAGCCCACAGCTCAGCATATACCCTACATCCAGGCAGTACAAAGATGTATCAAGACATGAAGATTTTGTCTTTGGTGGCCACGCATGAAAAGAGATATCGCCGAGTATGTAGCCTGTTGTGATGTATGTCAGCGAATCAAGGCCGAACATCAGAAGCCAGCAGGATTGCTTCAACCCCTGCAAATTCCCCAGTGGAAATGGGAAGAAATTGGAATGGATTTCGTTACCGGTCTACCACGAACCAAGTCCGGATGTGACTCAGTATGGGTTATAGTTGATAGACTGACCAAAGTAGCCCATTTTATCCCAGTAAAGACAACCTACAAGGGAGACAAGTTAGCCGAGCTATACATGGCTCGTATCGTGTGTCTACATGGAGTACCCAAGAGGATAGTCTCTGATCGAGGATCTCAATTCACCTCACATTTCTGGGCTAGTTTGCATGATGCCCTTGGAACACACCTCGATTTCAACCTGACATATCATCCATGAGAATCGATGGTCGAGACAGAAAGGACAAACCAGATTTTGGAAGACATGCTTCGAGCTTGTGCTTTGGAATTTACAGTAGACTGGGAGAAATGTCTGCCGTATGCCGAGTTTGCCTACAATAACAGCTATCAGTCAAGTCTGAAAATGTCCCCATTTGAAGCACTTTATGGTAGAAAATGCAGAACCCCTCTGCATTGGTCAGAATCAGGTGAAGGATATATATTTGGACCGGATACCCTCAAGCAAGCTGAAGAGAAAGTTCGACTAATCGAGATCGCCTTCAAGCCGCGGTCAAGACAAAGAGTTATGCCGACAACCGTCAAGGAAATTGACTTTTGAAGTTGGAGCGTTGTATACCTCAAGGTATCCCCACGTGGAACTCGAAGATTTAAAGTAAAGAACAAGCTAGCCCCGGATATATAGGACCATTCGATTACATGGCGTGGGGAAGTGGCCTATCGACTAAACTACGGAACATCTGCCGAGGTTCTAGCGTGTTTCACGTTTCCCACTCAAGAAGTGTCTCAGGTACCAAGAAGCGACGCCTTGCTTGAAGCCATCGCCCTTGACAGAAGATCAAACCTACCGAGCACCCGATCAAGATCCTCGGCGTCATCGAGAAGCGAACAAGACGCCAAGTCTTCCGCCTTTGCAAGGTCCAGTGGAGTCACCACTCGACCAAGGAAGCCACCTGGGAACGCGAAGATCAACTGAAGCAGGACTACCCGTTCCTGTTCGCGGAGCAGTCCGAATCTCGGGGTCGAGATTCCGTTTAAGGTGGGTAGGATTTGTAACGAACGTTTTGGGGAAAACTTACCTCCAGGCCCCCCTGCCTTTCTCCCCTCCTTCTTCCCGTACGCAGCCCGACGTCGCTCATGATGGTCGTCGCCATGGAGACTTCGCGCCACACGCCGCCGCTGCAGCAGCAGCACCGCAGCCCTGCTCCCCGCGTGCTTTCGCCTTGTCACGTCGCCGCACCAACCCGTCTTGTTGCCGCTCTGTGCTTGCCGCCCACAAGACGCCGCCCTGACGCGTCGCGCCGCCGCAACCGCTCGGGCCGACCCCCTCCTCCTCCCGCAGTAGCCCTATAAAGCTCCTCCATCCCCATGCTTGAGCTCCACGCCCGAAACTCCGGTAGATCCAGAGCTGGCCGCCGCGCCTCCTCGTCTCGTCATTGTTGCGGTGAGTCGCTGCCGCTCCCACCGCCGCCGTGTCGCCCGAGAGCCGCCGCCGCCATCCGCTCCACCCGCCGGCCTCCTCCACGCCTTTCCCTCATTGGCGCCGTGCCTGCCGGCCTCGCCGGTCTTGCGCGCCTCCCCGAACCGCTCCACCCGCCGGCCACCGTCCGCCGCCGCCATCCACGCCCGCCCGCGCTGCCGCCTTCCCGAGCCACCACCACCTCCCGTCCGCCGCCGCCCACCCAGCTGCCCACCCGCCGCCGCCCGCCGCACGGCCGCCCCACCCGAAGCGCCTCCTCTACCCTCCTCAGGTCTTTGTCTTTGTGTAGCAAAGGAGCGAGCCATTTGGGATGGGAATTGATTTGAGAAATCAATTGGGGATTTGTTAGGGATTGAGGGCCCCACTTGCCATGCTCTAAACCCTTCCCTTTGGCTGCCACGTGGGCCTGCAGGTCCACCATTTCCATGGACCCGAGCCTCTGTTCACATGGACTCGGTTCAAGACTATTCTGTGGACCCAAACCTCTTTTTCCTTTTTATTTCCTTTCTAACCTTTGGTAATTCATATCTTTTCCATTTTAACTCCAAAAATTATGAAGTAAATTTCTAAAATTTGTTAAATCAAGATCTTGCTAATGGCATAGGACTTGATTAATTTGGAGTTTATTTATTGTTCCTTATTTATTTATTTGCTCTCTTTGCGTTGTGTCTTTTCCAGTATTGACGCCGATTAGGATTTGAAGACGCCGACCCATAAGTGATCAAGATCAAGATCCCTAGCCTTTAACCAAGGCGAGTCAATACTTTGATCATTTTGCCCCTACATTTTATGCAAATTATGTTCTTTTAAATTAGCAAAATGCATGCTTTAATTCTTAATCAAATGTATGTTAAAGCTTAAGGTAGTTAAATGCCCACTTGATGTTTAAATAATTATTATGCCATCCTTGATAACTTGAATCCATTAATCCTTGTCACCCTAGTAACTATATGGTAATACTAGTTATAGGTTGTATAGCGACATGCTAGTCTTGCTTAAGTATCTTGGGATATTAAAATATCCCGATCATCATTTCATAAACATAAAATGTTTTGGGTAGTCCTTTGTGGTCCATTGGCTAAAGGATTGTGAAAATAAATTGGTTTCCTCCTCAAAACCCTAATGCTAGCTTTGTCTCAGGCGGATGGTGAGGTGGTGGGTGCTCGAGGAGCACATGGTTGGTTGGCTTGTGGAATGAACCGTCCAGATAACCCTAAGGACTTAATCTTGTCACGACCTCTGTGTTAAACAAGTACAACCACAAGTCGCAAAGTGCAACTTGGCTTAGTAAAGTTATTAAACCTTGGATGTCATCTCACCGAGGGGAACGAAGAACGCACAAGTCTTGGAGATACTCCGCTTGGAAGGACACCAAAAGGTGAAGTTACAGTGCGCTAGACGTTGTGGCGGGGCCACCAAGCTAGTCGTTGTGGTGAACATCCCGCACAACATATGGGCGAACCCGTATGGGTGGATTGATGGAAAGGGCGAGATAGCTAGAACGGTTACTGTGACGGTCGCCCAACTACGTGACTACGGAATCATGTGGGGTAACGGGTAGACTATCTCTTGTGGGTAAAGTGTGCAACCTCTGCAGAGTCTAAAACTGTTTGAACAGCCGTGCCTACGGTCAAAGGCGGACATGGGAATCATAACTTGAGTTAGTTCTATTTCAAAAACCTTGTGGGTGGTATGGAAAAATGGTGGAAGGGCTCACCTAGCCCTGTTTTGGATTTTTGCCTGAGTCGTCGAGCTCAGTGGTTGTGGTTATTGGAGGCCGCTCCAATTAAAAGGATGCATTGGTAGAATTTCCGCCGGATGGATTCTCTACTAAAATAATTATTGCACATGCTCTCTTTATTAAAATGCAATTTGTTCAAAATGCTAAGTGATAGGACTTTGTGATTATGTTATTTGAAAAGTTGCTTTCGCAAATAAAAGAACCCGAGCCATCCTTGTTAAGCCTTGCATGTATATAATTGCATTGTGTGTTGGCTCATGAAAGCACGGTAGTAGTGCTCATTCTCGCTTCTCCCCAACCCTTGAGATAATGAAGATGATGGACAAGGCTATGACGAGGAGTAGCATAGTCTGTAGTCTAGGTCTCGCCCAGTCTAAGTAGACTCGTTGGTATTCGCGTACAACTGATATTATCCAACCCATGGTTAATATCCGTCGTACACGGGTTACCCCAGTCGCTTGCCTGTGTGAGATGAGCCCTACCTCGCCTTTTGCTTCCGCTATAGTTCACGTTACTCTTTTGTGATGTAATCCATTTGGCCTGCTCGGCCCCTTTTGTAAAACTCGACCCGACGTGGTCTATGTTACGCAGTTGGTTGTAATATTTTAATATTTCAGTTTACGCTTGTATGAATGATTCAGCAATGTGTACTGTGAAGTGCTAGCTACTGATCCAGGGAATAGCACAGTAATTTCACAGAGGATTTGGATTCACGAAATCCGGGTCCGACAGGGACAGAGCTTGGGAGGTTGGCAATGCATTGTATGGAGTGATACGACGGTTGGGCTATTCTTCAGATGAAACAGAAATTTTGGCACGCTTTTTGGATCGGCGAATAAAACCCTATGAAGGCTGGAATTCAACCACCTCAGACAATCCAGGAGCACAGACTATCTCAACTGTTCCTGGTAATGCATCATCCTATTTCCTAACATTTGAAGGAGATGGTCAGCTAGAACTACGAAATGATCTGTTTCAACTAGCCAGCAACCTCCATGTGCTAAAACTCCGCAAGTGCAGCTTTGATTTTGCATCACCTCCTTTCCTCTGCTGTCAGAACCTAAGATTCCTTTGGCTCGACCAATGCACAAACACAGGGAA
The DNA here is from genome assembly GCA_036346405.1 of Phyllostachys edulis. Lineage (NCBI taxonomy): Eukaryota > Viridiplantae > Streptophyta > Magnoliopsida > Poales > Poaceae > Phyllostachys > Phyllostachys edulis. The sequence goes on along the minus strand of JAYEVD010000782.1, from coordinate 183,043 downwards.
GGAGCAAGGTGAAGGGCCATGTTTCCCAAACCTGATGGTGCTTGATGTACGTTCCACAGATTATCTCTTATTGCCCCAGATGATAGAACTGATGACCAATCTCAGGGAGCTAAATACAGAGGGAGTCTCATGGAGGACTATAAGCCATGCATGCAGAAAGCTACAGAACCTTCAGAAGCTCCGATTAATAGAATATTCAGAAGTGACCACAGTGGACAGTTGCTCTTCCATAGATATGATGATGAATCTTGAGCTCCTTGACTTGTCCGGCAACACTCACATGGAATCATTGCCAGCGATGTCATCAGCTAGAAGTCTAAAAATGCTTGTTCTTGATGGTTGTTCCAGCTTGGAGCATGTTGCACTTGAAAGAGCTCCATTGCTCGAGATTTTTAGCTTTGATGGTACGCATCCCATACAACTGCCGAAAAAGGAATTGCGTCCTAAGTCTCCTGCAGCTCCAATCGAAGCCAAGGTCAGAAAGATCTCCCTAGAGGGATGTGCTCGACTGGGTAGTATATTATTGCGTGCCTTGCCCAATCTTGAGGAGTTGAACCTCTCTGGTACGGCCATCAAAACACTTCATCGCTGCAATGGATGTCCCACAGCTCAAGAAGCTATTCCTACTAGGATGTGAGCAACTCCGTAGCCTACTCTGGGATGGAAATAACCCTATGTTGGAAGTGCTGCATGTTGACACTCGGGGGAAAGGCAAGACCAGTGGTCTGCTGTGGAGAACAGAGACATTTGCTGACATCGAGACATCTATTACTTTTACGGATGGAATATTCAATTGGTCAGTCATGAGGATAGTTCGCCAATTCAATATGGTGCACATCCATATGTGTTCTATATTACATAGTCAAGTTAGTATCACCAAAAGTATTGAGGTGATTGGCCCCAGCCAAGTGGGAATGGTCCCAACAGGACCATTGTTGCCGTACAAGGATATGGGCCTTGCGGAGGATGTTGCATGCTCTGCCTTGATGTGGGATTGCCAACAGCTTCAGGCTTTGGATGCGCACATCGATATTGGCGAAGGAAGCCACAATTTAGAGAGTATGCACGACAATGAAAATTTTATATACTTCCTTAATAGGAAAGTTCAATCATTGCATGTGCACGACAGTTCCTCCATCACAGCTATCACTCTAAGGGTGTCTCCAGTATTTTGTGAACGCCTCGAATGGTGTCATGTTGAGAGGTGCCCCAAGCTGCACACTCTCTTTACTTGTGACTCAGATCGATATTACTTTTTTCCTGCCTTGAAGACATTTTCAGCGTGTGATCTCCTGATGGCCCATTGCATTTGGAGCAAAGGAATAAGTCGTAGTCCAAGGTGTGATTCCTGCTAGTGTCCCAATTAGCTAGCAATAGCTCTCTATAGCTTTCAATACACGCAACATGACATTGCACCCAAAAAATTCCTTAAATTAACTTAGCTACGGTCATGCAGTAGACCACTACTACTGCTAGAGCTAATAGCTTATAGCTGTTATACTTGACCACTATACAATATCTTTACTGTTTATGAATTTCTTTTAATGGCATGTTTAGAATATGATTCTATTTATATCAAGTTATAAAAAATTGATTCTTTTCCATTAAAATAGTTTAGTATACCAGATTTACTTGACTATTCAGTTTTGGATATGTATAGGTTTTCATAATATATTGGATTGTATTTCTCTAGTTTGTTTTATTTGTAGTTTATTATATTGTTCATAATTAATATAAATGGTGCTTTGTATATGATTTGTGATCGAAATTCTAGGGCTATGAGGTAATAATATTCAATATCTTAGTTTTAGATTGTCATGTTTATGTTTTGCTTGCGTTTTTTTGGTTTATAGAATTTGGACAATGCTAAAAACTAATTCATTTTTTTGGAAAAAAATCACTATGTAGTATAGCTTCCACAATAGCTGGTGTTGCTTTTTTTTTAATTTATTTTTATAAACCTCTCCTTGATGCCGTCATAATTATGATTTATAACCATGGTTCCGTCCAGCCTTTGAAGAACTACAACATATATACTGCACAATTGCCCCAGTGGTGTTCGTGCTTCCCATTTCCTTCACCTTGCCACGTTTGGAGACACTCCAGTTGAGTCTGCAGCAATCTCAAACATATTTTCCCATTGGACGACAAAGTGACCCTAACGAAATAGCAGCCGGTGTCACATTCGACAAACTTAAGCACATCAAGCTACAACATCTCCACAAGCTGGAGCAGATATGCGAGGCCAGATTGTCCGCGCCGGTGTTGAAGACGATCAGCCTCAGGGACTGCCGGGGCCTAAGGCGGCTACCGGCGGTCGCATGTGGAGGTCCGAAGCCGGTCGTGGATTGCGAGAAGGATTGGTGGGACAAGTTTGAGTGGGACAGCTTGGAGGCCAACCATGGTCCTTCACTCTTCGAAACACGCCACTCGGCTTACTACAAGAAGAGCATCCTGAGGGGCTCCCTCCTAAGGTTTGTTCTGTATGGATTTCTTATATGTATGTAGATTAATGAGCAAGTGTCATTAATTGGCTATCTAAGTAATATTTTTTGTTTTCCTTCCTCATTTCTTAGGTAATTTGTTGTGCTGCTCTTGCGTGTGCTGTTCTGCAATGGAAGGGAGGTCGGCTTACATGAGGCATCAGTTTACCGCTGTTACGAGTTGTCTCACAGTTCTTGATGTGTTTCGCATTGGCTGTGTGTTTGCGTTCTACAGTGTGGCAGCATGCAAGTTATATTCTACATACAGTCTTGCACAACGAATAAATGATGTGTTCTACAGTATATGCTTGAATTGGCGTCAAGCACTGGTGTGTTAGCTTTCTCCAGCTTGGTGTGGTATTCACAATCAAGATGGTTTGTGTTGATTTGCTGTCTATTTGTAATAATAAGGTGTGCCTGTGTGTGCACAAACCTAATGGTATACGTGATTGATGAACCATAAATTTAGCGTGTGCTTGGTTGATGAAAACTCTGTACATGCGAATTTCAGCGGATAGTCTGGTGTTATTGTCATGTATTAATATGTTGAGCTAGCTTTTTTTTTCTGCCGTGTTTCCCAAGTAGTTCTCAGACGATGGAACTTTTTTGATACGGAAACAGAGTATAGTTATTAGAGATAAATTAATTCCTGTTTCCTGCTGCAGCAACATTACATATGTATGCTGAGTCTATATGAGCTGTGCTCATGAATCGAAGATAGTGTTCATGAAACGCTAATATATAGTGGGACATGGTCATGGGTTAAGCTCTTCTTCTTCTTCTTTGTGACGACGATGTCAGATATCTTTACAATAACAGGGAGAAAAAGATACATCTTAGATGCCAACATAGCATATACCTTATGTATAGGTATAGCAAATCTGTCTAATAAGCTATACAGAAAAAATGTGTAACACAAATTAGAGAATGTCCGGATGCATGCAGATGCTGCATGTTTGAGATATAACAAGATTGTAAATTTAACCATGAACAGTCACTAACAGTCACTGTTTACTCATGAATTTCATACATCACATATTGCCATTGGACCATGACTAGTTAATATAGTATAGATTATTAGATTAGCAATAAGCTTGATTTAAGCACAACCATAGATAGGTTAAGGCTTGTCAAGAGCAAACATTATGAGATTAACCAAGCAGGATAGTGCTTTCCTAGACCAAACCTTTCCTCCATTGAGAAACCAGCACCATTTGTTAAGCGTACAGAGGCCAAACAATAAGAATGTGTCTGCTGCTAAGCTAGCGCATAACAATCATCATTTCAACCACATGAAGCATCAAAGCGACATTTATTCATCAAATAGCTACCATATGTATCTTCTATGTATCCCTAGCCAGCTAAGCATAAAAAAAACACATATGTTCATTAAATAGCTAGGTGTTATATATATCCGCAGCATGGCAACACAAGCTCCAGTTGACAAGCTTAAAATGGACTGATCCAATGTTCCACCTCCCTATGCACACAGAAAGGTATGGGACAAAGGGATTGCTATTGGTGCTCCCTACACATGCATACAAGTAACTGATACCAGGGGTTTTTTTATCGGGATATTTTTTTCTACGGGGGGTCGGTTTGGCCGAAAATTTCAATTTTTTGAAATTTTCGGATTTTAAATTTTAAAAAATCAAATTCGCCAAAATTCAATCAAATTCAACCAAAACCGAAATTTCGCCCCGGTTTGTGGTTCTAGGGGGGGGGGGTCCGGTAGAACCGGTTTTCGGCTGATTTTGAAATCCCTGACTGATACTAGTGTCCAATGAGATAAGAAAATCTTAAATAACTTAGCATATTCAACACACAACAGCTTGTACTTTTTGGAACTACCTAGTTGATAAGTACATTTTTTCTTCTCTTTTCTTAAGAAAAAGCCATCACCAGTAAATAAAAAGCACCTCAGTTATCAACAATTGATCTATGATTTAACTTGATAACTCATTAGGAATGTTCCATCAATTTGATCGCTGTATTGATCATTGGCATTTTTCACAAACCGCCACCGGTCCAATTTAGATGTCAGTTTAGTATGGTGGTTTTGGTTTGCAAATATTTGTCGCTGAGTTTTTCTAGGCAACTTTTCCACCAAATATTAAACGCTGATTGGTACTGGTGTTAGATAGATGGGTATACAATTAATAGAGGCAAAACTAGGTCAAAAACTGAATAAACTCTTGTTTTATGTGCATAGAGCAAAATCAACATATATTTTGGACTGGAGGGAGTACTATTATTATGGTGTTAACTGTTGACAAGAAATGTATCATTCATCACCCCAGTTGAAGAAAGGATTAAGTAAGAAGTGGCTACTTTCCGATAATACCAGGATGTAAAGTTGTAAGCCCAACAGGCACCAAGCCCAGAACCACATTCCGTTTCCATGACCCATTCCACAAGCTGAAGAGACAATCCTACATGAAGTCACCACTAACACTAACCGTGAGGCCTGAACCACCCTGAACAATCAAATCTAATCAGCCAGGCACTTTTCTAAAACAAAAGATTGGATACGAATACTTTGTGAGAGCGAGACAGAAACATACGATCAGAATGTGAGTGTCGGACCCGGATTTCGTGAATCCAAATCCTCTGTGAAATTTCTGTGCTATTCCCTGGATCAGTAGCTAGCACTTCACAGTACACATTGCTGAATCATTCATACAAGCGTAAACTGAAATATTAAAATATTACAACCAACTGCGTAACATAGACCACGTCGGGTCGAGTTTTACAAAAGGGGCCGAGCAGGCCAAATGGATTACATCACAAAAGAGTAACGTGAACTATAGCGGAAGCAAAAGGCGAGGTAGGGCTCATCTCACACGAACAGCGATCGGGTAACCTGTGTCTGACGGATATTAACCATGGGTTGGATAATATCAGTTGTACGCGAATACCAACGAGTCTACTTAGACTGGGCGAGACCTAGACTACAGACTATGCTACTCCTCGTCATAGCCTTGTCCATCATCTTCTGGGCCGTCGTAGAAGGCGTAGTCTCCATCGTCTTCATTATCTGAAGGGTTGGGGGAGAAGCGAGAATGAGCACTACTACCGTGCTCGCGAGCCAACACACAATGCAATTATATACATGCAAGGCTTAACAAGGATGGCTCGGGTTCTTTTATTTGCGAAAGCAACTTTTCAAATAACATAATCACAAAGTCCTATCACTTAGCATTTTGAACAAATTGCATTTTAATAAAGAGAGCATGTGCAATAATTATTTTAGTAGAGAATCCATCCGTGGAAATTCTACCAATGCATCCTTTTAATTGGGCGGCCTCCAATAACCACAACCATCGAGCTCGACGACTCGGGCAAAAATCCAAAACAGGCTAGGTGAGCCCTTCCACCATTTTTCCATACCACCCACAAGGTTTTTGAAATAGAACTAACTCAAGTTATGATTCCCATGTCCGCCTTTGACCAGTAGGCACGCACTGTTCAAACAGCTTTAGACTCTGCAGAGGTTGCACACTTTACCCACAAGAGATAGTCTACCCGTTACCCCCACATGATTCCGTAGTCACGTGGTTGGGCGACCGCCACAAGAACTGCTTCTAGCTATCTCGCCCTTTCCATCAATCCACCCATACGGGTTACGCCCATATGTTGTGCGGGATGTTCACCACAACGACTAGCGCAATGGCCCCGCCACAACGTCTAGCGCACTTGTAACTTCACCTTTTGGTGTCCTTCCAAGCCGGAGTATCTCCGACTTGTACGTTCTTCGTTCCCCTCCAAAGGAGATGACATCCAAGGTTTAATAACTTTACTAAGCCAAGTTGCACTTTGCGACTTGTGGTTGTACTTGTTTAACACAGAGGTCGTGACAAGATTAAGTCCTTAGGGTTATCTCGACGGTTCATTCCACAAGCCAACCAACCATGTGCTCTCGAGCACCCACCACCTCACCATCCGCCTGCATAAAGCTAGCATTAGGGTTTTGAGGAGGGAAACCAATTTATTTTCACAATCCTTTAGCCAATGGACCACGGTGACTACCCAAAACATTTTATGTTTAAGGAAATGATGATCGGGATATTTTAATATCCCCAAGATTTTAAGCAAGACTAGCATGTCGCTATACAACCTATAACTAGTATTACCATATAGTTACTAGGGTGACAAGGATTAATGGATTCAAGTTATCAAGGATGGCATAATAATTATTTAAACATCAAGTGGGCATTTAACTACCTTAAGCTTTAACATACATTTGATTAAGAATTAAAGCATGCATTTTGCTAATTTAAAAGAACATAATTTGCATAAAATGTAGGGGCAAAATGATCAAAGTATTGACTCGCCTTGGTTAAAGGCTAGGGATCTTGATCTTGATCACTTATGGGTCGCGTCTTCAAATCCTAATCGAAAGTCAATACCGGAAAAGACACAACGGCAAAGAGAGCAAATAAATAAATAAGGAACAATAAATAAACTCCAAATTAATCAAGTCCTATGCCATTAGCAAGATCTTGATTTAACAAATTTTTAGAAATTTACTTCATAATTTTTGGAGTTAAAATGGAAAAGATATGAATTACCAAAGGTTAGAAAGGAAATAAAAAGGGAAAAGAGGTTTGGGTCCACAGAATAGTCTTTGAACCGAGTCCATGTGAACAGGAGGCTCGGTCCATGGAAATGGTGGACTGCAGGCCCACGTGGCAGCCAAAGGGGAAGGGTTTAGAGCATGGCAAGTGGGGCCTCAATCCCTAACAAATCCCCAATTGATTTCTCAAATCAATTCCCATCCCAATGGCTCGCTCCTTTGCTACACAAAGACAAAGACAGGGGAGGGGTAGAGGAGGCGGGTGGAGGCCGGCGGCGTGGGGCGTGGCGGGCGGCAAGGCGGGTGGCGGCGGGTCGCTGGGGGGCGCGCGGACGGGAGGTGGTGGTGGCTCGGGAAGGCGGTGGGCGGCGTGGATGGCGGCGGCGACCAGGTGGCCGGCGGTGGAGCGGCTTCGGGGCGGCGCGACCGGCGAGGAGGCGGCAAGGCACGGCGCCAGCGAGGGAAGGCGTGGAGGAGGCCGGGCGGGTGGAAGCGGATGGCGGCGGCGGCTCTCGGGCGACACGGGCGGCGGTGGGGAGCGGCGAGCGACTCACCGCAACAGCCGACGAGACGAGGAGGCGCGGCTTCAGCTCGATCTACCGGAGTTTCGGGCGGCGTGGAGCTCAAGCATGGGGATGGAGGAGCTTTATAGGGCCACGGCGCGGAGGAGGAGGAGGGGGGCCCGGCGGGCAGCGCTGGGCGACGACGCAGGCGGAGCGACGTCTTGGGCGACGCAACAGAGCGGCAACAAGACGGGTTGGTGCGGCGACGTGACAAGGCGAGCACGCGGAGCAGGGGCGGCTGCAATGCTGCTGCAGCAGCAGCTGCGGCGCGAGTCTCCATGGCGGCGACCATCGAAGCGACGCTGCGTCTGACGGAAGAAGGAGGGAGAAAGGCGGGGGCACGAGGTAAGTCTTCCCAAAATGTTCGTTACAAATCCTACCCACCTTAAACGGAATCTCGACCCCGAGATTCGGACTGCTCCGAGAACAGGAACGGGTAGTCTTGCTTCAGTTGATCTTCGCGTTCCCAGGTGGCTTCCTTGGCTGAGTGGTGACTCCACTGGACCTTGCAAAGGCGGAAGACTTGGCGTCTTGTTCGCTTCTCGATGACGTCGAGGATCTTGATCGGATGCTCTGGTAGGTTAGATCTTGCTTTGAAGGGCGATGGCTTCAACAGGCGTCTGCTCTTCAGGTACTCTGAGACACTTCTTGAGCTGGGAGACGTGAAACACGTTGTGAACCTCTGACAGATGTTCCGGTAGCTCTAGCTGATAGGCCACTTCCCCACGCTTGGCGGTAATCGGGAATGGTCCTATATATCTGGGGGCGAGCTTGCCCTTTACTTTGAATCTTCGAGTTCCACGGTGGGGATACCTTGAGGTATACAACGCTCCAACTTCAAAAGTCAATTTCCTTCGACGGTTGTCGGCATAACTCTTTGTCTTGATAGCGGCTTGAAGGCGATCTCGATTAGTCGAACTTTCTCTTCACTTGCTTGAGGGTATCCGTCCAAATATATATCCTTCACCGATTGACCAATGCAGAGGGTTCGCATTTTCTACCATAAAGTGCTTCAAATGGGGACATTTTCGACTTGATGATAGTGTTATTGTAGGCAAACTTCGCATACTGGCAGACATTTCTCCCTACCATCAGAAATTCCAAAGCACAAGCTCAAGCATGTCTTCCAAAATCTGGTTTGTCCTTTCTCGTCCGACCATCGGTTCATGGATGATATGTCAGGTTTGAAATCGAGGTGTGTTCCAAGGGCATCATGCAAACTAGCCCAAAAATGTGAGGTGAATTGAGATCCTCGATCAGAGACTATCCTCTTGGGTACTCCATGTAGACACACGATACGAGCCATGTATAGCTCGGCTAACTTGTCTCCCTTGTAGGTTGTCTTTACTGGGATAAAATGGGCTACTTTGGTCAGTCTATCAACTATAACCCATACTGAGTCACATCCGGACTTGGTTCGGGGTAGACCGGTAATGAAATCCATTCCAATTTCTTCCCATTTCCACTGGGGAATTTGCAGGGGTTGAAGCAATCCTGCTGGCTTCTGATGTTCGGCCTTGATTCGTTGACATACATCACAACAGGCTACATACTCGGCGATATCTCTTTTCATGCGTGGCCACCAGTACAAAATCTTCATGTCTTGATACATCTTTGTACTGCCTGGATGTAGGGTATATGCTGAGCTGTGGGCTTCTTTCAGAATTAAATCCTTGAGTTCCTTTTGGTGGGGAACAAAGAGACGTGTCCCATACCATAGAATTCCTTGCTGGTCTTCGATCATCTTGGGGGCTTTTCCTTTAGCCATGAGACGCTTGAATCTTTGGACTCCCGGATGTTCCTTTTGAGCAGTCTTGATTTGCTCTTCCAAAGTTGGATGTGCTTCCATGGCGTCTGGGTTACCTTGCTCTATCAAACAGAGGTTGAGGGCTTCGAATTCCTTATAGAGCTCAGGTTGGTGTTCTTGAATCATAACATTATTGCAGTATGACTTGCGGCTTAATGCATCGGCAACTACATTAGCCTTCCGGGATGATAATGGACATCAAGTTGTAATCTTTTATTAACTCTAACCATCTTCTTTGCGAAGGTTGAGATCGATTGGGTAAAGATGTACTTGAGACTCTTGTGGTCCGTGTAGATATTACAATGATTTCCAATCAAATAGTGCCGCCAAATCTTGAGGCGTGCACTCTGCTTTACTAACTCTGTGTCATGAGTTGGATAGTTGTCTTCATGAGGGCGGTTGTGCGGATGCATAAGCTACAACTTTTCCTCCTTGCATAAGCACGCATCCAAGACCTTGGCGTGATGCATCACAATGAACTTCAAAGTCTTGATGAATGTCCGGCGGGTCAAACCGTGCGAAGTTAATTTCTTCTTCAATTCTCGAAACTTTTCTCACAAGCCTCGGTCCATTCATACTTCTTTTCCTTTTTAAGCGGTGGGTCATTGGTTTGGAGAGCTTTGAGAATCCTTCTATGAAGCGTCTGTAGTATCCGCTAAACCGAGAAAACTACGAACTTCACATCGATGTAGGTCAAGTTTCCAATCCATCACGGCTTCTACCTTGGCGGATCAATCGCTATTCCTCCTGCGGATACAATATGTCCGAGGAAACTGATTTCTTGAAGCCAAAATTCACATTTATCAGACTTGGCATAGAGCTCATGCTCTTTAAGCTTTTCCAGGACCAATTGTAGGTGTTCAGCATGTTCTTTCTTGGTCTTGGAATAGATCAAAATGTCGTCTATGAACACGACTACAAACTTATCCAGGTATTCCATAAATACCTTGTTCATCAGATTCATGAAATAGGCTGGTGCATTGGTTAAGCCAAACGACATGACTGTGAACTCAAACAAGCCATACCGGGTGGTAAAGGCTGTCTTAGGAATATCCTCATTCCTGATCTTGAGCTGGTGGTATCCTGATCGTAGGTCTATCTTGGAGAAAACTGAAGCTCCTGTCAACTGATCGAACAGGTCATCAATGCGGGGCAAGGGATACTTGTTCTTTATGGTCACTTCGTTGAGGGCTCTGTAATCCACACACAATCTGGCGGAACCATCTTTCTTCTTCACAAAGAGAACTGGTGAACCCCAGGGAGAAGAACTAGGTCTAATGAATCCTTTTTCTTGCAAGTCTTCAAGTTGTGTCTTCAACTCTTCGAGCTCGTCAGCGGCCATTCTGTACGGTCTCTTGGCAATTGGGGCCGTCCCTGGCTTCAAGTTGATCACAAACTCGATATCTCTGTCAGGGGGCATGCATGGCAATTCTTCTGGGAAAACCTCGGGGTAAGCTTGGACTACAGGGCGCCGTCTCTAGGGACATCTCTCCAAGATGGTGGATTGTTCGAACCAACGGAGAGGAACGATCCACACTAATCCTATGGTGGTTTCGGGATCTTTGGCAAGTACCACTTTCTGTTGGCGCAATCTATTAGTCCATGATACGCGGCCAACCAATCCATCCCTAGGATGATATCCAAAGTCCGAGATTCTAGCACTAGAAGGAGGCTAGGAATCGAGTCTTCCAAAGCAATCTCTACTCGGGACTAACGAGGTAGCATATAGGGGTCCCCGGTGAACTAAGTACCACGGGTTTCTTTAACTTATAGGTCGGCAACTTAAGCCTTTCAACAAACTTTCTTGAAACAAAAGAGTCTAAGCTCGAGAATCAAACAAAACTTGTCTTGGTATTGAATTAACAGAGAACGTGCCCATTAGCACTCCATGACATCTTGTGCCTCCTCGTGATGACATGATTCACACGGCCACGACTTTGCGATGGGGTAGACCTTGAAGCTTGACAAGTCTGGTGGCTCTTACTTGAGCCGAGGTCCGACCTTGAATTGCAGCTGCCTCTGGGTTGTTCTTTGGGGCGGGTTGCTGCGATGAGGGCACCGATTGGCAAAGTGTCCTTTTTCTCCGCAAGCAAAACAAAGGAGGTTAGTGCTTTGGGTTGGTGTGGCGGGGTGTCGATGAGGGCGGAGAGTGCGAAACCACTTCCTTGGGGCCTTGGAGAGGAACTTTTACGAGGTGTGGCGGAAGATTTAAAAGAAGAACGCCTGAAGGTTGACTTCGGAAAAGTTGCCTTGTGATTTCGAAAGGCATCTTCCTCTTGCGGCTAGTTTCGCTAACTTATTCTCATTTTCCAAGAAGAGGGCCTTGTTGATCAACCGATGGAAGTTGGCATAGTCATGGAGGATAAGCTTTCCACGCATGTCACTACGCATACCTTCCACAAAGCGGTCTATCTTTTCTTCCTCATCACCACGTCATTGGGGGCGTGGCGGGAAAAGCTGGTAAACTTAGTGACATACTCGTTGACCGTCATATGTCCTTGTTTAAGAGTTCGAACTCGTTCTTCTTGATCTCATGGTACCGCAGCACAAAATTGGTTCGAAGGCGGTTTTGAATTCTGACCAAGGAATTGGATGCCAAGCTGGTTCATTTTCAACAAGAGGTGTTTCAACAACTTCTTCTTCCACGGCTTCATCGGCGGAGGCTGCTGGTTCTCCATTCGTGGATCCTACTACTACAGTTCTCATTCTTTGCATCTTCTTCTTCATCTTCCGTCCTTCATCACTTCTAGCGGCAAGGTAATTCTCCCACCATGCAACAAGCGGCACCTTTCGGTGGTGGGTAGCAAAGTCCACCTTATCCGTGATCGAACAACAGCAAGTCTAAGCTTCTTTTCGGTATCCCCGAGCCAATCTTGACTTCAAGAGGTTCATTAAATTGCTTCAAAAGTGAGAGGTCTTGTTCTTAGGAAGTCGGCGAGTTTGGAGTGGCGGCCACAGTGTCTGAATCTTGATTGTTGAGCAAGGCTGGAGAATCTGAGTCTGTTCAAGATTACTTGTGCCATGGTCGGGTGAGCTGGTGGTGGGGGAGGTAGCTCTTGTCCTTGTCCACGACCACGGCCACGACCACGGCCTCGACCGATTACAAAGGCTCCACGGGTGGGCGGAGGCTCTTCTTGGCGGCATCTGAGGAAAAACCGAGATTTAGAACTAGAGAGAAACAGGGAGGGGTATATGAGGGTTCACTAGCCCTCTAAGGCACACACAGAAGAACATAAACCAAACGAGAAGATCAAATAAGTACAATACAAAGCCTAGAATGGCTGCATTATATTATGGGGGTTAGGTGTTACATGACTAACAAACAAAGCTTATATGCTAAGCCAAGTCATGACACAGATACATGCATCTCGTCTACAAAAGAAAAACAAAAGTGCTTGCAACCCAAAATACTGCCTAGCAAGCACTGCCGGCTAACCTAGACCATCCCAACTACTCCAACGGGGACTCGGGCGGGGCGGCTCGATCAAGCTCGGCGAGCCGTAATGACTTTCGCCGGCGTCGCGGAGAACAGTGAGGTCATGCGTCACGCTGAACGCCTGAAGGTCGTCGAAGGGCGGCGATCGGGCGTCAGACGCTCTTCTGCTGATCATCTGGTGCGGGCTCCTCGAAGCGAAGAGGTTGGTTCTTGCGTCCCGCTGGAAGGAAGGCCGGAAGGAACCGAGCCGAGTCGGGCCGAGCCGAGCCGAGCCGGCGGCGCCGCAAGGGCGGCAAGTGGGCGTGCTACTCTACGCAAGTCGGCGTCTCTCCGTAGTGACGGTGTCTCTCTCCATCTGGCAGCAAAGAGGCTTCATCACTTCGGTCGGCTTAGCGCGGAGGGTGTCGGAGTGGCTTCCGCCATGCCGGCGAAAGCGTCCGAGTGGCGGACCTCGTCGTGAAGAGTGGATCTTGTAAACCATCGCTGGGTCACCGCACAGTGGGTCGGCGGGCTCGTTGTCGATGGCGACGGCGGACTCGAAAGCGCCGTCCGTCGGGGAGGTACGGAAAGAAGAGAACGGTGATCCGCGCAGGAGGTCCTCGTGTATCCAGCACAGGCGGGTGATGGCGACACGGGCTGCATCCTGGATGGCGTCGGGGATGTTGCGACGAGGGGCCTCGGCCTGGAAGGTGTGAGCTACGAACTCGCCAGTCCTAGGATAGAGGAAGACCTCCATCTCCCAGGACTCGTGAGCCATGACCCTTGTCCTTCGGCCTCTGTAGATCGGAGGGTGGATGAAACCAAGTTCCACCATTAGTTGGCGAAGGAGCTCGGCGAATCCGCCGTCATGTTCTCCATGTGAGCTATGGTCCCATGGGCCGGCAGCTGGAGAGGAAGCCATCTACAAATTTTGAAACAAGAGAAGGGGTTAGTAACACTTAATGAGAATAGAGATGAGTAAGGAACTAGGAATGATGAGTAGAAGCAATAAGTACTCTATATTTTGATAAAAATTTTCTTAGATTTTAAAAATAAGATCCAAGTCCTTAAGGCAATCGACCAATCTAACTAGGGTCCTCTGTCGTCAGATGCTCGATACCCGACTCTGTCGGACCGGATTTCGTGAATCCAAATCCTCTGTGAAATTTCATGCTATTCACTGGATCGATAGCTAGCACTTCACAAGACACATTCTTGAATCATTCATACAAGCGTAAACTGAAATATTAAAATATTACAACCAATCTGCGTAACATAGACCACGTCGGGTCGAGTTTTACAAAAGGGCCGAAAGGTGCCAAATGGATTACATCACAAAAGAGCGTGAACTATAAGCGGAAGCAAAAGGCGAGTAGGGCTCATCTCACACGAACAGCGATCGGGTAACCCGTGTCTGACGGATATTAACCATGGGTTGGATAATATCGGTTATGCGCTAATACCAACGAAGTCTACTTAGATCGGGCGAGACCTAGACTACGACTATGCTACTCCTCGTCATAGCCTTGTCCATCATCTTCGGGCCGTCGTAGAAGGCGTAGTCTCCATCGTCTTCATTATCTCAAGGGTTGGGGAGAAGCGAGAATGAGCACTACTACCGTGCTTATGAGCCAACACACAATGCAATTATATACATGCAAGGCTTAACAAGGATGGCTCGGGTTCTTTTATTTGCGAAAGCAACTTTTCAAATATCATAATCACAAAGTCCTATCACTTAGCATTTTGAACAAATTGCATTTTAATAAAGAGAGCATGTGCAATAATTATTTTAGTAGAGAATCCATCCGTGGAAATTCTACCAATGCATCCTTTTAATTGGGCGGCCTCCAATAACCACAACCATCGAGCTCGGCGACTCGGGCAAAAATCAAAAGCAGGGCTAGGTGAGCCCTTCCACCATTTTCCATACCACCCACAAGGTTTTTGAAATAGAACTAACTCAAGTTATGATTCCCATGTCCGCCTTTTGACCGTAAACACTACTGCTCAAACAGCTTTTAGACTCTGCAGAGGTTGCACACTTTACCCACAAGAGATAGTCTACCGTTACCCACATGATTCCAGTAGTCATGTGGTTGGGCGGCAAATCACGATAACCTTTCTAGCTATCTCGCCCTTTCCATCAATCCACCCATACGGGTTCGCCCATATGTTGTGCGGGATGTTCACCACAACGACTAGCGCAATGCCCCGCCACAACGTCTAGCGCACTGTAACTTCACCTTTTGGTGTCCTTCCAAGCCGAGTATCTCCGCACTTGTACGTTCTTCGTTCCCCTCCAGTGAGATGACATCCAAGGTTTAATAACTTTACTAAGCCAAGTTGCACTTTGCAGACTTGTGGTTGTACTTGTTTAACACAGGAGGTCGTGACAAGATTAAGTCCTTAGGGTTATCTGGACGGTTCATTCCACAAGCCAACCAACCATGTGCTCCCTGAGCACCCACCACCTCACCATCCGCCCAGACAAAGCTAGCATTAGGGTTTTGAGGAGGGAAACCAATTTATTTTCACAATCCTTTAGCCAATGGACCACCAGTGACTACCCAAAACATTTTATGTTTAAGGAAATGATGATCGGGATATTTTAATATCCCAGTACTTAAGCAAGACTAGCATGTCGCTTAAGTACAACCTATAACTAGTATTACCATATAGTTACTAGGGTGACAAGGATTAATGGATTCAAGTTATCAAGGATGGCATAATAATTATTTAAACATCAAGTGGGCATTTAACTACCTTAAGCTTTAACATACATTTGATTAAGAATTAAAGCATGCATTTTGCTAATTTAAAAGAACATAATTTGCATAAAATGTAGGGGCAAAATGATCAAAGTATTGACTCGCCTTGGTTAAAGGCTAGGGATCTTGATCTTGATCACTTATGGTCGCCATGCGTCTTCAAATCCTAATCGGCGTCAATCTGGAAAAGACACAGCGGCAAAGAGAGCAAATAAATAAATAAGGAACAATAAATAAACTCCAAATTAATCAAGTCCTATGCCATTAGCAAGATCTTGATTTAACAAATTTTTAGAAATTTACTTCATAATTTTTGGAGTTAAAATGGAAAAGATATGAATTACCAAAGGTTAGAAAGGAAATAAAAAGGGAAAAAGAGGTTTGGGTCCACAGAATAGTGCTGAACCGAGTCCATGTGAACAGGAGGCTCGGGTCCATGGAAATGGTGGACTGCAGGGCCCACGTGGCAGCCAAAGGGGGAAGGGTTTAGAGCATGGCAAGTGGGGCCCTCAATCCCTAACAAATCCCCAATTGATTTCTCAAATCAATTCCCATCCCAAATGGGCCTGCTCCCTTTGCTACACAAAGACAAAGACAGGGGAGGGTAGAGGAGGCGCCGGGTGGAGGCGGGCGTGGGCGGGGCGGGCGGCGGTGGCGGGCGGTCGCTGGGGGGCGCAAGGACGGGAGGTGGTGGTGGCTCGGGGAAGGCAAGCGGCGGGCGGCGTGGATGGCGGCGGCAGCGGCTGGCCGGTGGAGCGGCTGGGGAGGGCGGCCTTGCCGGCGAGGCGAGGCTGGCGCACGGCGCCAATGAGGAAGGCGTGGAGGCGGGCGGCGGGTGGAGCGGATGGCGGCGGCGGCTCCTGCGGCGACCTGGCAGGCGGTGGGGAAGCGGCAAGCGACTCACCGCAAATGACGAGACGAGGAGGCGCGCGCTTCACTCGATCTACCGGAGCTCGGGCGTGGGGAGCTCAAGCATGGGGATGGAGGGAGCTTTATAGGGGCCACGGCGGGAGGAGGAGGGGGGCCCGGCCGGCCGCGGCATGCGCGGCGACGTCTCGAGGCGGCGTCTTGTGAGCGGCGGGCAACAGAGCGGCAACAAGACGGGTTGGTGCGGCGACGTGACAAGGCGAAAGCACGCGGGAGCAGGTGGGCTGCAGCTGCTGCCGCAGCAGCAGCGGCGTGTGGCGCGAAGTCTCCATGGCGGCGACCACCGTAGCGACGTCGGGCTGCGACGGAAGAAGGAGGGGAGAAAGGCGGGGGGGCACGGAGGTAAGTCTTCCCAAAATGTTCGTTACAAATCCTACCCACCTTAAACGGAATCTCGACCTCGAGATTGGATTGCTCCGAGAACAGAACAGGTAGTCTTGCTTGATTGATCTTGGCGTTCCCGTGTGGCTTCCTTGGTGAGTGGTGACTCCTTCGACCTTGCAAAGGCGGAAGACTTGGCGTCTTGTTAAGCTTCTCGATGGCGTCGAGGATCTTGATCGGTGCTCTGGTAGGTTTGATCTTCTTTGAAGGCGATGGCTTCAACGGGCGTCTGCTCTTCAGGTACCCTGAGACACTTCTTGAGCTGGGAAACGTGAAACACGTTGTGAACCTCTGACAGATGTTCCGGTAGCTCTAGCTGATAGGCCACTTCCCCACGCTTGGCGGTAATCGGGAATGGTCCTATATATCTGGGGGCGAGCTTGCCCTTTACTTTAAATCTTCGAGTTCCACGAAGTGGGGATACCTTGAGGTATACAACGTCTCCAACTTCAAAAGTCAATTTCCTTCGACGGTTGTCGGCATAACTCTTTGTCTTGACCGGCTTGAAGGCGATCTCGATTAGTCGAACTTTCTCTTGACTTGCTTGAGGGTATCCGTCCAAATATATATCCTTCACGATTGACCAATGCAGAGGGTTCTCAGATTTTCTACCATAAAGTGCTTCAAATGGGGACATTTTCAGACTTGGTGATAGTCATTATTGTAGGCAAACTTCGGCATCTGGCAGACATTTCTCGATCTCTTGTAAATTCCAAAGCACAAGCTCGAAGCATGTCTTCCAAAATCTGGTTTGTCCTTTACAGTCGACCATCGATTCATGGATGATATCTTTGTCTTTGAAATCAAGGTGTGTTCCAAGGGCATCATGCAAACTAGCCCAAAATGTGAGGTGAATTGAGATCCTCGATCGAGACTATCCTCTTGGGTACTCCATGTAGACACGATCTGAGCCATGTATAGCTCGGCTAACTTGTCTCCCTTGTAGGTTGTCTTTCTTTGGGATAAAATGGGCTACTTTGGTCATCTATCAACTATAACCCATCTTGAGTCACATCCGACTTGGTTAGGGGTAGACCGATAATGAAATCCATTCAATTTCTTCCCATTTCCTTTGGGAATTTGCGGGGTTGAAGCAATCCTGCAGGCTTCGATGTTCGGCCTTGATTCGTTGACATACATCTGTGAGGCTACATACTCGGCGATATCTCTTTTCATGCGTGGCCACCAAGACAAAATCTTCATGTCTTGATACATCTTTGTCTTGCTGGATGTAGGGTATATCTTTGTTGTGGGCTTCTTCGAATTAAATCCTTGAGTTCCTTTTGGTGGGGAACAAAGAGACGTGTCCCATACCATAGAATTCCTTGTCGGGTCTTCGATCATCTTGGGGCTTTTCCTTTAGCCATGAGGCGCTTGAATCTTTGGACTCCGGATGTTCCTTTTGAGCGATCTTGATTTGCTCTTCCAAAGTTGGATGTGCTTCCATGGCGTCTGGGTTACCTTGCTCTATCAAACGAGAGGTTGAGGGCTTGAATTCCTTATAGAGCTCAAAGGTTGGTGTTCTTGAATCATAACATTATTGCGGTATGACTTGCGGCTTAATGCATCGGCAACTACATTAGCCTTTCCGGGATGATAATGGACATCAAGTTGTAATCTTTTATTAACTCTAACCATCTTCTTTGCGAAGGTTGAGATCAGATTAGGTAAAGATGTACTTGAGACTCTTGTGGTCGTGTAGATATTACAATGATTTCCAATCAAATAGTGCCGCCAAATCTTGAGGCGTGCACTCTGCTTTGCTAACTCTGTGTCATGAGTTGGATAGTTGTCTTCATGAGGCGAAGTTATGCGGATGCATAAGCTACAACTTTTCCTCCTTGCATAAGCACGCATCCAAGACCTTGGCGTGATGCATCACAATGAGACTTCAAAGTCTTGATGAATGTCTGGCGAGGTCAAAAGCTGGTGCGAGTTAATTTCTTCTTCAATTCTCGAAACTTTTCTCACAAGCCTCGGTCCATTCATACTTCTTTTCCTTTTTAAGCAAATGGGTCATTGGTTTGGAGAGCTTTGAGAATCCTTCTATGAAGCGTCTGTAGTATCCGCTAAACCGAGAAAACTACGAACCATCACTTGATGTAAATTTGTTTCCAATCCATCACGGCTTCTACCTTGGCGGATCAATCTGCTATTCCTCCTGCGGATACAATATGTCCGAGGCTGATTTCTTGAAGCCAAAATTCACATTTCTTGTACTTGGCATAGAGCTCATGCTCTTTAAGCTTTTCGAGGACCAATTGTAGGTGTTCAAGATGTTCTTTCTTGGTCTTGGAATAGATCAAAATGTAGATCTATGAACACGACTACAAACTTATCGGTATTCCATAAATACCTTGTTCATCGATTCATGAAATAAGTTTGGTGCATTGGTTAAGCCAAACGACATGACTGTGAACTCAAACAAGCCATACCGGGTGGTAAAGGCTGTCTTAGGAATATCCTCATTCCTGATCTTGAGCTGGTGGTATCCTGATCGTAGGTCTAATCTGGGAGAAAACTGAAGCTCTGTCAACTGATCGAACAGGTCATCAATGCGGGGCAAGGGATACTTGTTCTTTATGGTCACTTCGTTGAGGGCTCTGTAATCCACACACAATCTGGCGGAACCATCTTTCTTCTTCACAAAGAGAACTGTGAACCCGGGGAGAAGAACTAGGTCTAATGAATCCTTTTTCTTGCAAGTCTTCAAGTTGTGTCTTCAACTCTTCGAGCTCGCTCGTGACCATTCATGCGGTCTCTTGGCAATTGGGGCCGTCCACGGCTTCAAGTTGATCACAAACTCGATATCTCTGCTGGGGGCATGCAGCAATTCTTACAGGAAAACCTCGGGTAGCTTGGACTCAAAGTCGTCTCTAGGGACATCTCTCCAAGATGGTGGATTGTTCGAACCAAAGGAGAGGAACGATCCACACTAATCCTATGGTGGTTTCAGGATCTTTGGCAAGTACCACTTTCTGTTGGCGCAATCTATTAGTCCATGATCTGTGCCAACCAATCCATCCCTAGGATGATATCCAAAGTCTGAGATTCTAGCACTAGAAGGGAGGCTAGGAATCGAGTCTTCAAAGCAATCTCTACTCTGGGACTAACTGAGGTAGCATATAGGGGTCCCCCGGGTGAACTAAGTACCACGGGTTTCTTTAACTTATAGGTCGGCAACTTAAGCCTTTCAACAAACTTTCTTGAAACAAAAGAGTGCGAAGCTCCAGAATCAAACAAAACTTGTCTTAGTCTTGAATTAACAGAGAACGTACCCATTAGCACTCCCGCGGCATCTTGTGCCTCCTCAGCGGTGACATGATTCACACGGCCACGACTTTGCGATGGGGTAGACCTTGAAGCTTGACAAGTCTGGTGGCTCTTACTTGGAGCTGAGGTCCGACCTTGAATTGCAGCGGCTCCTGGGTTGTTCTTTGGGGCAGGGTTGCTGCGATGAGGGCACTGATTGGCAAAGTGTCCTTTTTCTCCGCAAGCAAAACAGTGGAGGTTAGCTGCTTTGGGTTGGTCGTGGCGGGGTGTCGATGAGGGCGAGAGTGTCGAAACCACTTCCTTGGGGCCTTGGAGAGGAACTTTTCTCGAGGTGTGGCGGCGAAGATTTAAAAGAAGAACGCCTGAAGGTTGACTTCGGGAAAAGTTGCCTTGTGATTTACGGAAGGCATCTTCCTCTTGCGGCTAGTTTCGCTAACTTATTCTCATTTTCCAAAGAAAGAGGGCCTTGTTGATCAACTGATGGAAGTTGGCATAGTCATGGAGGATAAGCTTTCCACGCATGTCACTACGCATACCTTCCACAAAGCGGTCTATCTTTTCTTCCTCATCAGCTACGTCATTGGGGGCGTAGCGGGAAAGCTGGGTAAACTTAGTGACATACTCGTTGACCGTCATATGTCCTTGTTTAAGAGTTCTGAACTCGTTCTTCTTCAGTCTCATGGTACCGGCAGGCACAAAATTGGTTCTGAAGGCGGTTTTGAATTCTAACCAAGGAATTGGATGCCAAGCTGGTTCATTTTCAACAAGAGGTGTTTCAACAACTTCCTCTTCCACGGCAATGGCGGAAGGCTACCGGTTCTCCATTCGTGGATCCTACTACTTCTGGTTCTGTTGCTGCATCTTCTTCTTCATCTTCTGGTCCTTCATCACTTCTAGCGGCAAGGTAATTCTCCCACCATGCAGCGGCGGCACCTTTCAGCTGGTGGGTAGCAAAGTCCACCTTATCCGCATCGGAGCAACGGGCAAGTCTAAGCTTCTTTTCAGTATCCCTGAGCCAATCTTCGGCTTCAAGAGGTTCATTAGCTGCTTCAAAAGTGAGAGGTCTTGTTCTTAGGAAGTCAGCGAGTTTGGAGTGGCGGCCGGCAGGTCCTGAATGCTGATTGTTGAGCAAGGCCTGGAGAATCTGAGTCTGTTGCAGCATTACTTGTGCCATGGTCGGGTGAGCTGGTGGTGGGGGAGGTAGCTCTTGTCCTTGTCCACGACCACGGCCACGACCACGGCCTCGACCAGTTGCAAAGGCTCCACGGGCTGGGGCGGAGGCTCTTCTTGGCGGCATCCTGAGGAAAAACTGAGATTTAGAACTAGAGAGAAACAGGGAGGGGTATATGAGGGTTCACTAGCCCTCTAAGGCACACACAGAAGAACATAAACCAAACGAGAAGATCAAATAAGTACAATACAAAGCCTAGAATGGCTGCATTATATTATGGGGGTTAGGTGTTACATGACTAACAAACAAAGCTTATATGCTAAGCCAAGTCATGACACAGGATACATGCATCTCGTCTACAAAAGAAAAACAAAAGTGCTTGCAACCCAAAATACTGCCTAGCAAGCACTGCCGGCTAACCTAGACCATCCCAACTACTCCAACGGGACTCGGGCGGGCGGCTCGATGGCTCGACGAGCCGAATACTTCGGTGGCGACGGCGGAGAACGGCCGGCTGCGTCCACGCTGACGCCAACGCCAAAGGTCGTCGAAGGGCGGCGGATCAAGCGCCAGACGCCTCTTCGCGCAGATCATCTGGTGCGGGCTCCTCGGGGCGAAGAGGTTGGTTCTTGGCCCCGCCGCTTTGGGGAAGGCCGGGAAGGAACCGAGCCGAGTCGGGCCGAGCCGAGCCGAGCAGGCGTGGCGCTCGCAAGGGCGGCGAAAGTGAGGCGTCTACCTACCAAGTCTGCGCGTCTCTCTCCGTAGTGACGGTGTCTCTCTCCCATCTGGCAGCGAAAGAGGGCTTCATCACTTCGTCCAGTTGGCGCGAGGGTGTCGGAGTGGGCCGCCGCGGCGAAAAGCGCCCGAGGCGGACGACTCGTCGGCGAAGGAGTGGATCTTGTAAACCATCGCTGGGTCACCGCACCGTGGGTCGGCGGGGCTCGTTGTCGATGGCGACGGCGGACTCGGAAGCGCCGTCCGTCGGGGAGGTACGGAAGAAGTCGAACGGTGATCCGCGCAGAGGTCCTCGTGTATCCAAAGACTGGCGGGTGATGGCGACACGGGCTGCATCTGGATGGCGTCGGGGATGTTGCGACGAGGGCCTCGGCTTTGAAGGTGTGAGCTACTGAACTCGCCGGATCCTAGGATAGAGGAAGACCTCCATCTCCCGGGACTCGTGAGCTATGACCCTTGTCCTTGGCCTCTGAGATCGGAGGGTGGATGAAACCAAGTTCCACCATTAGTTGGCGAAGGAGCTCGGCGAATCCGCCGTCATGTTCTCCATGTGAGCTATGGTCCCATGGGCCTAAATGGAGAGGAAGCCATCTACAAATTTTGAAACAAGAGAAGGGTTAGTAACACTTAATGAGAATAGAGATGAGTAAGGAACTAGGAATGATGAGTAGAAGCAATAAGTACTCTATATTTTGATAAAAATTTTCTTAGATTTTAAAAATAAGATCCAAGTCCTTAAGGCAATCGACCAATCTAACTAGGGTCCTCTGATCAGATGCTCGATACCCGCTCTGTCGGACCCGGATTTCGTGAATCCAAATCCTCTGTGAAATTTCGTGCTATTCCTGGATCAAGAGCTAGCACTTCACAAACACACATTGTCAATCATTCATACAAGCGTAAACTGAAATATTAAAATATTACAACCAATGCGTAACATAGACCACGTCGGGTCGAAGTTTACAAAAGGGCCGAAAGCAGGCCAAATGGATTACATCACAAAAGAGTAACGTGAACTATAAGCGGAAGCAAAAGGCGAGTAGGGCTCATCTCACACAGAACAGCGACGGGGTAACCGTGTCTGACGGATATTAACCATGGGTTGGATAATATCGGTTATACGCTAATACCAACGAAGTCTACTTAGACTGGCGAGACCTAGACTACGAGACTATGCTACTCCTCGTCATAGCCTTGTCCATCATCTTCTGGGCCGTCGTAGAAGGCGTAGTCTCCATCGTCTTCATTATCTGAAGGGTTGGGGGAGAAGCGAGAATGAGCACTACTACCGTGCTCGCGAGCCAACACACAATGCAATTATATACATGCAAGGCTTAACAAGGATGGCTCGGGTTCTTTTATTTGCGAAAGCAACTTTTCAAATATCATAATCACAAAGTCCTATCACTTAGCATTTTGAACAAATTGCATTTTAATAAAGAGAGCATGTGCAATAATTATTTTAGTAGAGAATCCATCCGTGGAAATTCTACCAATGCATCCTTTTAATTGGAGCGGCCTCCAATAACCACAACCATCGAGCTCGGCGACTCGGGCAAAAATCCAAAACAGGCTAGGTGAGCCCTTCCACCATTTTTCCATACCACCCACAAGGTTTTTGAAATAGAACTAACTCAAGTTATGATTCCCATGTCCGCCTTTGACCGAGAGGCACGGTACATTCAAACAGCTTTAGACTCTGCAGAGGTTGCACACTTTACCCACAAGAGATAGTCTACATTACCCCCACATGATTAGTAGTCACGTGGTTGGGCGGCAAATCAAATAACTGTTCTAGCTATCTCGCCCTTTCCATCAATCCACCCATACGGGTTACGCCCATATGTTGTGCGGGATGTTCACCACAACGACTAAGCCTTGGTGCCCCGCCACAACGTCTAGCGCATTTGTAACTTCACCTTTTGGTGTCCTTCCAAGCCGGAGTATCTCCAAGACTTGTACGCTTCTTCGTTCCCCAAAGGAGATGACATCCAAGGTTTAATAACTTTACTAAGCCAAGTTGCACTTTGCGGACTTGTGGTTGTACTTGTTTAACACAGAGGTCGTGACAAGATTAAGTCCTTAGGGTTATCTCGGACGGTTCATTCCACAAGCCAACCAACCATGTGCTCCTCGAGCACCCACCACCTCACCATCCGCCTGCATAAAGCTAGCATTAGGGTTTTGAGGAGGGAAACCAATTTATTTTCACAATCCTTAGCCAATGGACCACCAATGACTACCCAAAACATTTTATGTTTAAGGAAATGATGATCGGGATATTTTAATATCCCAAGATTAAGCAAGACTAGCATGTCGCTAGTACAACCTATAACTAGTATTACCATATAGTTACTAGGGTGACAAGGATTAATGGATTCAAGTTATCAAGGATGGCATAATAATTATTTAAACATCAAGTGGGCATTTAACTACCTTAAGCTTTAACATACATTTGATTAAGAATTAAAGCATGCATTTTGCTAATTTAAAAGAACATAATTTGCATAAAATGTAGGGGCAAAATGATCAAAGTATTGACTCGCCTTGGTTAAAGGCTAGGGGATCTTGATCTTGATCAGCTTGCGGGTCGCCGGCGTCTTCAAATCCTAATCGAAAGTCAATACCGAAAAGACACAACGGCAAAGAGAGCAAATAAATAAATAAGAACAATAAATAACTCCAAATTAATCAAGTCCTATGCCATTAGCAAGATCTTGATTTAACAAATTTTAGAAATTTACTTCATAATTTTTGGAGTTAAAATGGAAAAGATATGAATTACCAAAGGTTAGAAAGGAAATAAAAAGGGAAAAAGAGGTTTGGGTCCACAGAATAGTCTGAACCGAGTCCATGTGAACAGGAGGCTCGGGTCCATGGAAATGGTGGACTGCAGGCCCACGTGGCAGCCAAAGGGGAAGGGTTTAGAGCATGGCAAGTGGGGCCTCAATCCCTAACAAATCCCCAATTGATTTCTCAAATCAATTCCCATCCCAAATGGGCTCGCTCCTTTGCTACACAAAGACAAAGACAGGGGAGGGTAGAGAGGCCTTCGGGTGGGCGGCGGGCGGCGTGCGCGGCGGCGGCGGCAGTGGTCGCTGGCAGCGGCGTGCGGCGGACGGAGGGTGGTGGCTCGGGAAAGCGGCCTTGCGCGGCGGCGTGGATGGCGGCGCAGACGGTGGCCGTGGTGGAGCGGCTTCGAGGGCGGCAAGACCGGCGAGAGGCCAGGCGGCACGGCGCGCCGAGGGAAGGCGTGGAGGAGGCCGCGGCGGTGGAAGCGGATGGCGGCGGCTCGGCGACACGGCGGTGGGGGAGCGCAGCGACTCACCGCAACAATGACGGACGAGGAGGCGCGCGGCTGCAGCTCTGGATCTCACGGAGCTCGGGCGGCGTGGAGCTCAAGCATGGGGATGGAGGGAGCTTTATAGGGGCACGGCGGGAGGAGGAGGGGGCCCGGCCGAGCGCGGTGGCACGTCGCGACGCAGGCGGCGTCTTGGCTGCGGGCGACAGCAGAGCGGCAACAAGACGGGTTGGTGCGGCGACGTGACAAAGCGAAAGCACGCGGGAGCAGTGGGCTGCTGTTGCTGCTGCAGCAGCGGCGTGTGGCGCGAGTCTCCATGGCGACGACCACCATGAGCGACGCCGAGGCTGCGTCACGGGAAGAAGGAGGGAGAAAGGCAGGGGGCCTGGAGGTAAGTCTTCCCCAAAATGTTCGTTACAGTGAGATTCTACAATTACAAACTATAAGGATCTACATGCGAAAAGAGAATTTTCGAAGGGCTTGTAGTTGGAAGAAGACCACGCCGCCGTGGATGAGTTTGGTGGATCGGGAGGAGATGCCGAGGAGAAGTCCTCCACCTAGACGAGGCCGACGCGAGGCAGCGGTTCGACGCCAAGATCCGTGGCTCAGCTGGAGGTGGACCCGCCAAGCCGCCATCGCTTGGCGCGAGGGAGGGTCGGCCGAGCTGGCCACCTGCGCCGCGCGCGGCTCGAGGGCCGCGAGGAGGATCGGAGGCGACGCAGACGCAGACGGCCAGCATGGCGGCGGCAAGCGCGGAGGCGCCGCCCATGCGACGGGAGACGCCACGCGCCATGGCGTCGGACTCGTGGCGTGGATTTGCTCCGTTGGGTTGCGCTCTGGGAGCGAGGACCATGACTCACACGAGGCGAGGAGGTAAAGAGGAAGGAGAGAAAAGTGGCATCGGTTTTGTTAGTGGATCCCGCGAGTTGGGATAAATTACTCGATGGAGATGGAAATAGGCCGGGTCGACCCACTGAACCGCATGGACATTTTTGCTCTTTTGCAAGTGAATAAACGATGGGTTTCAGTATTTAGCCAAATTTCAAACTAAAGTTTTAGGGAAATATTTTCAGTCAAGACATAATTGGTTTCAGTATTTTTTTCCCCATGTTGAAGATGATACATGGTGTATTATTAAGTTTTTTTCCGGTTGATAGTGGAAGTTCGAATGGTGTAACCTAGTGGTGGTCAGATGGGTCGTGCCAGCTGGGACAGCTTGAGGCACCGCACTGTTGGCCCGGTCCAGTCATGACACTGCCCACACTTTTTATGGATTGTGCTTGGCCTGCAAAGAAGGCGTCTGCGTGCTTGGGCCGCCACCAACGCATGGGGGCGGCCCGACCACGACGACACGATGGTCATGCCGTGCCAAGCACGGCACAACCCATCTGGCCCGCGCGCGGAGAGGCCGAGCCAGCAAGTCACCGAGGGAGGGAGTCGAGAGGAGAGGAGGGCAGGGCGACGCCGGTGCAGAGGAAGAAGGGGCCGGCGTGGAGGAAGAAAGAGAAGGAGAGAGAGGAAGAGGAGGAGGAGAACGGAGTGGCGCCGATGCGGAGGAAGAAGGGGCCGCCGTGGAGGAAGAGGAGGAGGAGGGTGGGGCAGCGCCGGCGCGGAGGAAGAAGGGGCCGGTGCGGAGGGAGAAGGAGGAGGAGGCGGCGTGGCATAGGCCGGTGCGTAGGGAAGAGGCCGGGAGGAGAGGAGGAGGCGGCGTGGCCGCTCGGGAGGAGGGAGGCCGGGAGGGCGGCCGGCGTGGGGTGGCGTGGAGGTGGGCAAGATCACAGGCGACTACCAACATGCAAAGCTGCAAGGGCGCAGGCGGCATATCGGTAGTGGGGGGAAAGGGGGAGGCCAAGCGGGCCGCACCGACACGGTAGGTCTTGCCTAGCACGGCACAGCCTGGGGGAAATCTGCCCGTTGGGCGATTTTTGATCTTTTTTTTATCGTTTGAGGTTTAAAAATAGCAAAAAAAAATCCAAAAAAAAATCCTGAAATGTTTTATGTAAATAGCCACCATACCTCCGTCCCCTCATTCAGCACTCATCTATTCCTCAATCTCTTTTTGAAATTATGTTTTACAAATTCAAATTCATTGTGAGATCATTTGGCAAAATCCAAAAAAAAATTGTGCCAAAATTTGGAATATTCAATTTTTGGCAGCGAGTTAGTAAAAGAGGTACAATACTATTTTTTGAATAATTTTATTTTTATTATTTGTTATGCTAAGATGAAAGTAATAATAGTGTTAGTTTCGATTTTGTAGTTTTCGTTATGGAAAGTTACGATAGTTTTGCTCTTATTGATTACAGACTTTCATCGGAGGAAGTTGCATCCATGGAGACTGTGGCTGCCTCAAACCAATCGAAGTTGTTAGCGGAAGGGCAATGTAGAGTTCCATCATCAGGCTACACGGCAACATCTTCGTTGGCGACCACGAGAGCAAAGAGGTCGATGTCGTCTACATCGGGAGTGAGAGAATTTTGACAAGATAACCAAACCAGACGCATAGGGAATTGTCTGCAAAGTCTACAGGAGGGACGAGGCACTTGCAAAGACATGCTACAAGATGTATGGCCAAGCAAGAATTGGTGATGAGGCAGACGCAGCTGCAATACAACCCCGATGGTACAGTTGTACAGTACATAACTGGGACTACGATCCTAAGGTAGCCCGTCAATCTCTCTGTCCTTTTGATGGGTGGCACGGCACGACATGACCACCCTTCTGCCATGCTTGGGCCACTACCTGAGGCACGTGAGCCGCCCAAGATAGTAGGTATAGAACACATTATGACGAGGCTCATGGCTGAGTACAATTTACAAAAATGCATTGGCAATTCCAAACTTCTCCTCCCTTTACCGCCGGTTCTCGAATTGATGCTTATATTTCTTCCATTTTGGCGCTCCTATCTTATATTTTTGATGTTCCAAACTTTCAATTTCGACTATAGTTTTACAAATGTGAAAAAATAAGTGAGATTTAAAATTTGAACTTTTCGTAACCTTGCTGGCTATTTAGAAAACTTGAACTAACTAGGATTTTTGGTATCAGGCAAAGTCCACCATCATCACTAGTGCAGCAGTGCTGCCCTTCCAACTTAGGGGAAGATAACCACAATGTTTTATACCATGGAACATCAATCTTCGTACATGCATTGAATTGTGACTAAATGGACTAATAAATCTAATCTGAAAACTCATGCATAGTAAGCAGCCAATTCTAAAATGCATCTAATCTGAAAACTCATGCATAGTAACCAACCAATTGAACTATCATACTGTTGGAAATATGTCCTAGAGGCAATCATAGAGATGATTATATTTCATTATGTTCACAATATTTGATAATATGTTATCTTGTTCCTTGAATGAATCATCACTCATGAAGATTAACGAGTATGTGACTTGTTGGTGAAGCTCTTTTTAACTTATGATGATGTTATTCTAAAAGTATCCTCGGTCGAAAGTCACCGGGTCGGAACACTAGTGACTCTACGCATCAAAGACATGATTGATTGATGACCATGTTTCACCGGTCATGGATATAAGGGTATCGAATCAATAATGTGGACACGTGTTAGAGAACATGATGTTGGATAAGACCCACCTTGAGACACTATTGAGATTGTTATGATTCTATGTGTCGTTAGTTGGTCTCAAGCAATGATGATGTATAATCCTTAGACCCGAGATCAAGATGGTTTCCTACATGTGTAATAGCACTTTAGGGGTTGCCAAACGCTACTTGTAATCGGGTAGTTATAAAGGTAGCTTTGGGTATGCTATGAAACATGCCGAGGATGTGACTGGTCGGATATGGATTTGCCCTCCTAACATAACAAGAGAGATATCTTCGCCCCTCGGTGGTCGGATAAAGAAAGTGCATGGCCATGCCATCGTGGTCAAAGAGTTCAACCACATAAGGTTATCCGATACTCGATCGAGAAAGCATTGAACAGCCCATGGATGACACAACATCTCACTTGGAGTTCAACCAGATATCGTGAGGCAAAGGGAGAATACATGAGAAAACATTAGTTCGACCCGACTACGGACCGGAGTCGTATGGAGATACAAGCAAGTCGTAGATCGGTCTAACGTAATCACAGAGTGGTCGAAACCAAGTCGTGGGAGTTACGAGTTGGTCGTGATCGAATACTGAATCGTCGTATAGAGATAGGACCTCGTCGTAAGTGATGAGGACCTGTCGAGATCATATTGCATTAAGGTTCGTCCGATATAATTTGTGTGTATTCGGGAATCGTTATGTCCTACTAGGAACCGCTTCGACTCGTGGTCGAAGGGTTTCAGAGTCACAACCGAATCACACATGAACCTAACGGGTCACACACTTAATGGGTTGGAACAAACCAAAGATCGAATACGATTCGTAAACGTGTTTGGATAGGATCCGCCACGGGCACTATATAAGGAGATGCATGAGGCTGTTGGGAGAAGGAGAGTTGACGCGAGTTGCCCTACCAAAACCCTAGCCGCCATTTTCTTGAGAGCCTCCCCGTGCGATTTGGTGCTAGCACACCGGCGTACGGTTGTTCCTTCCCTGGACGTGTGGATACCATAGAGGCGCTTCTACGTTGTTGCGCTTAAGGATGATCCGCGATCTTCGCAAGGAACTGCAGAGGTCCTGAAGGAGACGATCAACTCACGAGGACGCTGGACGATCGACTACGACCGGTACATCGACGTGCTCTTCGTCGGACCAGGCTGCTCCGACACTTCTTCCGCTACTCTGCGCATTTAGTGGTAACTAGTGGTAACGATCTGTGATCATCTTCTTACTTGGCTTCCTGGTTTACGTGGTAGAAATTTTGATTTGTCGCTATCGTAGCCTACCCGTATCCCAACACATACCTTGCGCCAAATAATTTCATTTTGTGTGCGCTCATCATGTGAAGCATGCAAATGTATGTTGAGTGGACATTTGTCCTCATATGTTTCATAAATCCCAACACCAATTCACAAAGCTTTCTGAATGGGCACATTTGGATAGCACTAAGAAATATCAGTTAGATGACCGATGTTATTATGCTGGTGAAATATAAGATAGCTTATATATACAATTAACCTTTAACAGCTAGCTGAATGCAAAAGAGCTACACGTTGCACTCCAATGGCACGTAAACTGGTGTAAAATATACAATTAACCTTCAACAGCTAGCTGCGTGCAAAAGAGCTACGCATTGCACTCTAATGGCACCTAAACTCGTGTTAAAAGCAAGCATACAATGTGATTCATGATTGGACCGAACAATGGTCATACAAAATTATAAATCCACTAAACTACTGTATAATTGGCCTACTCATTTTACATGGGACAGTGAAAGGTTTATAACAACTCTAATTATAATCTCTATAGGTGCTTTCACCATAACCGATAAAGTACAGACATGTGCATGTGAAATTGTCTATGTACAGAGTTTATAATTGGCTAACCATACTTTATATAACCTAGCAAAAAACACCTAGACATTACTACTGAGAAACAGTATCAAAATACACATGACCAGACTCTAAAGTAACTCTGATGAACTTCTTGGCAAAGAAAGGATTGAGAATGTCTTTATTGATCAAATTCATCACCAGTTGATGGCTTAACATGAATGTTGCTTAGCCCGAGAGCTTCACATCCACACATTAGAAAAGAACAATTCCAAGGAGCATCAGACAATGAAATAACAATGCAGACTTACATTAGTGCAATCAAATAAATCCCAAAATCAGCAATGAACAAAAAATGACAAACAAAAGATGACATATTTTACATGGGACATTGAAAGTTTCATAACAGCCCACATTCTCCCCTCTCTGACATGAACCAAAGCATCGATATGATCACATTTTTCCAATGAGCTATGAAAAAACTAAAACTTTGCACTCGAAAATTGAATTATGTGTACCGGGTTTGAAACAAAGGCCAACCTAATCTGAAAGTGATCTTGTCAGTTATCACTTATTGATGACAGTGTTTTAACCAATACACAATTTTGGCCAAGGATTGTAAGTAATCCGTAAATCGATACATCATTGTTTGTATCAGATGCAAAATGAAAACTAAAGGGCAACTTCAATTAATCGGATTGAAAATTCAAAAATTTTAAATGCAGGAAGTTGTCTTACATCGCTCTCTAAAATAGGGGATACACCCACAACATGATCAGATTATAAACTAAGTACTCCCTCTAATTCCAAATATAAGTCGTTTTGGTTATTGACAAGGTCTTCAAGGTGACACTTTAACCATCAATTTCTAAGAAAATATGTTGTTTCATATAAAAATAATTATGTATTATGAAAGTATATTTATTGATGGATCTAGCAATACCAATTTCATGTTGTCAATCTTCGTAATTCTTTATATATTGATGGTCAAAGTTAAAAAGTTTGACTGGTACATATTCTAAAACAGCTTACATTTGGGATCAGATGTAGCAATCAGCTATCAATTAACAATAAGAACATCTCTTGATAATCAACAAATGACATCCATCAAACAATGTTACCTCTCAACCAGTGCAGGTTTCAAAACAAAAATGGATCAACTGCAAGGTAATTAAATGACTATGATTGGGTTCTACCTCTAAAAATTAACCAAGATAATGAGAACATGTGTCCAGCAAATTTCACATAATGGATTTGAATGTCGTCATAGCAATGTAGCGAATTGAAATTTTCATTGGGGAATACACTAACAATGTCTAGGATTAGATACATACATCATAATGTGTCTACAAGCACACATCCAAATGCTTGTACAAAATGGACAAAACACATGTAAGAACTACTTGTAGATGAGAAAAACCAAAGCTAGATCTAGGTGGCCTGGTAGCAAAAAGTAATATTGGTAGCGATCAAGATTAGAAGCCTATACAAAGCATGACTGGAATAAGTCTATCTGGTAAAACATCAGCACCAAATATACGCATCTACCTCTAAAGTTTTGGCATTTCTACAAACACCTTGTGAGCATGGGTTAAGTAGATGTTGTGGACTTGTGGTTGATGGCAACCACCACGACAAGCAGCAGTGCAACCGACATTACAAAATAGATTATATCTGTGAGGAGCCGGCAACACAGAGAGGATTCTAGGTATATTTGACATTACACATTTGCTTAGATTTTCATTCTATCTCAACAACAAGAATCTAAATCTTAATAGAACGATAGACACACACTAATATGGCCATACAAAATAGCTTCTAGCATACAGATTGTTTGCCTAGTGTGCAACCACATCTATGCTAGAAACAGATAAAAAGAATTTACTTGCATGACATAGAAAGCCTTGCATGTCAATATTTCACAAGAAAGCAAAGATTGTGTTCCATTTTCGTTTTCCCCTTTGGACTAAATACATATAAAGATGCATAGATCCTTGGAACCTGCAGTCTAGTATATAACACTTATCGTCAAGTGCCACAAAACATCTTAAACAATGTAAAAAACCATACATCTAATGGAAAACTTGAAGAAATGATGTCACCGGTCAAAAAATAAAAGGCTTAGAGAAGCTAACCTTGAAGATACTAAAATTTTCCATTGACATTGTAGCCAATCACTAGAGGCTAATTTCTGGAACCTTAGATTGCCTAAACGGGCAATAGCTCACAAACCATTCCAATCATGTTGCACGACCTGCCAAGCAACCTTTGCTGTCATAGGTTAACAATACATGGCATCAATGACACAGGGAATGAGGTCACAAAGCTCACCTGCAATCTGAATTACATCATCCCCTTGATGCAGAACACAAGCTAATGCTAGCTGAGTAGGGCTGAAATGATGCTTTTTGGCTGGTCTTTCATTTTAAGATAAAATTGCTTATTCTTCTCCAATTGTTCTACCCAGAACTGTGGTTGCCCTTGCTGCTGGCAGCATAAACATATCTTTTGAGAAGAGAAAAAAAAGAGAAGACATGGATGGAACTATTTGATCGAGAGGGCAAGAGAAATCACCTCTAATCTAGAGAAATAACCTAAAATCCTTTGGTGTTGAGCTTCAATTAAGGAATCACGGGGGCTTGCTCCATGGCCACGCACACAAAGGAAGGCGTGACACGGAGCATTGAATTGAATCAGAGCAAGACACCCTCGCTAATCGACACCGTGGCGCTATGCGGTAGGCATCGGCCGGCGAAATCGAGGGCGATCGACAATAAATTAAACCATAAATAGATAAAGGAAGAGAGAAATAGAGAAAGGGGAAGAGCAAAGACCTTGAGGCCGATAGCCCTGCCACAGTCGTAGCCACCACACCGTCGATCCGATCGATGTCTTCCTGGTGAACTTTGGCCCGATTGTCGGTGCAAGACGGCAGATTGGCGGTGGTGCCATGCGCCTCCTCGTGGGGGAACGACAGAAGGCATGCCAACTTCGTCGTACGTACATACGTACACACGCGTAGCCTCTTGCTTCCACGTGGACAGGGGTGGCAACAACTACACATAAATAATTTCCATCTTTCCCAGTCTGTCACTCCGGTCGGCTACTCAACTTCACCTCCATCAGCAAGATATGATACATTTCACTTGTTTGCTTTGCTTGTCTCTACTCTCTAGTTATTGTTAAGATATAAGCGTAGATTTTTACCGCTCTATTTTCTAATCAAAGTAATATATAGTTAGATTTAAGACATATATGGTAAGATGTAAGTTGGCAATTCATGTATTAAACCAAACATGTAGTGCATCCGGATGTGAGAGGAATTGGAGTCACTACTACGTAAAAGGCCTTTACAGACGGTTCGTAACGCCATCACGCATTTCGGTTCCGTGAGCCGTGCGAGTTTATGGGTCATAATGCTAATGGTCATCACAGACGGTTTTCAACCGCTCAGTATGTATACTATCGCTGCATTTGCTCAGATGCAACTGCTCGCGATAGTCGACTACCACGCACGGCCCGTAGATAAAACCGCTCGTGATATTTCGATTACCACTGCATTTCCGTAGATAAAACCGCGCGTGATATTAACTACCACAGACGATGCAGATGAAACCGTGCGCGATAGTCGATCCTTAGACGATACAGATATGAAACCGCTCGTGATAGTCCACTATCACGTATGGTTTCATATACGCATCGCTCGGGGTATTTCACTTATCACTGCACGGTTTCATCTACGCACCGCCTGTGGTAGTCTTTTGCATTGCTAAATCTATTTCGCTTATTGGCTAGCCTCAGAAATGCTAGCCATGCCCTCTCAAACAAGCACATCCAATTCTCATTCATTTCGTATACATCAAAATTGCATTCATTTCGTAAACAAGCACACATCCAATTCACAAATCAATTAACTAAAATTAACCATTAATGTACATTAATTTACACACATGTACCATTATGTTCAATCTATCTCAATCAAGTTCAATCTGCTACACTCGTGGAAACTCCCATTTGGATTTATGACATGTCTGCTCAGAATGACGCAAGGTGTGATCGAATTTTTATGAGCTCGCCTGCTCCAACGTAGTTTCAGCCGATGTTCGCAACTCCGTCGATATGAAGGTTAAATTCGGGCTTATATAAATTGGTAAGTATATATGAAATAATTGTTGAAAGATTGACAAACCCGAGGATCATTGGTGATCGCGAACCGATGAGTAGTTGCATGTTGTGGCAAACATAGTATCCACAGACGCTATGCCCGGCGGCGCTAGTGGCACCGCAAAAATAGAATTGGTTAGTTCGAGAGGCATTGCTACGAAGTGTTATATAGGATTAATGTGTACTAGCTAGCAAGTACCGGAATGTTTGATCATGTTGCGTCATTCTTCCTTGATATTCCATCCTTTAGCATGTAACACGCCGAACACCCTACGTGACTCCAAGAAGTTAGCCTTAGCCATTGCAAAGGAAGGAAAGACTACAATAGAGTTTCTATGGAGGAAATGTGTTTACGATGATTAAACTCGGATAGTCAGTGAAGTTGTGAGTGGCCCTCTGAGGGAATCTAGGTATATTACGATTTTCGCTTTTGGTATAATTACAATTAGAATCCAATGGAACCTACACAGTATGTCAAGATGGTCATTAAACCTAAGTTCGTGTTGCTTATAAAGTACAAATCAACAAGTATAGCCAGAGTGCAACACTACTTACTTCGGTTGTAGGGCAAAAGTATGAATTCCTTGTTGCGGAGCCATGAAAAATCTATAACGTAATTCTCGATTTAATGTTGCATTCGCCGTGATGCTTTGCTCGAGACAACGTGTGGGTCGAGGAAACCTACCGGTGATTTCCTTCTTTCGCTTCACGATCATGTATCTATTATACAAAAGCTAGGAGTTATATATAACATTTATCGATATTACACTTAACATTGACCGTGATTGTACACACTTACAAAGGTCCAAAGATCGTATGATTGAGACGCCGAGCTCGCCGAGGTTGAAGAGACGTAACAAGTCGTCGAAGGTCACCGTGAAGACAGCTGTCCTTGATACATGTGGTTAAAATGATGCTCCTTGAACTTGACGGTGACACCCGAGCATCGCTTGATCAACCGCTTGTTGGATCTTCCATGTACCATGCATGCAATTCCGCAATCCATTCTAGGGTAGGGTCATTTAACTTCTCGAGCAACGGCTCGCTCGCTTGTATTTCCGCCAACGGCAAGAAGGGATATCGAGAGAGACTCGATCGCCTTCGACGGTTCTTGCCCTTGCCGCCTCGCTTTGTATAGGTCGACTTCACAAGAGTCGACTAGCACGAGGTGTAGATGCATGTGATGCAATGGGCCCTGCCATGTCAAGGCAGTAGCCGGTGCAATCCAGTCCTGTGGACTTGATGCCGCAGCAGGACATTCCCGTGAAGTTGACACCGAGTAGGTAGCTCCAGTGCGGATGTCCTCCTTGGGCCATCGGATGAATGTTCCAACGGCTTGCCCTAGAGTCATGACCTCATCGCTTGGGGGAATTTTCACGGGCGGCCTCAAATTGGCACAAACACCGCCCACATTCACTTTTATGAAACCCGCGCTAGATTTGCACTGCACCAAAGCTCCGACATCGATGGATACACTTGGCCCCAAGCAAAGATCTAGGGCAACAGAGACATATCTCACTTGAGCTTGCACTTCAGAGCCACCCACGCATATAACGATACAAAATTAGCTACTCCAACAGCCTATCAATGGATTGAGCATTCCGAGATAATAATTATTACCGGATGTCATCGACGGAAAATCTGTCATCACCTATTGTGGTAGGGTTAGGGTTGGACGCGCACTACTCGGATGTTTGGGGGGGCTAAGCGGTATAGTAGGGGTAGGGCTTCCAACCGACTTGGCATTTGCAATCCCTTAATCCTTTCCTCAAAGGTCTCTATCTGCTTTTGTCGAACGCATACTAATCCTTTCCTCAAAGGATTGATTGAATTTTTCAAGTGAGCTCATCTCTAAGGGATGCACGAAGATCCTCTCGTAGCTTTGCATCGTGCTCGCTTTGGCTTTCTTCCTACTCCGCACGATCCGAGTCCGCTGGAACCATTGTTCCCATGTAACAAAAACACCAAAGGCCTCTCGTAATCACCGGATGCTCATCGCTTCCTAGGGCCGCAGAGAGTATATCTTTCCCTATTTGCCCGAATGAGCCTTGGGAAGATTGTGCACTCAACGTTATCTCGCAATATAGCCCGACATGTCATTTCACTTCCTATGAAGTTATGGAGTAATTACAAACTAGGTAGTTCGATATCTTACCAGCGTTGGGACACTTCCGTCTTCGGGTTTGGAAAGTACACTTCAGAGGTCAATACATAACCTCGCAAATAACCACCGCTCGGCCAAGCACATTAGTGATCTTGGGAAATAGCAGGAGAGATTCAAACCGCTTGCTCGCTGTTCTGATCCCTCCATATCGGGCTTTACCCGCATACCTAGCGTGCCGAGTCCGTGGGGTGCTTGTTTTTGCTCGAGGGCCGTGCGCCGCACTTTCACTCTTAAATTCATCTGCTGCCTTCTTCGCCACAAACTCGCCCAGACTCTTCCAAGAATAGATACTTGTGGAAGGGCGCTTCGATCCTTCTCCACGTAGTTCTTGACAAGCGTGTTTTGAAGTTCTTCCACGCTTTGCACGCTCAGTAGTAACGCGTGTCGTCGCCGCGAGTCCGTGAGTTCTTCCGGATCTCGAACGATGCGAGAATTTCCGCCAAAGATAAGAAGCTAGCTGGTCCGCACCACCTTCCACGAATCATAGGTGATCTTGACCTGCTCTCGCAACTATTCCACCATTCTCCTAATGCGACG
Organism: Phyllostachys edulis; assembly: GCA_036346405.1. Taxonomy (NCBI): domain Eukaryota; kingdom Viridiplantae; phylum Streptophyta; class Magnoliopsida; order Poales; family Poaceae; genus Phyllostachys; species Phyllostachys edulis. Next base: position 145,379 of record JAYEVD010000782.1, on the reverse strand, counting down.
CCGCTCGGCGAGATTGATAGGGTCCTGCATCGATCGACTCCGTGATGGTAAATCGCCCGGGCCTTTTTGATATTCCTCTTCTTCTACGCTGTGGATATTGTTCCAGAGGATGGTGCATCATCGAGACACATGAGGCGGCGATGACTCGTAATGAGCGGAAGACATCTTCACAAGAAATAGAATTATCATTGCAATGTATTCCAAGAGCAAGATCAAAACAAATACCATATGAATAACTCGACTAGAACAAATACAAATTCCTAAAACATGTACAATTATCATGAAGGATCATGACAGATTATTGATAGAAATAGTTAGGAAAGGGCGTGGGGTCGATCGGTAACTTCGGCAAGATTGGTTACCTTTGGCGGCCGACGAGACGGACGAGCGAGGAGCAGACCAGAGCAAAGCAGGGCGGCTGGCTGGGGAGGCGCGGAGCTCGGGGGAGGAGAGGCGGCGGGGGCAGGAGGCGCGGATGGGCTCGGGGAGGCGCGCCGGTCAGAGGGAGGAGGCTCAAGGAGCTCGGGGAGGCGGCGGGCCGGAGGAGGAGGCGGCGCGACGGATCGGGAGGAGAAGCCTGCTCGAGGAGGCGGCGCCGAGGACGGTGGGCGACGGCCTCGGGGAGGAGGGAGAGAGGAGTTGAGAAACTTAATCGCTTGAGAGTGGCGCGCGCAAACCCTAGCTAGAGTCCTAATGTAAATAGATGGATATCACGACGGTTCTAAATTAGAACTGCTCAGGATATTATTATCACTGCACGGTTCTAACTTAGAACCGCTCGTGATATGTGATGTATCATGCACGGTTTTAATAAACAACCGCTCGTGATATGTGATGAATCACGCACGGTTTTAATAAACAACCGCTCGTGATATAGTGATGTATCGCGACGGTTTTAACTTAGAACCGCTCAGATATATGATGTATCATGCACGGTGTTAATAAACAACCGCTCGTGATATATATGTAGCATGACGGTTTTGATAAACAACCGCTCGTGATATACATGTGAGACACCGTAGTTCAAACCGCTCGTGATATTATTTTGTATTGGTTAATATCTTGATCGATCTGCTTATTGGCTAGCCTCAGGAAATGCTAGCCATGCCCTCTGAAACAAGCAGAAAAGACAACAAGTACATGTATATACATCCAATTCACATTCATTTGAGAAACAATCACATCCATTTCACAATACAAATCAATTAATTAACTCAAATGAACTAAAATTAACCATTCATCGTAATGTATATACATATACACACATTGTTCAATTAATCTTTAAAAATTAGCCCTTCATGATGATCGACGCAGATGTAGCTAGTTTCGCCATGTTCTTCTTCCTCGACCCTTATGCCATTTCCTAAAGGAGGCAACTCGTCAAATTGATTGTATTCTTCCTCGCCCACTACATTCTCAACTCCGACAATCCTCCTTTTTCCATGAAGAACTACGTGTCGCTTCTTATTTGCCGGGTCGGTAACATAGAAGACTTGAACAACTTGGTTAGCCAAGACGTAATGGTTCGCCTTTGTATCCGACACGCTCGAGGTCCACGGTAGTGACGCCGCATTTGTCGACCTTCACCGTGGGAGATGGACCCAACGGCACCAAATAGGGGATCTTGAAAAGCACGAGTCGAGCTCCCATATCTCCTCTATTTGCCCATAGTAGGAGCTCCTCACCCCATCGGCATCGAATGCATCTATGCGACACCGCTGTTCGTTAGTGCTTTTATATCCCGAGCTCACAGATAGAATGTGTACCCATTTATGTCGATCTCGCCATGTTACAATCAGAATATTGGCCCTTTTGCCAACCATGTCAAGATATCACTTGACGAGCTCCTAGCAAGTCGCCCTTCAACCATTGGTTGAACCGCCTATTGTGTTGTCTCGTGATCCAAACATCCGCCGCAGCTGATTCTCTGTCAAGCACGCCCTTGTCGGGTCGATATACGGGGACACTTTAGTCATGTGTTGCAAGGCCGTGAAATGGGCTTGAGCATACGATCCATATTTGGAGTGATTGCTTTCCTTCCGATGGTCCCGACACCTCGAGCCTCCCTCATGGCGAGATCGAGGCACACCCATTCGGCTCGACCGAGCCATGTAATCGAGGCAAAACTCAATGACCTCTTCAGCTTGCATAACCTTCGACGATGCCCTCTCGCCGAGATCGATTCCGACATATGACTTGAGAATTCCCATGAACCTCTCGAATGGGTACATGCTACGAGGAACACGGCCCGACATCTTTATCTCCTCACAATATGAACAATGAGATGGACCATGATATCGAAAAACGACGGAGGGAAATACATCTCAAGATCACATAGTGTCGCTACCACCTCGCCCCGCAGAGCATCTAGTCCTTCGAGATCGATGACCTTCTCGAGCAATTGTGTTAAAAAAATAACACGCCTCATGATTGTCTCTGACCTTGATCGGCAAAATACTTCTAATTGCAACAAGGAGCATTTGTGTCATCAACACATGACAATCATGAGACTTCATGCCAATTAACTTCAAATCTTTTATTGAAACAAGTTTCTTCATGTTGGCGAGTAACCGGATGGAACTTTCACGCCATGCAAGCACCGCACGCAGTTCGTTCTTCGGCCTTGGACATAGTGTAACAAGGTGGGGAAGGTACGTCGTTCTTTATCGGTCCTTGTTGGTGCTAACTCAGTCCGATGTCCATATCAACCAAGTCAAGCCGCATGCTGACACCATCCTTTGTTTTGTCACGTAATGTTCAAGAAGAGACCAATCAAGTCATCCACATACATTCTTCTCTACATGCATGACGCCGATGCAAAGGGCTAACTTCTAGGTGCTCCCAATAAGGTAAGTCCCAAAATATTGATCTCTTCTTCCACATGTTCTTCTTACTTGTCCTCGATTTACATCCCTTTCCAAGCACAACATCTAAATCCTTAACCATATCATAGACCTCTTTTCCGCTTAAATGCCTTGGAGCCGAACTGTCCTCCTTCTCTCCGTCAATTGTTTCTTCATCCTCGCGGTATGGGTGAGCCCTCCAAGGAACCTACGATGACGATGTACACGCTTTTGCGCGAGTGATTCAAACCACACACTCTCGGATCATCTAAGCAAAGGAGTACATGCTTTGGCCCTTTTGTACTCCGCCCGACAGATTAGCAAGGGTAGGATAATCATTTATGGTGCGTAACAACAAGGAACGTAAGTGAAGTTCTCTCGCTTGTACGCATCCCATACCTGCACCCTTCAATCCACAAGATTTTTAGATCTTCCATCAATGGTGCTAGGTACACATCAATATCATTCCCAAGTTGCTTCGCCCTTGGATAAGTATCGACAACAAAATATACTTCCGCTTCATACACAACCAAGGAGGAAGGTTGTAGATACAGAGCCACGCCAAGTGCTATGTCACGCTCATGTTACCGAAAGGATTCATTCCATCTCAGACTCAATCCAAACCTTATATTCCTTGCTCCGCATCAAGTCCGCAAACCTCCTATCGATGTTTCTCCACCGGGCGGAATCAGCAGGTGTCTTAACTTTCCGCCATTCTACGCCCTTTGAGTGCCAATACAAGAGTTTTGCATTCTTTGGTTTGCAAAACCGCTCAAACGGGAATTACAGAAGATACCACGCCACCTTAGCAGAGGTCCTTTCTTCACCTCGATTCCCTCATCGCCATCCGATTGCTTTACGCTTGTATCGGGATGCGTTGCACACCGGACATACATGCATGTTTGTATACTCACATACGGAGAGGATACAATGTTCGGACATGCATGTATTCTTTCTACTTCCATTCCCAATGGACAAAGAACCTTTTGGCTTTGTAGGTGGTTTTGGGCAACTCATTTCTCCTAAGTATGTCCGCTAAGAGACCTAACAGCTCGTGAAACTCTTTGTCTGACCAACCGCTGCTTGCCTTCAATTTCAGCAGCTTTAAGCACGGATGACAACCTTGTGTATTCCGACTTGCACCGAACAAAGGTTTCTCCGAGTCCTCCATCACGCCGAATTGAACATACTCCCTCTCATCACGCTTCCTTCGCATCGCAAGCATCCGATCTAGATTGTCATCGTGCGGCCTTATCCGAATCGGAACCACAATCGACATCATTCGCCAGATATCGTTGACTTCTGATAATATGCATATCGTTGACTTCAGATAATATGCTCTTCACCGTGATCGGTCCAACATGTATAACCCTTTTTGAAACCCCTTCAATCAAGTGTGCTTCGATCAAGGCCGGTTGTTAAACATCTTCAGATTATCGCAGCCAATGCATGGACAAGACATATATTCCGCCCTTATTCAACATATCCTCCTCAGCTCTTGTAAAAGCAGACACGCCATTAATGTACTCTTCACTCACACGGTTCTCAGTGTACATCCAACTTCGTCCATCACACGGTTCGTATTGAAAACCCCTCAAAATAAATAAAAGGGTGATGACTTTCAAAGCGATTTTCCGAGGCTTAATTACGATTTTTTCATTTTTACATTTTTTCGATTTTATTAACTTACATGTGGGCCCTACTTGTCGCTGACTCATTTTTTATTTCATGATTTTATTTATAAAATCTATGGCGTCCCACATGTCATAGACTCGTTAGTTTATTAACTAAATGATTAAAAACAGAGGATTAATTTGAAGCTCAAATCGGGCTTAGGGTGACATCGCATTACTATATAGTCGTGGCTCTTGGCCCTAAGGTCTCGCCTCGAGGCGAACCGACGGTGATGTCCCATGGAGGCGCTCGAACTAGCGATTTTTCGCGAAACGTCAAACTACTCAAATTAAAGGATACTTATGCTTCAAGATCTCACCGATCACGAGGAAGGTGTCAATGAAAGTCGGGAAGGTCCAAGGCGCGGCCGGTCGCCGATCGGTGAACAGAGGCGACGGCGGCAAGCTCCTACGACAATATACAAATGAAATGGACCAGCCGGCTCGGTGAGGTGAGGCGATGTACTCAAACCGGCACGGAACGGCGATGGACCTATCGTGGCGCCAGAGATATGGAGATCAAGAAGACTATATCTGCTTTTGGCCGGGAGGCGGAGCTATATATATACGCTCGTGATGAGTTAATTATCACGACGGTTTTTACTAAAACCCGCCTGTGATATTGGCCAATATCACGCATTTGCTCATGTTTGGAACCGCTTGTGAAGTATCATAGACGGTTCTAAAAACCGTCTCGTGATATTGGGTAATATCACGACGGTTCATGTTTGGAACCGTCAGGAAGTATCACGACGGTTCCAAACATGAACCGTCGTGATATGACATCTTCATGCATTTGCTTTTAGCGCGGAGAATAACACGATGGTGGGTAACAAAACCGCCTCGAGATTAGGTTTAATACAGACGGTTTCGATGAACCGCTGCGGATCAAAGGCCCAAAGATAGCATTTCGTAGTAGTGAGTATATTTAAACATATTCATTCAAAGAAGAAGAATAGACTAGAACATCAACTGCTTGAATAATCTCGTTAGTGTGTGAGTCTATGATGTTCCTCTTTGATTGATTTAATTTGTTGTTCAGAATTCATATTCTTTAATTATTATTGTTTTTTGTGTATATCATTGATTTTCCCCTATTTTTTGTGGTGTGTGTGTGTATAATTTAAAAATATACGGTCCAACCGTTGACCCACCTGGCCCGCCACTGTGTCAAGGACTCGAGATCTCAATTAATCGATGACCTGTCTGGGTTTTATAACTATGGTGTATACAATGTGTTTGTAACCCAATTGATTAATGGAATTATATGCTTTTGGCTCTAAAAAAGATGCATGCTTAGGCTGTGTTTGGATGGATGGATGAGGCTGTATGGGATGACTCCATCCAACTTTTGAGGGCATACCTGTGTTTGGATGGGTGAATGGGATCAACCCATCCGGGATGAACTCATCCACCGAACAAGAATATTAGCCCAATATGCTGCATCACGTGATACAGCAAAAATCATCGAACCATCTTGTCAACCGCGTGTGCTGGCCTCACGTCCGCCCGAGACACTGCATCGCGTGGGGAGTCCGACCAAGAGTAGCCCACGACGGCAAGGAGACGCCGAGGAGCAGGCAAGTGGAGCCCGGAATCCTACCATGGAGGCCATGACCCAGCCACCACCCCATATCCGGCGGCCTAAGCAACCAAGACCGAGCCCAACCACAGGGGAAGTGCGGGTAGGGCAAGTAGACCCAGGCCGAGCCGCATGGGAGGAGGGCGGCTGAAAGAAGGAGCCGGGCAAGCTAAGTGTAAGAGCACGTTTAACCGAGCAGAGCTGTGGAGCGGCGGCACACGCGGGGTAAACCCCGGCAAGAAGGCAAGGCAGAGGCGGGCGAGACGCGAAGGGCGGCAACGGCATCACCAGGGAGTCCATCAATGGCGCAAGCCTCGACCAAACAAGCTCCAGGAGGGAGCATTGGAGGGTGAGGAGAAAAGAAGAGAAGCAAGGGAATGGGGAGAAATGGAGTGGAGAAGAAGTAGTAAGCCTGGGGAAATGTCGGCCGTGAGAAGAAATAAGAGAGAGGAAGCATTGCAGGATCATCCAATCCAACCAACCAAACAAAATCTTATATCATCTTATCCCACCAATCAAACACTAAACTTGAATCATCCCATTCAAGACCATTCCATTCATTCCGCATCATCTCATCCCATTCACCCTGGTTCGTCCATCCAAACACACCCTTACTTGATGGCGTACTAAGCCTTCACACATGCAAAACAATTAAAGTCATCCATACATTTTGTGAGAACCATCGGTGTACCTTACATCGATGATTAAATATTCAGTCAATTAGTACTGTTCTTTTTCCTAATCTACCTACACCTGCATTTACGCAACGGCCTTCGCATACCAATGTGAAACTAACCATAGTCAGAGTAGCATCATATCATCAAAATTTCACAAACTTATACCTCCACGCTAATTTCAACTTAGAATTTCTGGACACATAATTTATACTAATCCACACAGAGAGAGACGGGAGGCCACGATCAAAGCAAGTATGATCTGCTCAACCACTAAACTTAATTGAACTTGATTGAAACCTGAATCCTTACTCCCCAATGGTCAGAGACCGAAAGGCAACCATCGCGAAGCCCTCCATGAGAATCAGAATCCCTAACCAGAACTCGCAAACAACCCGGCGTTAAAATTACGGAACCACTCCACCCTATCCACCGGGCCGCATCATCCGCGCCGTCCACGCTCCCATCCTCCCCGCCCTGCTGGAGCCAATCGTGGCCGTCCATCCAGCCCCACCCTCGCCGTCACGTGCCCATCCCGCGGGGGCGGAGTCCCGATGGCGATGCGGCCGAAATTTATTATTTTAGGCCGCACAACCCCACATCCTTCCTCCCCCTTAGGGATATACCCCCGCCGTCCGCTCCACTCTCCCCCCTCCTCCGCCTCCGCCCCGCCGCCGCAAGATCCAACCCCGCGCTGTCAACCTCGAAGCCACAGCCGCATCACCCTCTCCGCCTCCCTCACGAGGCACTCTCTCCTGGCTATTTATGCCCTCTCCCGGCCCCTCCATTCACTCCAGATCCGCCGCCGATCCGGCCGGTAAGACCGCGTGCCACCGCGGCTGCTGCTTCTGCTACTGTTGTTTCGTGTTGCCTTTTCTGTGCGGGTTGGGTTGGGGGTGATGCGGTGGGCGGACGTCCGTCCGCGCGGTTGGTTGGTTGGGAGGGAGGGAGAGGGTTTAAGGGTGCGCGGGATTCGTTTACTGTAGATGGAGTTTGAAATTGTGCCGAGCTTGGGATGGAATGCTTGGGAAGATGCGGCGTATTTGGTGGTGATTTGAGTTCGCGGGATGTCGGATAATTCTGCATGGGTGAAATGTGGGTTTCGTACTGTAGGTGCGGAAGTAGTGTTTTTGGTTTTCGGTAGTGGCCGGTCGTAATTGCTTGATGAAGGCACTGTATGCCTATAATTGGCTTTCTTAGGTTGGGTTGATGTGCTTTCCTGAAAAATATCCATGCTGAGTGCAAGACAGAGCGATGCTGCACGACGACATGACGATAGACATGAAAATGGGGGTTTACCACCTTTTTTTGATCATCTTGAAGTGTGTAAAAAAATATTTATCTTCTTCAGAGTTCAGAAGGAATATTTCAACCTGGAGAATTCTCGAGTACTGAAATCCTTCATTTTGTTCTAAGGGTAGCCTCGTGACAGAGAAATTATTGTTGCCATTTGGTGAGTTCGTGGAGTCATTGCTATTTCCCCTGTTTTGACCTCATGCTATTAGGGATCCCTGCCCACAATAGCTATGGTCAATCTTATTCTTTTTCCTTTTGCTTTCTGGTGCTAGGATCACTTTCAGAAGGGCGATCCAGAGGGCAATTGCGGAGGAGCTAAACCTCCGTCATTTAATGCCGATGTTTTATAAGCAGGATGAGGAAGATGATTTTAGAGGGGTAGATGACAGCTCCAGGGCAGAGATAACAAGCATCGGAAGTGTAATCCATCAATTTCTAATATATGAAAGATTTCTGATGATTTTTCATTATGGAGGAGATGAAGAGATCGTCTTGCGGAGTGTGGCATTCTTGTGTCTTTCGGTAAAGGTAAAATTGTTACGGACCAATCATTGAAGATTTCAGCTCACACGCAGAGAACAAAAGTTGATGTCCAGTTCTGTTTATATATATACATATGTATATCCGCTTCAGCGTTGATACATATGTCAGCAACAAGTGCGTCATTTATTACCCAAAGAAGCTGTTGAAGTGATTGGTTACACTGGTATGGATGGCATCAACCCAGCAATAGTTGTGGATTGCTTCTTGTACTCGCTGTTCCTGACAGAACAAGTACGTGGAAACTATCTGTATTCATTTGGTCAGTCATGAAGACAGTTGGTCAAGTCAATAAGGTGCACATTTGGTCAGTCATGAAGACAGTTGGTCATTAAGACATCTTCTATGTTACAGTCAGTCAGCATCACCAAAACTATTGAGGTGATAGGATGTTACGTGCTGTCTTGATGTGGGATTGCCAAGCTTTGTATGTGTACGACACTTCCTCAATCACGGCTATCGCTCCAATGCATGTGTACGACACTTCCTCAATCACGGCTATCGCTCCAATGGTTCCAGTATTTTGGAATTGCCTCGAATGGTGTCATGTTGAGAGCTGCCCCAAGCTGCACACTCTCTTTACCTGTTACAAAGAAGATTATCCTAATTTTCCTAGGTTGACATTTCCAGCGTGTAATCTCCTGATGGCCCATTGCATTTGGAGCAAAGGAATTTATAGTTAAAGGTGTGATTCCAGCTAGTGTCCCAAATAGCTAGCAATAGCTCTCTATAGCTTTTTAATACATGCAACATGACATTGCGCCCAAAACATTCCGTAAATTAACTTAGCTATGGTTGTGCAGTAGACCACTATTACTGCTAGAGCTAATAGCTTATAGCTATTATAGCCGACCACTATACAATATCTTAATAGTTTATAATTCATTTCTTTTCATGCCATGTTTAGAATATGATTATATTTATATCAAGTTATAAAAATTGATTCTTTTCAATTAAAATGGTTTAGTATACTAGATTTACGATATGTATAGGTGATCGTGATCTAATAATCATCAATTAATAAAACTATTTATATGCAATACTTATTATGAATAAAGATATTCTTAACAACCATCAAAGATATCCTTTATCGCTAGAGCCTACAATGACAAGGGAAGATTACGATCACTTCATAGTCGTAATGTCTATCATGACTACCTTTTAGTCGTAAGATTTACTACGACCATATGATGGTCGTAAGGTTTGTTACGACTAGGTTAACCACGGCCACCCTATAGTCGATGAAACCCATAGATATGTGGACCCGATCGGCTAGGAACTCTTTACACCGCGCTCATTCACGCGTAGTAGTTAATACACGTATTGTTTGTCTCTAATATAACCGCATGTAGTTCTCTCTGTCTCTTGTATAATCGCATAATGAACGTGCAGGAGAGTGTTTTTCTGACAATAACTGTTGGTGATATGCTGTAGAGACAATCATAGAGATAATTGTATCATGTTTATGTTTATGAGTTATTGAATAAATGTTATTTTGTTCTTTGAATGAATCATCGCTATATAGATTAACAAGTATGTGACTTGGTGAAACTCTTTAACTTATATGATGTCATTTTAAATGTATCCTTGGTCGGATGTCACTAGTCGGAATACTAGTGACTTAATCGATTAGCATATGTATTGATTGATGATCATGTTTCACCGGTCATGGATATAGGGATATCGAATTAATAATGTGAACACATGTTAGAGAACATGGTGTTGGATTGACCCACTTTAAGACACTATTGAGATTGTTATGATTCTATGTGTCATTAGTTGGTCTCAAGCAATGATGATGTATAATCTTTAGACCTGAGATCAACATGGTTTTCTACATGTGTAATAGCACTATTAGAGATTGTCAAACGCTACTCCGTAACTGAGTAGTTATAAAGGTAGCTTTCGGGTATACTATGAAACATGGGGAGGGATGTGATTGGTCGGATATGTGATTTGTTCCTCTTAACATAATAGGAGAGATATCTCCAGGCCCCTCGATGTGGTCGGATAAAGAAAGTGTATAGCTATGCCACTGGTGGTCGAAGAGTTCGACCACATGAAGTTATCTGTCACTTGATCGAGAAAGTATTGAACAATCCATAGATGACAAGATTTCACCTGGAGTTTAACCAGATATCGTGAGGCAAAAGGAGAGTACACGAGAAGATCGTTATGTTTGATCAGCTACGGACTAGTCGTATGGAGATACGAGCTGGTCGTAGACTGGTCGAATATAATCACCAAGTAGTCAAAACCTGGTCGTAACGAGTTACGAACTGGTCGAGACTAAATATGAACTGGTCGTATATAGATACGAGTTGATCGCAAGTGATAAGGACCTGGTCGTAGATCATATTGCATTAATGTTTGTCCGATATAATTTATGTGTATTCGGGGATCGTTATATTCTGCTAGGAGCCGCTAATGACTCGTGGTTGGAATGGCGTTTTCGAGTCACAACCGAATATGCATGAAGCTACTGGGTCACACACTTAACGGGTTAGAACAAACGTGTTCGGATAGGATCCGTCATGGGCTCTATATAAGGAGATGCTTGAGACTATTCGGGGTCATGCGATTTACGTGCGTTGTTCCACCGAAACCCTAGCCGCCATCTTCTCGAGAGAACCCTGTCGTGCGAATTGGTGCTAGCACACCAAAGATACGTGTTCCTTTTCCTGGACGCAGGATACCATAGAGGCGCCATCATGCTGTCGTTACGATTAAGGACGATCCGCGATCTTCATAAGGAACGTTGGTAGTTGCTAGAGGAGGCGATCAACTACGTTGGTCGATCGGCTATAGTGGACTATCGACTACGAATCAGGCTGCTTCAACTCTTTTTCCGCTTCACTGCGCGTCTAGTGGTAACGATGTATGATCTTCTACTTGTTTTGCTTTCTGGTTTACGTGGTAAATTTTAGAATTGCCAGCTAGTGTAGCCTACCCGTATCCCTTCAATAATCGCTACCAACATGCACAATCGATCAACCGTCAAGACGTCTCCTGACGCACAACAACTGTCACCTTTTCAAGAGATACATAAGGGGTGACGTCGGTGGATAGGGAAAAGAGGATAATAGACTGTTAAAAATCATAGAAGCCATTAGGCTTAGATTCGGGGCTTGTTTTACTCTGTAAACACACATAATAGAAGAAAACACGAGTATAGTTTTTTTTCTCTCCGGAGAAGGCCTGAGCCTGTCTAAAAATATTCCGTGACTCCTCTGGCATGATCTTGAGTTTAGTGTCGTCGACATTTATTTCATAAGATCGATATTAAAATATCGACAGTTGGTGCCTTCGTGGGGATATTACTCCAGCAATTTTCTTCATTTCTACTTAGATGCCTTCGTGGCAAACGAGTGGAATTAGGAGAATTGGTTTGATCTCGCCGATTATACAGGTCTCGACATGGATGCCTACTATGAATACAAGCAAAGTGTCTTTTCGTCCAAGGGCAATGCCGGTTCTAGGGACCTTTCATCGACCTGTGGGATCGTGATCTTGGATAAGGTTGATGAGGGCACCTTATCTCCATTGCTCTCACCAACACTACTATGTCTAGGGGGAAGTCAGAATCCTCACAGGGCAAGGATCCAAGCGACCATGATCGGTGCCGTCCGGCGATAGGCATCGAATGCAACGAGATCCCAACGTCTAAGAACTAAAGCTCATCCAAGGTCGCCCAGCAACAACGATAGCACCTAGGAGGTCTTTGTTAGACCATGCGGCTTTGTCGTGGTTTTGCTAATGAATAATTGACTTATGAGTTGCTTTGGAATTTGTGGTTGCGAAAGTTTCGGGTGGTCGGTTGTTCCCTGTGATTATAAGGAGGTAGTTCAGGACATCCCCTTGGATCAATCTCGTTCATCCAGGACCTCCCCAGGTGTAATCTGGACCGTCCAGGACCTCCCTAGGAAAACCAACGCGCATCAATCTGGACCGTCCAGGACCTCCCAAGGAGAACCAACGCGCATCAATCTGGACCGTTCAGAACCTTCCCAGGAGCATCAACGCGGATAAATCACATCCATCCAGGACCTTCCCCAGGAGCATCGACGTGGATCAATCTGGACCACTCAGGACCTCCCCATGAGCACCAACGTGAATCAATCTGGACCACTCAGGACCTCCCCATGAGCACCAATGTGGATCAATCTCGACCACTCAGGACCTCCCTATGAGCATCAACGTGATAAACCCGAGGTCTTTCGAGTACCGCAGCCTCGACATCGTTCATCATGGGTATCAGAGTAAGGAGGTGGTTTTTGCAAAAGGACAGAGGTTGTCTTTGCAAAAGGACGCTTTTTCAGAACACTGAAGTTTTTCAAAGACCACCCCAGAGGTCTTTGAGGAGGTCGTCCAGGACCTCCCAAGAGATCTTGGAGGAGGTCCTCCAGGACCTCCCAAGAGGTCTTTCAAGAGGTTTTCCAGGACCACCCACGAGGTCTTCCAGGACCTTTCAGGAGGTCTTTTACGAGGTCTTGCAGGACCACCTGGAGGTCTTCATAGGACCACCCGGAGGTCTTCACATGACCACCCTATTAATCCCATTTATCAGATGCTTCGAAAAGCTACGGCAGCGAGTGGTCGAGACTTGGTGGAAGTGGTCGTAGACGTTGTGGACGTCTTGGAGGTAGTCAGAGATTATCGAATCGATCGTAGACGCCTTGGGCGCCTTTGGAGGTGGTCGAGACTCCATCGAACCGGTCGCAGACCTTGTTGAAGTGATCGTAGACTTCAAGGTTGATCTGGTTAATGTTTATTGATGATTGAGAGTATGTGGTATGCGTGTGTGAACTGATATTGGTCAAATTGGAGAACTTGTGTCGGGAATATGTTCTTTGGTCTTTGCATGTGCAGGTTGAGCGTGAAGACGACCATGGTCGATGACAAGGAGGACCGGGACTAGGATGGGGAAATCTGAGGTTCAAGAGGTCTAGGATGTCACGAGGTGGTCGGGCTTGCGCTGGAGCACGTGGAGATCAAAGGTGGCTGCATGATGCATGGAGTAGCTTCGGGAGGACCCCTGAAGGCTTACGACGTGTGAGGAGATATGGAAGGTGTACCATATCTGGAAGGTTTAGATATATTGGAAAATCCGTGTTTGGAAGGGTTTCAGGTCTCTTGATTCTCGGAAGAGATAGGATTCCGTGTCCGTGTCGTTGAGGATACGGATGAGTCTCTGCCTATAAAAGAAGGTAGAGGGGAAGTGTTTTCCCGTGGCTGTTACGGGGGCTTTGTTACGTGGCTTTTGCGGTAGAGCTAGAGAGGTCTTTCGGTAGAAAGATTTGAGGGGTGTTTGAAGAGCACTTTGTAGACACATAACAAGATCGAGAAATAAGAGATCAGATCTATTCAAGAAGTTCTTGTTCTCTTTGGCGACGTGGTTTTCTAAGCATTGTCTCAGGTTTGTTCTTATTCAAGCAGTGCATGCGAATTGCTGATTTGTAAGCAAGAAATCGGTATAATCATTCACCCCCTCTGATTGTGCTATACGATCCTACAGTCTTCGTCCTCCCTGCAGATCTTGATTACTCTCCGCGAGACAGGACTGTGGATGTTGTCCATTGCACACACGCTTTGGGCGCTCGCACCAATAGCAAGAACATCTCCGACGACGATAGAAATCTCGACATTCATGAGTGTAACTGACATCCTCGAGGTGACCACACTCCACTGTGACGACCCGGTCCAGGGCACACCCGGGAGGTCCCTCAGGACCTCCTGGGAGGTCCTAAAAGGGACCCCTAGGACGTCCCGAGAGGTCCCTTAGGACCTCCTGGGAGGTCTGTCAAGGACTTCCCAGGACGTCTCGAGAGGACATCCCGGTAGGACCTCCAAACCTCCCGAGAGGTCCGATAGACCACCTGGAGGTCTGGGGTCCCGACCCGAGGAGGTCGTTGGACCTCAGACCTCCCCAAGCTCCACATGCTACTCGAGGGAGGTTCGAGAGGAACCAACCCGAGGAGGTTGTGGGGCTTGAGGACGAGCTTAAAGTCCACTGCGATCCAAACTGGTCCCTAAGGATCATCGACTAGTTCTCACAGCAAGCAAGTGACAGCAAAAACATCCACGCAACTTTATTAACAACAAAAGGAGGTTTGATTACAAGGGTTGCTTACAAGCTCCAAAGAACCGAGAGCACACAAACGCAGCTGAAAAACAAAGATGTTGTTCACCCATTACACCATAGGTGATTGGGTGGAGGGTGCGCCTAATTGATTTGGTCGCCTTCATCATCATAGGAATCTTCACCGCTCAATTCATGAATCAGCAAGAGTGAGCACAACAACCGTGCTCGCAAGTTACACCCACAATTAATGTAATGACATGCATAGGGATATATCAAGTGAAAGCATATTAGGGTTGATTTGCATAAAGCCAATTTTATTTCAAATACGTATTAAGTTTAAAGGCAGTTACAATAGTTAAAATTGCTTTTACAAATTCCATTTTCGCTTGGATAACATTCATCATCAAGATGGTGAAGGATACCTCCCGTCACAAGGCTTCCGCCAAGCCCAATTTGATTAAACCACCAAAACCAATTTCATAATTCTTTTTGAAAACCAAAATCAAGAGCTAACTTTGAGTGACATTGCCAAGATGTCCATGACCGCGACACGGCTATTCAATAGATTTACACTCGCAGAGGTTGTACATTTTACCCACATGACATGAATTCTCTAGTTTGCTTGGCATCCGCCGATACCATCTCACACTTCCTTTGGTGAGAGGTCTAGAGTACATGACAAGGCATTTACAATGCATCGCTCCACCGTAATCCACCCACATTAAGGTTTCGCAAACCCTTTGGATAGAAACCCGCGGGTTAATGGGTGCCCCTCTTATGCCAAGTGGACTACAACAATGTGAATATGACAACCCACCGCATCAACAGATAAACCACGATAGAGCTTTGCAAATTAATTAGCCAAGTCCCACGCCCCACACTGGAGACATGTGGTTGCACAATTTTGGCATAGCCTATTATAGGCTTAGCAAGTGGTGTCTCAAAGACCGGTCCTTAACTAACTTGAGCGACAAACCTCAACCCTGGGGCATCGGATCACACGCTCCCCCGTGCATAGACATGCACCAACCAAGCAACCAGCTTAGCCCAAGTCCAAATCCATTTTTTCATTTACTTTGCTTTTCAAACCTCTATGGCACACCAATGCCATGGCTCTTTGTAAAATCTCCATGACACACCAATGCCATGACCGAAATCATTTGAATAAGTGATATTTTTGGCCAGAACTCCCAAATCAAGATTTTGGTCTAAGCAATACTAAGCATTCCATTTTTCAAAAGCCACGGGTCCTCACTATTGCAAGAACCGGGTTTTATCTAGGGTGACAATGAGGTTGATTCAACATAGACAGTGGTCATACTAAGCAGTAGGCATAACTATGAATTGAAAGATAGACATTGAAATAACTTAGTAAAGTAAGCATGCATACATTCTGAAATCAACATAAGTAATTTGAAGTATTGGGTGCAACATGATCAATAGTGTAACTTGCCTTGCTCAAAGTTTTGAGCTTTTCCTCTCCTCACGTAACTCGGGTTCCGCACTTGCCTTGGCAATCTACACTAAAAACCAAATATTCAAATAAAGCTCAACCAAGATCCAAAGAACTCCAAATAAACTTAAATACAAAACCAACAGAGAGGTTGGGAGGTCAAGAGGAGATCCAAGGAGCTCACTGGAGAGGTCCAGAGAGTCAAGAGAGGAGGTCCAAGAACTTGGAGGGAGGTCTAAGGTATCTTCGGTTGAGACAGAGAGGAAAAATGGGGAAGAAAGTGAGAAAGGAGGACTACCCCAAACTATGTATAGCTGGAGCCAATGCGCATGACCCAGAATATGGGTCCTCAGGAGTTGGTAAGGAGGACAATGGGAGTAGGTAAGGAATGTGACAATGGTATGACATGAGTACTGCAAAGGTGAGAGCATTTAATGTGATACAACATGCCTTAAATGCGGTGAAGACTTCCTTGCATAAGGACACAATCAAAGGTAAAGAAAACTGGGTGTGACTACCCAGTGGGGGCAGCCAAGACCCGCAGAGGAGGTCCTGCGAAGACATTGAGGAGGTCTTTACAGTGAACAGAGGGAGATCCTCACCCATAGGGGAGGTCCTGACGGTTGGATCTCCAATGAGTAGGCCCAAACGACTAAGATTAAGTGCACCAGAGGAGGTCCGCAGGGGCTAGGAGGAGATCCTCACCCGCAAGGGAGGTCTAGACGGTTGGATCTCCAGAAGGGAGGTCCAACGGTCAAGATCAATTACAAACGGGGAGGTCTGCAAAGGTAAGAGGAGATCCTCACTCGCAAGGGAGGTCTAGACGGTTGGATCTTTGGAAGGGAGGTCCAAACGGTCAAGATCAATTACAAACGGGGAGGTCTGCAAAGGTAAGAGGAGATCCTCACCCGCAAGGGAGGTCTAGAGCCGTAGGATCAAATCCAGGGGAGGTCTGAATGGTTAGGATTTCCAAGGGGAGGTCCTAACGATCGGATCTGCCAAAAAGGGGGCGGTCTGGACGGTTAGGATCTCCAAGGGGGAGGTCTTAACGGTCCAGATCTACAAGGAGGGAGGTCCGGACGGTTAAGATCTCCAAGGGGGAGGTCTTAACGGTCCAGATTTATAAGGAGGAGGTCTGGACGGTTAAGATCTCCAAGGGGGAGGTCTTAACGGTCTAGATTTACAAGGAGGTCTGGACGGTTAAGATCTCCAAGGGGAGGTCTTAACGGTCCAGATTTTCAAGGAGGGAGGTCGGGCACGGATTTCGATCGACCGCCTGCACGATCTAAGGCTCGTGGAGGGTGGGACGTTCAGACCATCCGAACGTTTGACCAAAATCAAACCGCCCAATGCAAATCGGACGACTCACATTCAATAGAGGTGGAAATAGATAGGGAGGAGATCCTGGAGGACCTGGGGAGGTCCAGTAGGACACAGGGAGGTCCAATAAAGGTAAGGGGAGATCCTAGAGGACATTGGGAGGTCCTGAAGGACACGGGGAGGTCCAATAAAGGTAAAGGGAGGTCCTAAGAAGCGGTAGTACCGCAAGGTGCGGGCGGTATTACCGGGTAGGTGCCGAAGAGAACCTCCACAGAAGGTGTCAAGGATACAAGTCACAGAGGAAAGTCCAAGTAAACACGAAAAGCTTCAACAGGATTCCAAAAGAGCTTAGATGCACAGGAGGATGGCGAAGGCTTGGGGAGGTTGTAAGCCAGAGAAGACCCGAGAGGGAGAATTGGACCCAAGGAGGTTCAAGCATTTGGGAGGTCTAGACCCAAGGAGGTCTGGACCAGGAGGACAACACAAAGGAGGTCCCGACCTTTGGATCTAAAACGAAGGAGAGGTCTCACCATTAGATCCCGAACTAAGGAGGTCTCGACGGAGAGGTTTCTAAGGAGAGGGATCCAACGGAGGAGATCCACTAAAGTATTCCAAAGGAGGTCTTGACGATCAGGATAAACTCAGAGGCGATCTCGATGGTCAAGAGAAGATCAAGGAGGTCTCGACGGTCAAGACCAACACAGGGAAGGTCTCAATGGTCAAGATAAATCAAAAGGGAGGTCTTGACGGTCAGGATGAACCCGGGGAGGTCCTGACTGCCAGGATGGAGGACCAAGGAGGTTCTTAGGAACACACGAAAAGTTTAGGTGGACACAGGAGGTTTATGTGAACAAGAGGGAAGTTCAAGTGGACACAGGGAGGCCCCAAAGAACCCGAGAGAGGTCTGGTCTCAAAGGAGCTTCCCAGCAAGGGAGGGAGTCTGTTCATAAAAGAAATGCCCAGGCAGCAAGAAGGTCTAAACCTTGAAGAGATTCAAACCAACAAAAAGGTGGTCCAGATACACGGTTAGTCTAGACACACAGGAGGTCTGGACTCGCAAGAGGGTTCCAGACACAAGAGGATCTGGGCATAATGGAATGCCCAATCCAGAGAGAGGTCCAGAAGGGGAGCTCAATCCAAAAATTTAGATTTCAGAGATCAAAGGTATTTGAAACACAAACCTGAGTTTAGGACTTCTCCGGGGTACTTGTGACCCGAAGGAGAGGTCAAACACCGAAGAGGAACTAGAGAGGAGGCCTAGACCTAAGGGGTCTAAACCAAGGAGATTCGAGCCAACAAAGATGTGGTCTGAAATAAAGGAATCCGAACACAATGCGAGGGGAGATCTGACAAGATCAAACAAGAGGGAGGTGGAAAGAAAAGGGCTGAGCTTACGAGAAGGGCAGAACTTACAGAGAAAGGAAGGGATAGCTCCAGAGAGCTCAAGTAACACCAAAAGAACCAAACTAAAGGGTTAGTTGAAGTTCGGTTTAATCATTTTAAACACCCAAATTCTGAAAATCTCAAGTTAAGCTTTGAATTCTCATCAAAACAAAATGGTTCTTTTTATTTTGAAATTTTTTCAAAAAGGCTCTGAAAATCAGGGTGTTACATCCATCAAGAGATGCCTTGGCAAACTTTGATGAGACGATCCTGAGACCATCCGGAGAAGAAGGATTGCGGCCCAGAGAATGCTACCTAGTTGGGTCCAATACGAGTCGAGAACTGCAACAGATCAATGATCTGATAGAAAACCCGAATCAAGCCTTAAACGAACACCAGGTTGCGTCCCCTTTGCTCAAGAAATCCTTAACGGCTTCGGGACACTATGACTAGGGTCGAGCGGTATCAATGACAACGTTCCGGTGGCCACACTGGAACAATTTCATCGAACGCCAGCCGTTCACATAATTTCTAGGATTGAACGTTTAGTGTGTTGCCTTAACAACTTATGACATTTCAATCAGTTAATAAAACTATATAAGCATCTTCCCTTCGAAAACATTCGATGCAGTTTCGCATAATAAATTAAATTCAAGGATACGCAGAAAGTTAGGGCACCATAAAATTTGTATATGGCAAGGCACGCCAGCTTGAGAACAATTTGGCTTCGAAGAATTTACGAAAATACACATTCTGAACAGGGAAATTAATACATGATTCCTCAGGTAAACTCATCAGGAGACAAGCTAGGTAAGAAGGTTATATTAGTAAATCAGTCAAGAGAGAGAAGCAGGGAACAAAAGGATTTGGAGTACACATGCATGCATGCCATGCCAAGCAGGGGCGAATCCACCAGGGGGGCTTTGTTAGGCTGAAGCCCACCCTCCACTGCCCCCCACCCCCCGGTAGCAATCCCATGTCCAACCTTGAGTCCTTGAACCTCCAACTCCTGCCATGGCCATGCCAAGCAAGAAGAAAAAACAGTCAAGTAGAGCAACCAAAAGTGGGAACAAAATAGTGTGGCCGTGTTGGCCTTGCCCTTGCCGAAGCAACGAAGCCCAGGCCCAAGTCACAGTCTCACATCCACCGGTCCATACGGCAGTCCCGTGTTGTTCCCGTTCCAAAACTCCCCATTCGATTCCCCATTCAATCGAGCGAACCTGACCTGAGTGAGGGCAGCCAAAGCCAGAGGGCAGAGGGAGCTGGGGCAGGGAGCCACCGCCCACCGCGGTCCGCGACGCCGCTGCGTTGCCAAGAGTTGGACCGGAGGAGGCCGAGGAGGGAGGCTGCTGGCGCTAAGCCGAGGCAGGAGCCGCACTGGTGGGGAGCAGGGAGGGAAGCCGGACTGCTAAAAGAGACCGAGGAGGGAGGCCGTCGGGGAGTCGGGGTGCCGAGTAGCCGGCAGGAGGCAACGCGATTTGGAAATGGGAGGGAGGAGGCTGAGCTGCTCTGCTGACTGCTGAAGTTCTGAGAGGAAGGAGGCGGGGATTTGGGAATTAATTGGGCGTGGCGTGGGGTGTGGGCAGTGGGCTGTGGGTTGCTCGACTGCTCACCTGCTGCCTACTGAAGCTAAAGTGCCGATTTGAGTTGTGTGTTGTGCCTAAGACCTCAGTGCCTATGAACCATTGTGCTGAGCTGAGCTGCTACAAAGTCTATGTACTACCAATTGATCCATTTCCATTGCCACACTGTGCTGCAGGAGAAGGGGGTCAGCCCCATGTCCATAACCATTACTTCAATTACCAATTTGTTGGTAAGTTTGATATAGTGTGCTAGTGTGGTATATACACAATTAGCAATTAATTCGTAGGTTTGCAATAATAGAGAAACGAACTTTGTGTAATTATTTCAAAAGCAATTCAAGTAGTACTCCTCCAACCAAGCGAGACATATTTAGATCCATTGATGATGATAGAATCACAAGATCCATCCAAGGCATGAAATCTCGCAGAATGAATTTGTCTCGTGAAAGTCGTGATTCAAGCTAGCGTCTTAGTGGTATGGTTCTTTTATTTTGAATGTTCATTATTATTTAAGTACAATATGCTATTGTATCACTAATTTCTCTAATTTTTGATGTACAGGTTGTTACCTACTGGAACCATATTTACATGTTTTGGGTATGCATTTTCCATTAGCAAGGTACCTTCATTGTATTTCCTGTTTTTGCTTTGCTTTCATTCATGTATGAATTTAATTGCACAAGATACAAGACAATGTTTGTTATAAATTAGTTTAGTCATTTGAGGCTTTGAGCCTACCCTCTTTTTTCATCCTGGATTCGCCACTGATGCCAAGCTAAGCAATTCTGACTTGCGACAAAACACAGCCATGAGTACATCTTCCACTGCACCTGGGAAGAGCGAGGATCAAGAACATTCACGCATGCATGCATGCATACATGGAGTACATCTAACAGTTCTACCTCTACCAAGCATGAAAAATTGGACCAAGCTAATATTAAAACTACCCTATTAATGGACTAGTTTGTTCCTACCTTTTTGTTTTACCATTTTTTGGTGTTGCTACAGTCAATGTTAGCGATTGATCCGCTTCATCCACTGACTGTTCCTAACTCCCAGTGGCAATGGCAAAGATGAACTGACTGCAGCCAACGGGGATGTCAACCAGTGCTCGTCGATGGTAAAATATGACAGCCACGCCAAAGATGATAAAACATGACAGACTGAGTTTCCTCCAATAGATGGTATGTCCATTCCCAAACAAACTTATATTGCAATGAAAGTCGAAGCCCAAATCAGCAGCCCAACTCACAGAAGCCGTTCACTTGGGCCACCTATTCCTCCCACAACTTAGGATTTTTCATTGTCCTGTCCCACACGCACAAAGGAAGGCATAGCTGCCATTAGACGCGCGAGGAAGGAATGAAGGATCACAAAAATGTTTGCAAGACTTTACCACATGAAACTAATTAAAACTACCCTATTAATCCTTGGAGGAAATAAACCCTCGAAATGCTATGTGATGGGGATATCCTCTCATAAAAGAAGTGATGAGCGTAAAATAAGAAAAACAAAATGCACTGATATATATATATATATATATAGGAAAATGGTATATATATGCTGCACTCGAGTAGTTATAAGTGCACCGTGCACGCATATATACTAGTATATGCGTTGAAAGCGTCTCAAGGACAGTATATATGGTTTGTAAGTGCATGTATAGGTAATTAATTCCTTGAATGCACATATATAGCTGCTAAGCTCGATTTATATCCAAGTTGAAGCGCAATTCACAAATTCCCGTCGCTTGAAGAAACTTGGGCTTAAACTATAACTCTAGTGCCCAAAGCAAATTAGCTAGGACCTTAATTATTAGTGAGATAAGAAACATTATGACATTACGCTTTTACAAGTAATACATGTACATACTTTCCATGCATATAAAACACAAACCGAAGAAATTAAGAAATGAAGGATGGAAATGAAAGATTTCAAAACGTGAGCCCTCCTAAAGTGAAAAATAATGCATAAGAGAAAAATTGTACTCCCTCTAGTTCCTTTTAAAAGGCGTATTTTGACCGGGTATAATACTTAGGAAAGCTCTAAATATGATAAATTCATAAGACAAAAATGGTTTTAGTACCCTCCCATTAAGTGTTTTTGGAAGATCAGATACGATGGTTTGTGTGTGTGGTCATATGTAAATACTTATTAGAGATACAAAATAAGGGCAAAAGAGATAAACTAGCATTACATCTACATGCTCACCATATAAAAACATGACAAGTTCGGAAAAGTAATATTATAAAATGGACCAAGGAGATTATGATATGGCCCTAAGTGCATCTACTACTTTGGTAAGTATTCCTAAATTGCAATCTAGTGGTAATTCTCAATTTGGCACTGTTTTGCAACAAGAAGGAAAGCAAGAACTTGTTTCAGCCGAGCGGGAGGTTGGCCAAGGAGAGAAATATGTTGTTCCTACAAATACAGAAAGGAAAGGAGCATACACCCACCAATGCATGGGAGATGGCATGCGGCGCATGGGGGCAGATCACGTGGGTCGAGAGTGGCCTGTGAGGGGGACATGGCGCATAGGAGGCTGTACTTGGTGCATGGAGGCAAGCCGTGTCCAAGCCATGTTGCGTGTGGGCCTGATGGCGTGAGGAGGCTGGGCGTGCGGGACGCGTGGCATGCGGGTGCGGGCCGCGTGGCATGTGGAGCCAAGGAGGAGGCCTGGCGTGCAGACTGTGTGGGGGTATGCCGACACCGAAGCGCAACCGATCGAGTTTGGGTGGTGTGCGGTGCAATGACGGCGTGTGGGGCTTGGCCCGAATCTGAATGGGAGAAAGAACAGAGAACTTGGTCCGAGTTCGAGTGGGGGAAGGAGCCGTGTGTGGAACATGGGAGTCCGTTAGGTGCATGGCAAGCTAGGAGAGTACGCGTACATGGATATCAAGCCAGAACCCGAATTGAAGCCGCGGAGAAATCCACACACAACTTCTATTCAGATTGGGCAGATTCTGGTCCATATTTTTATGTAATAGTCCAAGTTCCTTCCTAGTAGTTGTTGTTTCTTTTCTCTAGTCTTATAATCCGAATGTGTCTTTTGTTAGGAGTTTGAGTTGTCTCGTGTGCGTGAGTTCGAGTCGGCTTCGGCCAATTGTGTGTGTGTGTATGTGTGTGAGGCTATATGAAGCCTAGGGTCGGCGACCATGTAAGGGGGACAGGGTTTTATTTTGAGAAAATACAAAAAAAGAAATGGTTGCTTTGTGGCGCATATGTGTGTGCGTCTGAACAGGGAAGAACCCATCTAGGGTTTGTGTGCCATGCAAGGATTGGAGAGGTTGCTGCTGAAACCCCCATGAAACACAAATTTTTTCCAGCACACACAAAACCCTCACGTCTACATCCAAACAAGCCCCCCTCTCCTCCTCCCTTCCTCGCCGCCCGCCGGCCGGCCAACAAGGTGGCGGGCTTCTTCTTCTTCACGGTGGTGGTGTCTGATCTGCATCGTGCTCTCGACGCCTGACGTTTGTCCGACGATTTCCAACGGTATGGACTTTCGTCGGGGTTGAATCTGGAGCCCTTCTCCGCCGGCTTGCCTTCGGGCGTGGCGATCAGGGGCCCTTCTCCGCCGGCTTCTTTCAGCGGCGCGGCTTCGTTGATGGCATGACGACGGAGGTGACGCGGTGCAGATCTAGATTTGGCACAGTTGGTAGAGATCGCGACGGCTCGGTGGCGGTGGCTTGTGCGGCGCTCGACTCCCTCCCGGTGGACGACTTTTAACCGGCCGACATGTGGATTGCGGTGGACGTCACCTTCCTGGTGTTGGCGGCAGTTGGCCGTTGGGGATGTTGCGGATATCGTCTTGGCGATCTGGACTTCATTGGTTGGATCCAGTGACGAGGTCGTGCTGTGACGTGGACTTGGAGCGCTAGTACCTTCGATTCGGGGTGAAAACTCTTGATCTGGCCTTCGCTGGTTGGATCTGGCAATGACGTCGACCTGAGTGGCGTTACCTTCTTGAAGGCGTTGCTTTGGAGAATCCAGATGCGTGTGCTCGGAGTGAAAACTCCCGATCCGACCTTCGCCGGTTGGATCTGGCGACGACGACGTGAGTCGATCCCTTCTTGGAGGCATCGCTCGAGACCGGTCCATCATCACCTCTTTCTTCTTGCAATTTCTTTGTTCACGTGTGGACGATCTCCTAGTTGGTCCCGAAGGCGGGGCTAGGTGGTCTTTTTTTAGGCTAGCCTTTGCATGACAATTTGTTTGTCATTGTTGGCTTTTGGCCGTTTTTTATTTTAATCTTTTAGCTGATGGTGGTGTAATGGCTGTGTGCATCCCTAGTTGGTGCAGAGGCCGGGAGTTGTACTTCCATTATCTAAAAAAATCTAGTCCACGTGATTCCTCGAGGATCTTCTGTAACACCCTGATTTTCAGAGCATTTTTGAAAATTTTCAAAATAAAAAGAACCATTTGGTTTTGATGATAATTCAAAGCTTAACTTGAGAATTTCAGAATTTGAAGAGTTTAAAATGACTAAACTAAACTCCAACTAATCCAAAACTTAGTTCTTTTGGTGTTGCTCGAGCTCTCTGGAGCTATCTTTCCTTTTCTTGATAGGATTTCCTTTCCTTCATCCTATTTGGACATTTTTATATGTCCAGACCGTCCCTCTTGTTTGACCTCTGTTGTTGTCTAGATCTCTTCTCGATCCTAGACCACAATCTTCAGTTGGGCATATTCTTGTG
Source organism: Phyllostachys edulis (assembly GCA_036346405.1). Classification (NCBI taxonomy): domain Eukaryota; kingdom Viridiplantae; phylum Streptophyta; class Magnoliopsida; order Poales; family Poaceae; genus Phyllostachys; species Phyllostachys edulis. The sequence continues at coordinate 120,250 of JAYEVD010000782.1, read as the reverse complement.
CCTGACCTCCTTCAGGTTGATCTAGCGGCACTCCCTCACATCTTTTGCTTGAGTCTCCTCTTGCTTACCGGAATGCCCAAGAATTCACTTGAACCTACCGTGGCCAATTGGATCTTCTTTGCATTCGATTGAACCACCTTTGTGCTCAATTGGACCCCTTCGATTTCCCTCGAGTAGTCGGACCTCCCATGTGAAGGCTGAACTGCTCGCACCTCTTGTGATCATCATCCAAGGATCCAACCTCTTTAGGTCTAGATCTCCTAAGTGCTTGGACCTTCCCCGTCCAGATCTCCTTCTCGGCTTAGACCTCCTCGGGGTCTAGGTCTCCCTTTATAACCACTTGAGTTCCTTCTATGCTCTTGTGAACCTCTTGGTGATCACTTGACTCTTTTCGCCCCGATCCTTGTAGCCTTCTCTTTGGAAAGGTCCTTCTAGTGCAATCCAAGATACCACCCCAATTCATGGTAATACCATTCTTTAGGACCTCTTTCCCATTCGCTCAGACCTTTCTCTTTAAGTTTGATTACCTTGAATCTCTTTGTTGGTTTGAATCTCTTTGGATCAGACCTCTTTTCTGTTCAGACTTCTCTTAAGTCTAAACTTCTTGTTGCCTGGGCACCTTTCTATGCCCAGACCTCTTTTCATTCGGACCTCCTTGTATTCCAGTGGACTTCTTATATGCCTTCAAACCTCCTGAGTTCATTCGAACCCCTAGGCATTTCTTCTTGGCCGAAAGGAACTCCTTAGGGTTCATTCTAACCATCACGGCTTTGATCTCACCCTTGAGGTTGGAGCCTCCTTTGAGTTGCTTTGACTCATGAACTCCTGTTGGACCACCTTTTGTGAATCTCCCCGTGGGATCTCTCTCTTTCGTGGAACCCCTTTTGCCTGGACCTCTCCTTGCTTCGAATCTAACGGTTTGGACCTCCCCTCACCTTGAATCCAAAGGCCCAGACCTCCCCGTGCGTTATTTCTCTCTGGGGACCTCTCCCGCATGTTTGATCTTGGCCGTTAGACCTCCCTCTCGGAGATCCAACCGCCCAGACCTCAACTTACTTTTAATCTTAACCACGGGACCTCTTGGTAGTTCTTGGACCTCCTGTGGCTGCACGGGAGTGGGTGAGGCGCAGGGGCATGGGCGCTGGCAGGGAACCGGTGGCTGGCGCGCAGAGGAGTAGGCGGCGGAGGAGACCGGTGGCAGTGGCTTGCGCGGGGAAGGACAGAGAGAGGGTGGGGCCAGCAATGGCTGGACCTGGGAGAAGATGACCCAAGCGTGAATGGGCCAAGCAAAGGAGGTTGCAAGATTCTTGGTCAGCAAAGCCGACGGGGAAAGATGGCCGGTGGGCCAAGGCCAAGAAGGCTGGGCTGGGAAATGGTGAAGGGGAAGCGGGTCGGCCCAACAAGGTCATGGGCTGAGCCCAAGAAAGGAAAGGAGGTCCAACACAAAATGGCCCGGGCATTCAACAGAGAGGAGAAACCCCCCAAACCGCGAAATTGGATTTCAAATGTTACGGACATTACATTTGAAACACAAACCGAAAAGAAAAGAAAGTTTTTGCAAATACTTGGTAATTTGAATTACGGCGAAAAACGAAAACCAGAACAGTAATTACTATGCGCCATCCGAAAACGGGATGCTACATGTTGTCTTAACAACTCATGACATTTCTTCTTCTTTTTCTTCTTCTGTTTTTTGAGAGGAACTTATGACATTTCAAGCAATCAAGAAATTTATATAAGCATGTGTTTTCATAAATATTGATGCAGTTTTGTGTAAATAAATTAAAATGAAGGATGCACCCACTGTTAGGGCACCATAAAATCGACATAGCATGGCACGCAGTAGTTGTGTCTTGAAAACAATTTGGCTTCGAAGAATTTAAGCAAAGAGACATTCTGAACAGTGAAGTGGATACATGATTCCTCAAGTAAACTCATAAGGAGACAAGCTAAAGAGGTAAGAAAGGTATATTAATAATTGAGTCAAGAAAGTGAAGTAGGGAACAAAAGGAGTAGGGGTACACATGCATGCCATGCTAGATAAGCAGTGCTGACTCTCTCACAAAACACAGCCATGAGTGCAGCATTTGCACAGTTATGATTCCACTAGAACGAAAAAGAAGCAATAGAAGTAACTTAACTTGTGTCTTAATTTGGAATTCTTGTGATATAGCTGCATCTGCCACTGCACCTAGCTAGTTAGGAGGAGGATCAACAAGTAAGACGAAATAGGTGTAGTCCTTAAAGCGCCCTTCGTTGTAGGTGCAAGTGCAAATGCAACCATATCCAGTGTAAGATCGAGGAGGCCGACTAGAGAGGGGGGGGGGGTGAATAGGCGTTTTAAAAACTTCTTTTAACTAAAACCGATTTCTAATGCGAAAGCTAATATAAATACGGTTTTGCACAATTAAAGCCTAAATCAACTAGGTTCACCTAAGGCACCAACAATACAAGTCTATTGAAGAATATAGTAATTAAATATATGACTTGAGCAATTCAATTCTAGCAATGGTGAATAGCACAATGAACTATTGCAATCATACACAATGAATAAGTAATTTACTACAAGGTATATAAATTGCACAATGTAAAGCAAACATTCATACACAATGAACATAAATGTAATAGTGAGACACAAGAGATCAAACCACAATTGACACGGCGATGTTTTACTGGTGGATCGGAGACTTGCCGGTCTCCCTAATCCACGTTGAGGGAAACCAAACCAATTGGGCGGCTCCACGAATTAAGCCTTCCTCCAAGGTAAGTCCAACCACTTGGACCGGTTCCAAAACGAACCAACACCTCGCTCCACTAGGGTTGCTCCTTCCTCCTCTCTCGAGATGGCGAGCACCACACCACTCACAAACACCGCCTTCTCACAAGCTTCACTTGAGAAGATCACTGACCACGACGCCTCCACGCCGCCTAGGTGTCGGCAAACACCAAGAGTAACAAGACTCCAACTTTCACTTGAACCAATCAAGTGCCAAAGCTCTATGGATACACAATCCACAACCTAATGCAACACATGCAATAGGATTTGCCTCTCCAACCTCTCTAAGTGCAACACATGCACAAATGAGTGTGAGAGGGCTTGCACTAGCTCAAAGGAACTCAATGGGGCACCAACAACTCTCCCTCACACGGCCAAGGTGAGTATTTATAGCCCACACACAAAAACTAGCCGCTGGGACAAAGTCTCTGAAAAAGTTAGGAAATCGAACGACCCAGTTTCTGAGGCGGTCCGCATCGCTTTTTCCTTCAACGGCTATAAACTAGCCGTTGGTCACCAAATCGGTATAACCGAAAACTAAGGCCCGGTCAGAGTCAAGACCAATCGGTACAACCGCACAAACACTCAGGGGTCGCATCGCTCCACAAAGGAGCGCCAAATGCGGCTAAGTCCCACGAACAACTGCTCGGAATTTTACAACCGCACCAAGAAAGCGGTCGAACCGCATCGCGGTCGTATCGCCTAAACACCTCGCGTCGCATCGCCGCCAAGGGTTTCTCAAAACAAAGATGAGCAACAAATGCATCTTCTCTCGAAAAATCGAACCGCTAACAAATAATCGAACGACCGCCCTACGGTCGTATCAGCTCAAGACATGCCGTATTACCGCTTCCACACCCGAGCAACACATGCTCAAGAAAAGCGGTCAGATTGTCAGATAATCGCTTCGAGTATGACCGATCCCGGTCGTATCAAGACATTACACGCTCTGTTCATCCGATTTTCTTGAGAAAATACAGATTGCATTCGCTACAACTCAAATTGCAAAACACATTTGCTAATTTGATGCGCAATGCACACAGGGCTTAAGTGAGATTCTCAACAAGTTGCAAAACACATTTGCACACTTTTAGAATCACACCACAAGGAATAAGGTACATGGACTTACACCATTTGCAAAACGTATTCGCAAACTTAAGTCACATGCTACAAGGATTAACCATGAGCCACAACTATTTGTAAAACACATTCACAAATATTGGCAACATGTTAAAGTGAGCTAGAGCAAACACAATGAGCTATCAACACATGACAAACTCAAGCTACTAGTCAAAGACCCCTCTTAATAGTACGTGCGAGCACCCGGATTTATTAAGCTCATAATACTTAGTCATCCAATTGACCCTAGTATTATCAACCAAATAAACCCAGTCTCGAGAGATGTATACTCCCGAATGCAAGATACATACCTCACAACAAAAGAATGTATCAATTCCATACAACACATAGAACATAAGCAACAAACCGAAGTTAATATTAATAAAGATAGGTTATTACAAAAGAGGGCCCTTAGGCCAAATAACAACAAGACTACAAAGATACACAATGAAGCAAAAAGTGCCATAAAGATGGCCCAAAATAAGAGCCAACCAAAGGTGCCTTTAGCCCACAAGGCAATCGATCGGACCGCCAAGCTAGTCGCTTCTCCCAACCATCAAGACAACTCACAAAAGTAAAGCCCTTTGGGCTCTACCTCCTCTGCAACAAAGTTGTTAAGCAAAACAAATGAGTACAATAAATTGTTTATTGTACTCGCAAGACCGACGTAAGATAACAGAACTATAATTTAGCTATATGCAAGCTTTATTTAAGTGGATGAGGCTTTGGACTCATTTAAGCACAAAGCAAGTTTTCATTTGCAATAATATAGTAGATTGAAAGCAATTTGACAAAGCATTTTTAATTGTTGAAATAACAACGAGATAAATAACAAGGTAACAACAACAAGAACAACACTCGAAGTGACCAACCCAAGTCACCACAACAATAGCATGAACTCCCGCTCATACCAACCATGTCAAGTTTTAATTAAAGGTTGTAGTCTAGTCTTGAACGACCTTACCAAGCATGTCCATAACCTAGGGCGAGGCTATTCAATAGTTTTATCCTGCGGGTGTACCACTGCACCCACACGCCGCACCGCCTTTCCATTAGGCACACTACCTTTGGTATGCCGCACGGCTAAGTCCTACGAGACATTTCCAATGGACAATGCTAATTCGAAGTCGCACAACCCACGGGAGAAGGAGACATCACACAACCTACCCGAAGCTAATGCTCCTCCCACATCACACACACATTTTATCTTTAAAACACACCAACCGAGCGACCCCAATTAACACCGCCCAAAGTACTTAGTCAAGAGGGTTCCATATGCCCTCGTGTGGTTAGCACGCAAAATCGCTGGCTTAGTGACCCAAGTACTCGGTCCTTAGGGACCCAGCATACCACCACATCCAAAACCACGCCATCCATCCAATATGCCCAAGTCTAAATCAATCTTTTATTTTCAGTTTTGATTTTACAATTAATCAAAGCACAAGTGCTGGACATATAGGAGTAATAATCAGTTTTGAGTGATCAAGACCATCGACTAAGTCGATGATCGCCCATTCTATCGTTACTAAGCATGTCTAAGCAATTTAATCGAAACTACTAAGTGATAAGAGCTCATCCAACGAGCTCAAACCACAGAAAATAACCTAGGCTCATGGTAGTAGAGGATAAACAATTCCTACAGATTATGCAACTATAGGCTTGCTAGCGACATTTAACACAAAGTAGCATGCATACATAGAAGTAAAACGATATATTAAGCTTTAAAGTAATGGGACAATGATGGAAATGATCAAACTGCTTGCCTTGCTGTTGCTGGTCAATTTGTTGCGGAGGGTCACTCTCGAGATCACCACAAATGTCGAAACCTAACGGAAAGGCGAGAAAGAACCGATAAGAACGACGAAAAACAACAAAGACAGCACAACAAACGAACTCCAAATTCTCTGAATTTTCTACAGCAGCAAGAGGGTGATTTTAGGAATATTGCAACAAGAACCAATTGATTTGGATTCTCAATGCAAAAGTTATGAGCAAAACAATTCTGCTCAGCCCTAAAATACCAAACTGCACTATTCATTAATTTAATTATGAGGCAACATTTTCTAGAACAGAAGTGAAGCTGAAATTTTACTGTAAAACCAGCACCTCATGAGATGAATAACACAATTGAGTTCATCTCATTTGGAGCTATATTGCACTCTCTACAAATTTTCAAAAACAAGAACTTGAACAAAATTATAATGCACAAGTCCTCATTTTCCTAGCAGCAACATGCTCAAAACTAATGTTCATAGTAAGACCATTAATGGAGGAAACCAACAAAGTTGGTCTCACTCAAAAATAATCTACAGAGCATTAGTTATGTATTTTACAAGTTAAGCATTAATTTGAGTGCACAATTAAAGTTAATCTTAAAATCTAATGGTAAATTGTGCTCTGGGGCTGAACTTAACTTACAATCATTTTTAGATTAAAGTCAAGTCCAAGACAGAGCTAACACAATTTGAATGACCTCATTTGGAATTAAGATGAAAAAGATATGAAATTCTAAAGTTTATACCTTATCACATTTATAATTAAGACTTCAATGGAATTTCTAAAGAAAAACACACAGTCGGGAGGACATGAGCCACAGATCTCAGATCTCGACGGCTCAAGACCTCCCAGAGAACAACACACACGCCAGCTCACGAGGTCCAGAGGTCCCGGACCTCCTAGCAACGCACATGCGCGAGGTGAGGGAGGTCATGGCCGTTGAAGGTGAATCCAACGGACCACAACGATGAGGGAGGTCCGGACGGACCAGATCTAAAAGGGAGGTCCTCAGCGGTTGAGATCTTCCAAAGGAAGATCTAAACTATCAAGATCTCCCTAAGGAAGATCTACATCGTCAAGACCTCACGGGAGGTCCCGGCCGGTCCAGATGTTCCAAGGAGGTCCTCGATGGTTCAGATCGTCAGGGAGGACCTTGACGGTCAAGATCTACCCGGGAGGTCATGAACGGCCGAGATAACCTAGGGAGGTCCTAAGGGAGGTCTAACGTCCACAGACCTCCGTGGAGGTCTCGACGCCACGATCGCGCAGTGAGGTCTTGGGCGCTCGAGATCTCCTCGGAGGAGGTCATGGACGCCCCAGAGCTCACGACCACGCCGCCGGCATGGAATAAATGCAGCGGGACAACGAGGAGGTCCGCGACGGAGGTCTTAAATGCGCGCAAAAGCGGGGTTAATGGCATTTAACGCTAACCCCATGATTGCAATGATTGAGGCATTTAAAGCGGTGAATCTCTCGTCCTAAACGACAATGGCATGGTCGGGACGTCCAAAAAGATTTGAGGGCGTCCCACGGCTTATCGCCGGCGATTTAGAGGGCACGGCGGCCTGACCGAGGGCACCGTCGGGACCGCAATAGCCGGCGCATCTCGTGGGCCTACTTCACCGGCGGCGGCGGTTTTAAACGCCGGCGAGCCGAGAGGACAACGAAGGCACCACACGGCCAAAATCCAAAACGCAAAGGGAAGCTCACGACATTCAGCGTCGCCTAAATTAAAAGCTCCGCGACATGCATTCAGCGGTGCCGCCGACTAAAGGACTAACGGGAGGAATACCGGAGGTCCTAAGGTCTTTGGGAGGTCGTGGAGGTGATGACCGGAGTTGGGGAAGACAATGAAGCTTCACGCCCCAAGGCACCGGCTCCAAGCTCAACTTTGTCCACCTCGAAAAATGCCCAAACAAATTAAGTTAGGGTTAACTTCCAAGAGGTTTTGGGAGCAACAAAGAGCGAGGGTTTGAAAAGGAGCCACCGAACTCTGAACCACCGAGAAGCTCCAAAGACCTTGACAATGGCAGCCGCCAAGGAGGAGGTCGATTAGCGGAGGAGGAGCTCACCACGCACAAAGTGCAAGGCCGAGAGCAGTGTGTGCAAAGGAAGCCAAGGGAGGATTCAAGGGGTAACTTATAGCTTGTGGTGAAGGTTATGAGTGGGGCTAAGCTCCATGGTGAGCTTAGCCCACAGGTTGGTCCATGGGGTGGCAAGGACATGAGGTTGACAAGGTGCAGCCTGAGCCGGCCGAGAGATTTAAAGTCGACTGCATTAAATGCGGTCAACAAAGAGTCATTGAAAAGTACACAGTGGCAGGCGTGCAATAACTCACCGCTCGAGCTTGCAGGGCGCCCGAGGAAGGAGAAGAACGGGGAGGTCCTTATGACCGTTGGATAAGACCGGGGAGGTCCTAACCATCGATGACAATTTTGAACCGTTACGCCTAAATGATCGGGAGGAGGTCCCACCACACGATCAAGGATGGGAGGTCGTGGCCCTCCGATTTCCTTAATGTGTAAGCGCCGTGGGGAAATAGGACAGAGGTCCAAAGCGTTGGATCTCCATCCAGCAGCTTGGACCTCTGTGAGGTCTTAACGCACGCTAACATAAGACATGAGGGGAGGTCATGGCCTTTGGATTAAAATCAAGGGCACACAACCAAAGGGAGGTCTGAGGCTTTGCGTGAAGCGCGAGGGAGGTCAAGACCTTTGGATTTTGATCCAACGGTGGTGATCAAAACAGGGGAGGTCCTGAGCCTCGCACGTGGCGCAAAGGAGGTCTTGAGCTTGCACAACACACACGGGAGATCATGGCCTTTGGATTTAGATCTAAGGGCAACGACCTCACGTGCGCGGGGAGATCTGATGCGCATGAGACCAGGAGGAGGTCGTGACCGTGGATTTCAAATCCAACGGTGCACAACATGAGATAGGGGAGGTCTTGTGCGCTAGATATTTTGAGGGGAGGTCGTGGGCTGTTGGATCTGATCCAACGGCTACGACCTCAAGTGAGTGCAAAGGGAGGTCTGATAGTTAGCTTAAGAGGAGGAGGTCGCGACCATGGATTTTTGATCCAATGGCTGTGACCTCATGTAGGTGGGAAGTTTGCTTAGCTTAACAGTGAGGGGAGGTCAGGAGCGGTTGGATGTAAATCCAACAGCTATGACCTCGCCAAGGTGGAAGGTGGTTTTTGAGGTTTGATAACAAGGGGAGGTCAGGAGCGGTTGGATCTTAATCCAAGGGCTATGACCTGGACAAGGTGATAGATATCGAAGGGAGGTCTTTGCGGTTTAACACACAGGGGAGGTCATGACCGTGGATCTTTGATCCAACGGTTATGACCTGGTGAGGTGAGGAGGTCTTTGCGGTGTTGATCATGAGGAGGTCGTGGCGGTTGGATGTAAATCCAACGATGCGACCTGCTCAAGGTGGAGAAGAGGTCTGCTGGGGTGCAGACACGGTTGGGCCGGACCAGCTTTGCACATCGGCTAGCCCAAGGAACAGTGTAGGCTTTTAAGTTTAATTTTCTAACAGCTGAGACTTTGCAAAATTGTTTGGAATAGCAATTCCACTCCAAAATTCATGAAATTTTTACGGAAGCTTGATGACAATGAGATTAACCTGACATAAAATTTCCAGAGGTTATTATGCAATGCATTTTCTCAGGAAATTCGTTAAGGTTGTTTAAAGGATTGTTTTACCTCCAAAATTTATCAAACTAGTTTTACAACTTGTGATATTTTTCAGAGGGTCCCACATCAGTTTTGGGACCAAGGAAAATATATTCCAATGTTTGGCACAAGATTTAGACAATTGGAAAATGAGTTTGACTTTTGGGTCAACAAGAGCTTGGTGTTTTAGATTACACAACTCTTGGACAAGAATCACATGAATGATTAGGGGTTTTCAAGATGTGAGAAAAAGTTTTAATTTCTACACATATAATTATACTTGAATAACCCTAATTATACATTTGGGATGTTACAAAATCTCCCCCCCTTACAAAAATCTCGTCCCGAGATTTGGCTCACTCGGTAAAGAAAGATGGATAGTCCGCACGCAGACGATATTCTCTTTCCCAAGTAGCCTCATCCTCAGAATGGTTCGACCACTGAACTTTAAGGAACTTGATGGTCTTATTCCTTGTCCTTCGCTCGGACTCATCGAGTATCGCGAACAGGTGCTCGCGATAGGTCAAATCTTCCCGACATCGAGGGTTTCCAACGGAGCTTCCTCAGTTGGAACACGGAGGCACTTCTTAAGCTGGGACACATGAAAAACATCATGTACCCCCTCAAGTGCAGCTGGCAACTCCAACTTATAGGCAACAGCTCCCTTCTTCTCGATAACGCGGTAGGGACCGACATATCGAGGAGCCAACTTGCCCTTGACACCGAAACGTTGATGGCCCTTCAAAGGAGAGACCTTGAGATAAACAAAGTCATTAGGCTCAAAACGCAACTCACGCCGACGGCGATCCGCATAGCTCTTTTGCTCGGATTGAGCTTTGCGTGGCGCCACGAATAAAAGCCGGACTTGGCGCTCGGCCTCATTGATTGAGTCCGCCAAAGAGAGGTCTCTCACCGGTCTCCTGACCGCCTTCAACGGGTTCTACACTTTCTCCGCATAAGGCCTCAAATGGTGCCATGCCGAGACCGGCTTTGAAAGTCGTTGTTATAAGAAAACTTCGTGAATGGCAAGCATTTCTCCCAATGCTTCCCATATGAAAGGACACAAGCACGAAGCATGTCTTCCAAAACTTGGTTGACCCTCTCGGTCCGACCATCGGTTTGGGGTGAAATGCCATCTTTGAAAGCAAGACGAGTTCCCATAGCTTCTTGCAAGCTATGCCAAAACGAGACGTGAAAAGGATCCACGATCCGACACAATCGTCTTCGCACACCGTGCAAACTCACGATGCGGGCGATATAGAGTTCCGCCAAAAGACCTACCCGGTTCAGTCTTGACGGAAGGAAATGTGCCACCTTAGTCAATCGATCGATGACGACCCAAATGGCATCATTCTTCTTGGGACGTGGGTAGACCGGTAATGAAATCCATTCGATCGACTCCCACTTCCACTCCGGAATAGGCAGAAGTCAAGGCGATCCTGCCGACGCCGATGCTTCGGCCTTGACACGACGACACACGTCGCGACTCGACAACGAACCGCGATCTCCCTCTTCATTCGGGTCCACCAAAATCTCGGCGAAGATCTTGATACATCTTTGTGGCCCCGGGATGAATGGATAAAGGCGAATCATGGGCTTCGCGGAGGATTAAATTCCGCAATTCCATGTCCTTTGGAACCACGAGGCGTTGCCCGAATCTCACAACACCATGCTCATCCTCAGAAAAGCACTTGGTTGTTCCGTTCTTGACATTTGCCTTGATGTGGCTCACTCCAACATCCGATCGCCGGCGGACTTGATCCGATCCACCAAGGTTGGTTGCACAACCAAGGCGGCGAGAGAACCATGCTCAACTAACCCTAAGTTGAGACGCTGAAATTCTCCCGGAAGAGCGGTGAAGCTCCTGGACAACAAGGCATTGCAATGCGCTGCGACTAAAGCGCGCCGGCAGCGACATTAGCCTTGCCCGATGGTAGTGAATACCCACATCATAGTCCTTGATCAACTCCAACCATCTCCTTTGCACGAGGTTGGTCGTCAGCCGTGAACAAGTACTTTAAGCTTTTGTGATCGAATACACTTCTAACGATTACCCATTAGGTAATGTCGCCAGATCTTAAGTGCATGAATCACAGCAGCTAACTCCAAATCATGGGTAGGATAGTTAAGCTCATGAGGTCTCAATTGCCTTGATGCATAGGCCACTACCTTGCCTTCTTGCATAAGGACACAACCGAGGCCTCGGCGAGAAGCATCGCAAAAGATATCGAAGCCGATGGATATCGGAAGAACAAGAATGGGAGCGGTGGTCAAACGCTTTTGAGTATCTGGAAACTTTCCTCACACTCAGCGGACCACACTAACTTCTTGTCCTTCTTGAGCAACTCCGTCATCGGCCATGATCTTGGAGAAGTTCTCGATAAAGCGACGATAATATCCCGCTAAACCGAGAAAACTCCGTACATCGGTGACCAAGCGGTGACTCCATGAAAGAACATCGCGACCTTGCTAGGATCAATGGCTCGCCCTGCTGAAAGAATATGGCCTAAGAAAGCCACTTCCTTCAACGAGAATCGCGACTTGTGAACTTCGCGTCAATTGGTGCTCCGTAGCTTGCCTAACACAAGCTTCAGATGCTCGGCGTGTTCCTCATCGTTCTTGGAGTAGATAAGGATATCATCGATGAAGACCACGACAAACTTATCCAAGTACTCCATGAATACCGAATTCATGAGATTCATGAACAAAGGCGGGAGCATTGGTTAAGCCAAATGACATGACGGTGTACTCGTACAAGCCGTGGCGAGTAGAGAACGCCGTCTTGGGAATATCCTCGGTCGAATCTGAACGATGATATCCCACTCTCAAATCAATCTTGGAGAAAACTTCGAGCTCCAGTCAATTGATCGAAGAGATCGTCAATGCGGGCAATGGATACTTGTTCTTTCATCACTTCATTATGTGGGCGTGTCGGCCTTATCGCAAAATACCGCCCTTCTTCTTTACGAAGATTCTTGGACAACCCCAAGGAGATGAGCTAGGGCGAATGAAACCCTTCTCTTGCAGCTCACTTAGCGCTTCTTCAACTCCACCAACTCGTTCGGTGGCATCCGATAAGGCCTCTTTGAGATAGGGGCGTACCGCAGAGCCAACTCAATGACAAACTCGAGGTCTCGAGCGGGTGGCATCCCGAAGATCTGCGGGAAAGACATCAACGAAGTCACAAACTGTTGGGACTTCGCTAATATCTAAGTGGGCTTCGCTTCAAGCGCGAAGAGATGCGGATCTAGCGACTTGCTTAACCCGCCACGGGAGGACTAGATAGAGATGAGCTTCTGGCGCAATCGATTTGCCCCATGTCTTTGGGACAACCAATCCATGCCAAGAATCACATCAAGACTCGCTGAATGGAGAAGGATAAGGTTTGCTAAGAACCCTACGCCGATCTCGATAGGAACATCCTACACTCGATTCAGCTCTCAACTCCGAACCAGAGAGCGAATGAGTAGCGGGACCGACAATGGAGAGAAAAGAAGCTCTCCAACAAAGACAAAAGACTCCGAAACAAAGGAATGAGATGCTCTGAATCAAACAAGACAAAGAGCAGGTGAGAGTTAACGAAAGTGTACCTAGTACGACGTCGGGTGCCTCCCCGAGCCTCCTCTGCGTGGCGGTGTTGACGCGACCACTACCCACGCCTTGGGTAGCGGGACGATCTTGGTCTGAGATGCACCACCTCTGGCCCGCGCCCTCCATTAGGGCGAGGGCTGCCTGTCTTCTTAGGGCAATTATTTGCATAATGGCCCTTCGTTGCATGAGAAGCACGTGACCCCAAAGCAGCTGGTTGCGGGGCCGCTCTGTGACTTCGCAGTGCGTGGATCGAGACATGGCTGCGATTTAACGAGCGAACAGGGTAGGTAACCTCGGGCGCCAAGAATGAGACTGGTACCCCGAGAGATCGCCCGGCGGGGCGGGAAGAATCGCCTGGATGACTTATGGGCCTCCCACTTGCGCTATGGGAGTCCATAAGCTCTCGAGCCGCATGCTCGGCGACGATGGCCTTGTCGACCAAGGTCGAAAATCGGAAAGTCGACAATGGATAGCTTGTCCTTCACTCCTCGCACAAGCCACGCTGAACTTGGCACCTTAGCCATATCGGTGGCCACGTCCTCGGAGCATAACGAGCTAGATGGTTGAACTCGTAGACATACTCCATGGTCGAAGCTACGCCTTGCTTGAGCGCAAGAAACTCACCTTCTTGATCTCCATCAAGCCGGCAGGATGTGAGCCCGACGGAAGGCGTCTGAAACTCCTCCCAAGAGACGGTGTGTTCTGCGGGCTGCATGGCGAGAAAGCTCTCCCACCATGACAACGCCGCACCCTCCACCGGTGCGATCTGAGCAGCGCCTTCTCGTGCTCGGCATCTGCGCGATCGCGAGCTTACGCCCACGAGCACGGCCAATCGTCCGCATCCAACGGGTCCTCGGCCGGAAAAGGTAGGAGGCTGAGTACGAAGAAACTCCGCGAGTCCTCCATGCGGCCGATGGGCGTTCCTTGCCTAGATCCTCAAGCTCCGTAAGTGTAAGCAGGTGGTGTTGCGCGATGACGTCGAAGAGAACTCTCCTGTCATCCGCGTGGTTGCGCTCGATCAAGAAGAACCTCGGCCATGGTCGAAGGAGGAGGAAGCTCCTCGTCCGGACGGTGGCCTTGGCCGCTTCTGAAAAGTCCGCCATCTGTTACAAGAAATTTTGGTTAGCAACTAAACTCGAAAATCAAAGCCTTAAAGAGAAACAAAAGCGATCGACTAGGGAATGGAATATCACCCTAAACGAAAGCCAAAACCATGAGTAAATTAACTTTAGAAGCTTCTAAAAGACTCTAAAACAGCCAAGAAACACCAAAAGTAAGGCTCAACTTCTCAACTCAACTAACCCGTATTGAATGAACGAGTAATTGATCGAGAAGATTAAAAATCAGATTGTAAGATGAGATCTAAAACTATTAGAGAGCAAGGTTAATGCAGCGAAATAAGTGTTAGATACTTAGCTAACTAGTATCACATCTTACCCTTTTATTCCCACAAGTTTTTGTTGATTTAACCTCTCATTCTCTACCCTAATTGGAACCTTTGAGCTTGCTGTCCGAAATTGGCGCTTGCTGTCCAGATTTTGCATCAAGCTTCGAAATAAATTGTCCATTCCGAAGCTTCAAAACCTTGTAGATGGGCAGCTAACACTTCAATTTGCCAAACTCATTGATTCCCCAAAACCCCATTAATCGATAACAACTATTTTGTAGAAGGGAAGAGAGAAAACAACTTTTAAAACTCAATTAGAGTGAGATGAGAAGAGAAAGCTAAGATAGATAAGGAGTAAAATCTGAGAATTTCCTTAAGCTTTCAAAACTCATTTGACACTTTGAAATTAGGTTTTCAAAATATCCTAAAAGCGACCAAGCTTGCGTTACTACGGTCAAGATAGCTCGATACCAACTTTTGAGAGCACCGATTTATTAAGCTCATAATACTTAGTCATCCAATTGACCTAGTATTATCAACCAAATAAACCAGTCTCGAGAGATGTATACTCCCGAATGCAGTATACATACCTCACAACAAAAGAATGTATCAATTCCATACAACACATAGAACATAAGCAACAAACCGAAGTTAATATTAATAAGGATAGGTTATTACAAAGAGGGCCCTTAGGCCAAATAACAACAAGACTACAAAGATACACAATGAAGCAAAAGTGCCATAAAGATGGCCCAAAATAAGAGCCAACCAAGTGTGCCTTTAGCCCACAAGGCAATCGACGGACCGCCAAGCTAGTCGCTCTCCCAACCACAAGACGAACTCACAAAAGTAAAGCCCTTTGGGCTCTACCTCCTCTGCAACAAAGTTGTTAAGCAAAACAAATGAGTACAATAAATTGTTTATTGTACTGCAAGACCGACGTGTAAGATAACAGAACTATAATTTAGCTATATGCAAGCTTTATTTAAGTGGATGAGGCTTTGGACTCATTTAAGCACAAAGCAAGTTTTCATTTGCAATAATATAGTAGATTGAAAGCAATTTGACAAAGCATTTTAATTGTTGAAATAACAATGAGATAAATAACAAGGTAACAACAACAAGAACAACACAGAAGTGACCAACCCAAGTCACCACAACAATAGCATGAACTCCCGTTCATACCAACCATGTCAAGTTTTAATTAAAGGTTGTAGTCTAGTCTTGAACGACCTTACCAAGCATGTCCATAACCTAGGGCGAGGCTATTGAATAGTTTTATCCTGCGCAGGTGTACCACTTGTACCCACACGTCGGACCGCCTTTCCATTAGGCACACTATCTTTGGTATGCCTAAGCACGGCTAAGTCCTCTGAGACATTTCCAATGGACAATGCTAATTACGAAGTCGCACAACCCACGGGAGAAGGAGACATCACACAACCTACCCGAAGCTAATGCTCCCTCCCACATCACACACACATTTTATCTTTAAAAACACACCAACCGAAGCGACCCCAATTAACACCGCCCAAAGTACTTAGTCAAGAGGGGTTCCATATGCCCCTCGTGTGGTTAGCACGCAAAATCGCTTGGCTTAGTGACCCAAGTACTCGGTCCTTAGGGACCCAGGCATACCACCACATCCAAAAACCACGCCATCCATCCAATATGCCCAAGTCTAAATCAATCTTTTATTTTCAGTTTTTGATTTTACAAATTAATCAAAGCACAAGTCTGGACATATAGGAGTAATAATCAGTTTTGAGTGATCAAGACCATCGACTAAGTCGATGATCGCCCATTCTATCGTTACTAAGCATGTCTAAGCAATTTAATCGAAACTACTAAGTGATAAGAGCTCATCCAACGAGCTCAAACCACAGCAAATAACCTAGGCTCATGGTAGTAGAGGATAAACAATTCCTACAGATTATGCAACTATAGGCTTGCTAGCGACATTTAACACAAAGTAGCATGCATACATAGAAGTAAAACGATATATTAAGCTTTAAAGTAATGGGACAATGATGGAAATGATCAAACTGCTTGCCTTGCTGTTGCTGGTCAATTTGTTGCGGAGGGTCACTCTCGGGATCACCACAAATGTCGAAACCTAACGGAAAGGCGAGAAAGAACCGATAAAACGACGAAAAACAACAAAGACAGCACAACAAACGAACTCCAAATTCTCTGAATTTTCTACAGCAGCAAGAGGGTGATTTTTAGGGAATATTGCAACAAGAACCAATTGATTTGGATTCTCAATGCAAAAGTTATGAGCAAAACAATTCTGCTCAGCCCTAAAATACCAAACTGCACTATTCATTAATTTAATTATGAGGCAACATTTTCTAGAACAGAAGTGAAGCTGAAATTTTACTGTAAAACCAGCACCTCATGAGATGAATAACACAATTGAGTTCATCTCATTTGGAGCTATATTGCACTCTCTACAAATTTTCAAAAACAAGAACTTGAACAAAATTATAATGCACAAGTCCTCATTTTCCTAGCAGCAACATGCTCAAAACTAATGTTCATAGTAAGACCATTAATGGAGGAAACCAACAAAGTTGGTCTCACTCAAAAATAATCTCTGAGCATTAGTTATGTATTTTACAAGTTAAGCATTAATTTGAGTGCACAATTAAAGTTAATCTTAAAATCTAATGGTAAACTGTGCTCTGGGCTGAACTTAACTTACAATCATTTTTAGATTAAAGTCAAGTCCAAGACAGAGCTAACACAATTTGAATGACCTCATTTGGAATTAAGATGAAAAAGATATGAAATTCTAAAGTTTATACCTTGTCATGTTTATAATTAAGACTTTAATGGAATTTCTAAAGAAAAACACATAGGCCGGGGAGGACATGAGCCACAGATCTCGATCTCGACGGCTCAAGACCTCCCAGAGAACAACTACCTGCAGCTCCACGAGGTCCAGAGGTCCTGGACCTCCTAGCAACGCATGCGCGCGAGGTGAGGGGAGGTCATGGCCGTTGAAGGTGAATCAACGGACCTAGCGATGAGGGAGGTCCGGACGGACCAGATCTAAAGGGGAGGTCCTCAACGGTTGAGATCTTCCAAAGGAAGATCTAAACTATCAAGATCTCCCTAAGGAAGATCTACATCGTCAAGACCTCACGGGGGAGGTCTGGGCCGGTCGAGATGTTCAAGGGAGGTCCTCGATGGTTCGAGATCGTCCGAGGGAGGACCTTGACGGTCAAGATCTACAGGGGAGGTCATGAGCGGCCGAGATAACCTAGGGAGGTCCTAAGGGAGGTCCTAACGTCCGAGACCTCCGTGGAGGTCAGGACGGCCACGATCGCGCAAGGAGGTCTTGGGCGCTCGGATCTCCTCGGAGGAGGTCATGGGCGTCCCGTAGCTCACGACCACGCGCTCGGACATGGAATAAAT
Organism: Phyllostachys edulis; assembly: GCA_036346405.1. Classification (NCBI taxonomy): domain Eukaryota; kingdom Viridiplantae; phylum Streptophyta; class Magnoliopsida; order Poales; family Poaceae; genus Phyllostachys; species Phyllostachys edulis. The sequence goes on along the minus strand of JAYEVD010000782.1, from coordinate 102,502 downwards.
GCGCGCGGGACAACGAGGAGGTCCGCGCGCGGGAGGTCTTAAATGCGCGCAAAAGACAGGGTTAATGGCATTTAACGCTAACCCCATGATTGCAATGATTGAGGCATTTAAAACGGTGAATCTCTGTCCTAAACGACAATGGCATGGTCGGGACGTCCGAAAAAGATTTGAGGACGTCCCACGGCTTATCGCCGGCGATTTAGGGCACGGCGGCGCGCACTGAGGGCACCGTCGGGACCGCAATAGCCGGGCGCATCCTGTGGGCCTACTCTCAACGGCGGCGGCGGCCTTTTAAACGCCGCGCGAGCGAGAGAGGACAACGAAGGCACCACACGGCCAAAATCCAAAACGCAAAAGGAAGCTCATGGCGACATTCAAGCGTCGCCCAAATTAAAAGCCGCGACATGCATTCAGCGGGTGCAGCCGACTAAAGGACTAACGGGAGGAATACTTGGAGGTCCTAAGGTCTTTGGGGAGGTCGTGGAGGTGATGACCGGAGTTGGGGAAGACAATGAAGCTTCACAGCCCAAGGCACCAGCTCCAAGCTCAACTTTGTCCACCTCTGAAAAATGCCCAAACAAATTAAGTTAGGGTTAACTTCCAAGAGGTTTTGGGAGCAACAAAGGAGCGAGGGTTTGAAAAGGAGCCACTTGGAACTCTGAACCAGAGAAGCTCCAAAGACCTTGACAATGGCACCCGCCAATGGAGGAGGTCGATTAGCGGAGGAGGAGCTCACCACGCACAAAGTGCAAGGCCGAGAGCAATTGTGTGCAAAGGAAGCCAAGGGAGGATTCAAGGGGTAACTTATAGCCTGTGGTGAAGGTTATGAGTGGGCTAAGCTCCATGGTGAGCTTAGCCCACGGGTTGGTCCATGGGGTGGCAAGGACATGAGGTTGACAAGGTGCAGTGCCCGAGTGACCCGAGAGCGGAAAGGCGACTGCATTAAATGCGGGTCGACAAAGAGTCATTGAAAAGTACAGGTGGCAGGCGTGCAATAACTCCTCATCTCCAGAGCTTGCAGCGCGCGAGGAAGGAGAAGAACGGGAGGTCCTTATGACCGTTGGATAAGACCAGGGGAGGTCCTAACCATCGATGACAATTTTGAACCGTTACGCCTAAATGGTCGGGAGGAGGTCCCACCACACGATCAAGGATGGGAGGTCGTGGCCATCCGATTTCCTTAATGTGTAGCGCGTGGGGAAATAGGACAGAGGTCCAAAGCATTGGATCTCCATCCAGCAGTCGGACCTCTGTGAGGTCTTAACGCGCACGCGAACATAAGACATGAGGGGAGGTCATGGCCTTTGGATTAAAATCCAAGGGCACACAACCAAAGGAGGTCTCGAGGCTTTGCGTGAAGCGCGAGGGAGGTCAAGACCTTTGGATTTTGATCCAACGGTGGTGATCAAAAGCAGGGAGGTCTGAGCCTCGCACGCGGCGCAAAGGAGGTCTTGAGCTTGCACAACACACACGGGAGATCATGGCCTTTGGATTTAGATCTAAGAACAACGACCTCACGTCTTGTGGGAGATCGATGCGATGAGACCAGAGGAGGTCGTGACCGTGGATTTCAAATCAACGGTGCACAACATGAGATAGGGGAGGTCTTGTGCGCTAGATATTTTGAGGGAAGGTCGTGGGTGTTGGATCGATCCAATGGCTCGACCTCAAGTGAGTGCAAAGGAGGTCGATAGTTAGCTTAAGAGGAGGAGGTCGCGACCATGGATTTTTGATCCAATGGTTTGTGACCTCATGTAGGTGGGAAGTTTGCTTAGCTTAATCAGGTGAGGGAGGTCGAGGCGGTTGGATGTAAATCCAACGACTATGACCTCGCCAAGGTGGAAGGTGGTTTTGAGGTTTGATAACAAGGGAGGTCGAGCGGTTGGATCTTAATCCAAGGGCTATGACTGGACAAATGATAGATATCGAAGGAGGTCTTTGCGGTTTAACACGGGGAGGTCAGGACCGTGGATCTTTGATCCAACGGTTATGACTCAGTGAGGTGAGGAGGTCTTTGCGGTGTTGATCGCGGAGGAGGTCGTGGCGGTTGGATGTAAATCCAACAGCACGACTATCAAATGGAGAAGAGGTCTCAGGGGTGCAGAACACGGTTGGGCGGACCGACTTTGCACAAAATAGCCCAAGGAACAATGTAGGCTTTTAAGTTTAATTTTCTAACAAATGAGACTTTGCAAAATTGTTTGGAATAGCAATTCCACTCCAAAATTCATTAAATTTTACGGAAGCTTGATGACAATGAGATTAACTCTGACATAAAATTTCTAGAGGTTATTATGCAATGCATTTTCTCAGGAAATTTGTTAAGGTTGTTTAAAGGATTGTTTTACCTCCAAAATTTATCAAACTAGTTTTACAACTTGTGATATTTTTCAGAGGGTCCCACATCAGTTTTGGGACCAAGGAAAATATATTCGATGTTTGGCACAAGATTTAGACAATTGGAAAATGAGTTTGACTTTTGGGTCAACAAGAGCTTGGTGTTTTAGATTACACAACTCTTGGACAAGAATCACATGAATGATTAGGGTTTTCAAGATGTGAGAAAAAGTTTTAATTTCTACACATATAATTATACTTGAATAACCCTAATTATACATTTAGGATGTTACAGTACGGCAAACCTATACTAGCAATCCGGTCATCCAACAAAACACCGAGACCGGTAAAAGACTAGGAACACATCCTTAGCCCTAGCTAGTCATACCTTTGCCTTGCGCAAACACTTGAAGCTTGATGACGCACATCCTTGCTTCAACTCCGGGTTCTTGACTTGATATGCATCAACTCATGATGCATCCTTACTTGACCTTCATCAACACATGATGAAGCTTTACTTCGGGATCTTGACTTGATGCTCATCAACACATGATGACATCTTCCATCCCGAGTCTTGATATGCATCAACACATAATGCACTCTTCACTTGACATCCATCAACTCATGATGGGTCTTCACTTGACTTGATGATCAACACATGATCATCTCTTCTTGACTTGATGACTATCAACACATGATGTCATCCCAAGTCATCAACCACCTGGAACATAACCTATTCATCCAACTCATGGAAAATGTTAGTTCCATTAATATGATTATCATTAATTACCACAACATACCATTAACTCATAATGGCGGGACAAGATACCACAATCTTTCCCTCATTGGTAATTGATGATAACCACTTCAATAGCAAATAATTGAATAGAGTTTGGTATGAGTATATAAGTACTACATAAGTTATATATACTCAACATGAGTGTATACGAACTACACAAGTCGTATTAACTCAAGAATACATGAGCATATATGAACTACATAAGTCTCATATACTCATATGAATATATTAACTACACAAGTTAAACATATTCAAAGATATGTGAGTACACATGAACTACACAAGTTATGTTCTACTCACATATAAGTATATATAGACTACACAAGTCTTATACACTCTTATGAATAGATTAACTACATAAGTTAAGCATATTCAAGAATATGTGAGCACACATAAACTACACAAGTTATGTTATACTCACATATAAGTGTATATAGACTACACAAGTCATATATACACACTTGAATATACTAACTACATAAGTTATATATATTCAAGAATATGAGCATATGTAAACTACACAAGTTATATATACTCACATGAATATATTAACTACACAAGTTAAATATATTCAAGGATATGAGTATATACGAACTACACAAGTTATATATATACTCATATGAATATATTAACTACACAAGTTAAATACATTCAAGAATATATGAACTACACAAGTCTCATATACTCATATGAATAAATTAACTATGCAAGTTAAATATATTCAAAGGACATGTTTCAAAGTAAAGATCCCAATTATATATGGACAAGGAACTATGGATCAATACTAATGAAACCACAAAACATATATTGAGCTCCCCTAAATGTGTGCATACATAAATGTGTAATGGAAACATATGCACATATTCAAGTTAGACTTTGGTGGAGTTCAATATATATTTTGAATCCGAGAAATGCAACAAGATATATAAATACAAAGTAGAATGCATACCTCTTTTGATCTTTATATCCAAACGAGACTAAACATGATATAACAAATAGAAATGTTAGTCTCACAAATAGATTCATCATTATGAATGCATACTGTTTGGATTTTCCTTTTGTTTATCCAATGAATTGGATTTGTCATTAATCACATGCATGCCTTCATGATTATTACCTTTATATCCAAATAAAACTACACAATATGTATATCAATGAAAGTGTTAGTCTCACAATTAGATTTGTCATTAATCACATGCATGCTTTCATGGTTTTCACCTTTATATCCAAATAAGACTACATAATATTGATATCAATGAAAGTGTTAGTCCCACAATTAGATTTGTCATTAATCACCAAAACTCCATTAACACATAATGGCAGGTCTAGATCCTTCAAGGGGCGGACCCACCATTCTGGCGTGCTTTGGCATCTGCCAGAGCTACCACCGCCGGGAACCGCCCCTCCCACCCCTCCGCCGACTTGCTGCTGCTGTGGCAAAGGGAGCTTCAGCTGCAGTGCAGGAGGAGGCTCTGCGGTGTCCAGCAGCTGTGGCCGGACGTGGGTGCGCCGAGGGCGTGGAGCCGCGGAGGTCCGTCACTTGCGCCACTTGCTTCAGCAGCGCGTCCCCACCCGTAGCCTTGTGCTGGTGCGCCGCCGCCGCCTGCTGCATCCTACTCCCTCAGACCCTCTTCTCGTTTCCGTTCCACACTTGCGGAGTCAGATGCGGGAGTCGTGGCTAACCTTCTGACCATTTACTAGAGACGGCCAGATTGAAAGATGAGGCCCAAGTAAAACTTGACTGCGCCAAGCCCATTCAGTTACCTATCTAATCTAATGGGTCTAACCCAAACCCAGCCCTGTCCAATTGAATTAGATCCGAGCCCATTTCAGACTCCAGCACAAGTTGTAACAAAAAAGTAGAATCAAATATATGGTGCACCATTAACTTCGATTCACAACGAACTTAAGAGATCAAGAATGCAAATATATATAGAACATTGTGTGAGACGCCGGAGCACCTAAGACGTCAGGCCGACGCCGGAGAAGACGGTCACGGCGCTACGACTCCGTCATAGCTAAAATTTAATCGTGGATCCGCCACCGGCCATATCACACCATTCTTGCCATATACAATATTGATCCAAGCTAGCTAGCTACTTGTACAATGAGACTTTCTGGAGTAACCAAAAATAAAAAGAGAAAGGAGAAGTAGGTTGTGTACTTGGAATGCTTTTGATACAGCTGCGTCTGCCACTGCACCTAGGAAGTGAGGATCAAGAACATCCGTGCGTGCAAATGCAGCTCTCTCACATCACCCTCGCTATGTATTGATTTAAGCTAGATAGATAGGCAACTACAAAGCGCTTATTTGGCTTACATGCAAAACCAACTATGCACACCTACAAAAAAAGTGTCATTAATAATGGAGCTAGCATTGCTGAGTGCTTTACCAGGGCACGGTGCACCCTCGCACGTGGCCCATCGCCGCGGTTCACATGGGGATTGCACGGCCGGCCAACGGCGCGGCGACACGTGCCGCTTCACACGTGGCAAACATCTGTGGAGTGATGGAGGATTTGGCCGGATGTGTGTCACAGGAGCTGAGATTCATTTATCACTGCTTTCTCATTGCAGACTTAGACAGACCTAGCTAGTGCAGGGGACAATGGGCAGCACTTAGGCTGCTTTCAATGGACAGTATCTTAGTGTAGTTTCTTAGTGCACGAGGAGTGTTAGGATACTATCTTTCCAATGCATGGTTTCTTATGGTGTAATATCTTAGGCTGTTTCATTTAATTACATGCATGAGTATACAATAAATTGTACGCGTTGGATTTCGAGCCTAAACTGGTATCTAAATTAGATACTAGAGTACTATCTCTTCTCATTAACTATGGTGTCATATCATCAATTTGCCTACATAGTATGCTTAAGATACTAGCTAAGGTGGAGCATTGAGAGCAGCCTTACGGCTTTGGATGATATGAGAGAAACGATGTCTATGTTTTTGTTTGAGTTGTTGGGCGCTATATATATGGCTGTAATTAACCTCCAGCATTGTGCACGTGGTAGCCAGGTTCGTGCTTTTCAAGGAGTGAAAATTGATATAGGGCAGACAAGACAATGACTTTACTAACGAGTTTTATTTTTAAATTTTTAAAAATGAATAAAATGGCACTTCAAAGTCATGCGTGCACCCCATTAGACGTAAAGGTGTCACTTGTATGGGGCGGATGTGATGTCACCATTAAAAGTATGCATTGCATCCATGTTGCAGATATAACTCTATTAACAAACCACAACTTTCCGAAAAAAAGAAAAAGTTGCACACATGCGGAAAGGTACACAAGGAAATGAGTATCAGGTAAAGTTTAGGATTGTCCGACTTTTACTGGTTTACATTTTCTTGAATACCAGCAATTTAATCTTTTGAAGCCAAAATGCATGGGTCATTTCACAACCACGCGTGCTACTAATCAAGCTTGTGTCACACTCGAATACACCACAAAATCGTTAAGGATATAATTAGATGTTAAAAATTGTAAGAAAATGACAGATCAAACTAACGTACTCCTCCTTAGCTACAAAAGGTCTATATCATGTGTATGTGGCAAAACCGTTAAAGCTATAGATGGTTCTAATAGAATTAACGGGTTCGATTGAAACACCTGACAAAGAGATGCATGAAAATGAGTTGGTATTAAAATTTAGGATTGTTTGACCTTTTAATTTTGTTTGAATTCCAACAAATTAATATATTGAAAATCTAGGATAAAAATGACACATTAAATTAAAGGGGTCGATTGACGTACACTTGACAAAGAGAATCAAGGGATTGAATTGTATTATAATGTATTACTTTATGACCTTTTATTGTGTTTATATTTTTCTTGAGTTTCAACAAATGTAACGCTCCAGGTCCAAATTGGCTCTCGCCCACTCCCACTCAGAATAAACCATGCATGTGTATTAATAAGGGTGAAAACGGATTGGATAGTTTCTGACCAATCAGGAGGAAAACGAATTCGGATGGTGTCTTCTTGGATTTTTCTCGAATAGTTTTCGGACCGGAAACAAATACATATTTTTTTGTCAGAAACGAATATGAATACAGTAACCCTCGGTATCGGTCGAATACAAATACAGATTATGTATGTGATGAACTAATTAATGCAGCTCCGCCCTCGCGGCCACCTCGCCGCCTCTGCCGATCGCCCCGAAGGCTCCTCCCTCAACCCCGCTGGCACCACACACCGGCTCTGCCCATCGACCCCACTAGCACCGCATACTAAGTGTTATGTATGTGATAAACTAAGTGTGAATGTGTAATAGCTTATGAGTTATGAGCTAAATGTGGTAAACTAAGTGTTAAGTCTGTGAGGAACTAATTAATGCAGCTTACAAGTGCCAATGTTATGTGTTGTTGTTGAAAATATGAACAATTCATGAATGTTTGGATCAAACAAACCAGTTATATGTTTCCTTTAATTTCTGGTGTACAATTTAAGGGGTTTTCACGTTTCAAAAAATATTCGTGATCATACATATTCATTTCAATTCGTATTCGCTCGGTATTTATATTTGACACTATTCATATTCGTATTCATATCCGAGGTATTCGTATTCTTATCTGCATCTGGGGAAAAAAATATGAAAACAAATATGGCAGATCCATTATCCATCCATATCCGATCCGTTTTCACCCCTACACACTAACTCCGCTTACGCTTTCGTCCTCGCTTCGCGTAAAAGAGTTAATCCGGAGTTAGTGGTTTGGACTCAAGTGGTCATATATTCTGGTGCTCATTAAGCTGAATTAGCAAGGTGGTACTAAAAACCACATTCATGGACATTTTGGAGGAGGTGCCATTGGTGTCCCCGGTGGGTATTATCATCTCTAATGTGCGTCACCATGTGCCTTTAGGTATAAGAATTGCTTCCCCTCAATCAATTTCCTTGATGCTTCGCAGGAGCTCTTGGATTTCAAAGTTTCTCATTATCGGCCGCAAACCCTAGTCGTCTTCCCCGATGCCGGTGCGATGAGTCATACCTCAATTCCTCTCTGTGTCATCACCTCCTCTACCCAAGGAAACTATCCCAACCATTCTTCTTTGTTGGTTTTCCTCATACCACTTCCTCCACATTGGACCTCTTCGCCGCCGTGGACATCAACGACATCGAGCTACCTCTGGCCATCTCTACTCCTCTCCAACGCTCAGGTAGCATCCGTAGACCTTGTAGATGCTTTGGCACCCGCGTAGTAGCACAATGCGAAGCTCTACTCGTGCATGCATGTTCACCGTAGTATTAGCGCCGCTCCTCTCCGGCCAGTCGCCGCTACAGGCCGTCCTAGTACTCGTGACTGATACCAGTAGATGCGCAAAGCTATTAAGAGTCCATTCATGCCCTTGGCCAGCTCTGTCGTGGTTGGAATCATCGGCGAGGCTCCGGTCAGGTTCGAGCTCATAGGGGCTCTGTTGTCATACTCCGACTAGCATCGTAGCTGGGCCATTAGGGCAAATATGCGCGTAGTTGGTGCTAATGATTGCTGAATAGTTAAGTGTGGTCTTAAAGGAGTTAATGTTTCACTTACATATAGGACCGAGGCACTTGAGTGCCTTGTGTACTGTGTAAGTGAACCGTGGACCGGACTCATGGACCATCGGTCCATCTTATTGATTCAGATGGATGATGTCTATGACCCTGGGCCCCACCGTTAGCGCTTTTAAATCGGAAATTAAATAGTAAAGAGCAATATACATTGGACCCCACTGTCGACGACTGAGGCTAGGTTAGCTTCGGTAGAAAACATATTAAATGCTTTAGAAAATTCGGAATACATTAATTTGTTCACTGAAAATTCATTTAAGTTCAAAAATGCATAACTAATTCACATGAACTCCAACTGAGATGAACCAATTTATTTTGGTCATAACTTTTCATTCTCTATTTATCTATGTAATCCTTTTATCCACCGCTGCTATACAAATTTTCACTAAATAATTAAAATTGGATAAATAGTAACCAAGTGCATTTTTCAAAGATTTTCGAAATCTGATTTTCAAACTACTATAACTTTCACATACTAACTTCAAATGGAATAATTCTTCCACCTAAATTCATCTAAAATCATAACCTAGCTACTGTAGAAAATTCATGCATTTTTTAGCATTTTTTTGGTGTTGATTCGATGTCATGTTTATTTAGAATCCGAAGTACTCGACGTAGACTCCTACGCCACCGAGAGCGAGCAACTTGACTTCTAACAAGGCAAGCATCATTTGAAATTTCTTTTGCATCATGTTGATCCCATTTTTTACTAAGTTAGTGATTGAAATGCAATGATATTGCTTGCATGCTATTTTGTTATGTCAATATTTTGTGTGGTGTAGCTAGTTATGTCCTATTCGTGATGTTATCATTGAATTAATCCAGTAGATATATGCTTAAGTTAGGTTGTGTGAATTATCTATTATATATATGGGGTTGCTTAGCCATGCGAGTCTAGTTGTGCGTTAGATCGATTGACAAGCTTAACCCGTCAATTGTAGGAGACACAAAACTTTCTTATCTTCGTTTTTATCCAGATCTTCGTATCTGTTTCTCAAGTTAAACATTGTTTATTTCAAAAGTGATTTGAGACTGGACAAGTGGTTGTTACTATGCGTGCTATTATGCACGAGACTCGGGTTTTGTGGTTGTCTTGTTTGGACCAACAAGGACCGAACTTTGGTGACATCGTTAATTCAAGTAAAATGCGTGCTACGACACGCGGGTTGGGAGCTGTTTGGTCAAGTAAGGGGAGGGTTTTATTGGGTTAAGACCCAGGTGGTGTGAGGATATTTGTGTTCGATCATCTGTTCGTAGGATCCAATGCAAATTTCTATAATGCACATGGGAGTGCTGTTTTTCTTTATTTACATAGTATCGGTATCTCCAACACAACTTGTGAGCCCTCTTAGCACATGCTACTGGTCGTTTGTGCTAGGTTTGGGTTCATCTCGCAAGGGGGACTTATCTCAATAGGGCTTTCTTGCTAAGAAGTACCAAATCTTGATTTCCCCAGCCGGCATACCTTAGGAAGTGTGTCATTATCCGGAGGCTTACGGGCTAATCAAGTCGTGTGGGTAGATTAGTACTCCCCTGCAGGGTGTAAATCTATTCAAATAGCCATGTCCACGGTTACAGACGACCGCTTGAATTCGGGAGTCATTATTGTTAAACTTTGAATTAAAATTGACATGGTTACAACTCGGTATTCGGCATGAACAGGTATTCATGCATTTTAGTTTATCAAAGTGGGCTGCCACTGTGGTATTTGTTTGATCTATTTGTTTATATATGTATATCTATGTCACTTGTTTATCTTTTGCTTAAAAGCTTGTTTACAAAATGGCAATTGAAAACTAGTATGTGTAGGATGAAAATTGTTGTGTTTTTCGCAAAAACTAAGCCTATAATGCCATCCTTTGAATATCCTCTAAGCATAAATAATTTTTATTTTGTGTAAGACTTGCGAGTACATTTTGTACTTAACCCGGCTCTGCAAATTCAGGTGAGGAAGATTTTGCGCCAGATGAGTTCGTTAGCGCCAATTTATGCGATGCTAACGAATAGTGATGTTCTCTAACTCCTAGTCGGTTGCCATGGGTTATGGGGCACACCATGCTAGACCTTTTGGTTAATTTATATTGCTTCTGCTGCTACTTAAAGTTCTTATTTTAATTTGACCGGTCGGCCGCTTTGTAATAGTGTAGACTTAACTATTATGTTGCGTGTCTTTTGGATTATCAATGTATGAATGTTGTATGACCGTGATTGACATTGAATGAGGGTATGAGCGTGTTGGTCGCTGATCTTGGGAGCCAACACGGTCACATACCCGCCGTTTTTTAATTCCCTTTTTACTCATTAAATGTGGACCTGGACTATTGGAGAACCGGTCATTATGTAGTGCTTGCAGAGGAGCAGTACACATGATCATCAGAGCTCTAGTTTCGGTCGGGTCTTCTCACTTAGATGAAGTTAATTTGCAATTCATTTACTTGAGGCCCAGAGTTATTTCCATAAGACCGGGAAGGCCTCGGTCTTACGGAAATAACCTGAGGGTCCTCACAACGTTTGGTATCAGAGCCATATTGACTGTAGGTTAGAAATAGTATGGGCGTTAAATTCAGCAAGTCCTTGGTCAAAATATTTTCAAATTAGCAAAATATTACAGAAAGTTTAAGTTATGAATATATTTTATTCCTCATGCATTTTAGTATCATTTTCGTATCCTATTCTCATCTGATTTGCAAAACTAACCTTCTCTCCTTGTCCTTATCTTTAGATGAGTCGTCAATACTTGGTCAGGGAAACCCAAGCGGAGAATGTCGATGGATATCTGACACTCCTCTGAGACATGATTTGGAAGGCCAAATTCACTTATCAACCCAAACACTTTATCTACCGCCGCGACAGAGGCCCAGGGATGGAGGAATACCTGGCAGTGATCAACATCACCGCATGTCGAGTAACTGGAAGCATCCCATACTGCTTCTAGGCACGTGGCACTTCCGAGGCCACGGCATTGTAGGAAGTGGCGCGTGTGGTTATGAGCCATCTTCGTCACGACTTGACGGAGCTGTCTCAACCACCGTACGACCACTTTCCCATGCAAGAATATGGCGTGGGGGTGAACACTTTTGCCATGATCCAGTATAGAGAAGATCCCCAAGTGAGACAGTTAGTGAGATTGGTTCATATCATGGACCAAGTCCATCACTATGCTATGCATGAGTTGTACGAGACCCGATAACGTCTTGTGGTGGCCCAGGAGCACCTGCAACTCATGTGTAACATGGGGCTTGTGGACCGTAATGTGATATATGGCGCAAACGAGGTCTCCCCATACGCTTCTGCACCACCGGTGTACTGTCTTCCCAAAGTGGGAGGGCGAGTACCCAATTATGGGCCAATACACTGAGCCCGTATGTTGGTGTTATTGCAAGAACTTTTCATTTCGGGCGGTTGCCATTTGCCTACAGGATTATATGAATGTAATCGTACCGGAAAACTATCATTTGCTTTTATGAATCTTGTACTGGCCTTAGTGCCTTTGTACCCCCATTTGGTGTTAAGTTTTTTCATATTTTATGTCATGATGCATGTTAAAATAAGTAGTATATACCCGCTGTCCAGATTTGTATTCCACGCTCATACGAGCGTATCTTTCGTCTGTTCTCTAATCATCCGTGTGACAACAGGATGGCAGGACCTAGTACATGTTCAAGGGCCCAACAAGGGGAGGGATCTCCACCCCCAAGACCCCCTCCCGCTGCTAATCTAGAGACCCACGCTCGGGGCAAGCGAGTGGAGCGCGCGGACCGCCAATTTCAGCAAGGCGATCGGCAAGAAGAAATACTTTCCCCGCCACCTTCGATGGCGGAAGTCCTGGCACAGATTGAAAGGAACCGAATGGATCAAACTCGGATCCTTGAGATCATTGTCCGCAACACCTCCCCGACGCCAGGACCTTCGGGAGCACAAAGGGCACATGGGGGACTCGCTGACTTCCAGTGAACAAATCCCCAACCTTCTCGAGCACTGAAGATCCCATGGACGCGGAGGATTGGCTCCGGACCATCGAGAAGAAGCTAGTAATTGCTCAATGCACTAGCATTGAGAGAGTCTTGTTCACTAGCTATCAGCTGGAGGGAGCCGCGAGCGCATGGTGGGACAATTTCTCGCCATGCAACCAAATGGAGACGTTCCAACTTGGAACGAATTCAAGGCGGCTTTTGGGGCGGCTCACATCCCCGAGGGAGTTTTGATGAAAAAGCAACAACAATTCCTTGATCTCAAGCAAGGAAAGAAGAGTGTCACAGAGTATCCACACAAGTTCAACTTTGTGGGGATATGTGCATGATCTTAGGATGATGATACAATTGGCAATGGCGTTGAGGGTTTGTGGAATCACCCGTTTTCGGTGTTGCTCGATTCATGTCGAGCACTGTGGCGATGACCGGCCATGGTGGCGGTCAGACCGGCCATGCCTTGTGTTGCTTTTCTGGAATGGTGGCTGGCGGTTAGACCGGCCGAGGTGGCGGTCAAACCGGCCTCTTTATGGGCTTTGGATTTTGGAGCTAGGCCAAAAATAGAGGGTGTAGGCAAGTGAGAGGGTTCTTCTGCACTTGGTTCCATAATTTTTGGAGCTCCCAGGGAAAAGTTCTATTCGTTTGAAAATTCCAGAGAGGTTTGGATTTCCAGGGGTGGAATTTTGGCTAAGTCCCAATGTGGCGTTCAGACCGGCCTTCTGGGCGGTCGACCAAGCCAAAGCGATCGAGCCGACCAATGTGGCAGTTTGACCGGTTTTGGCTTCTTCGTCAGCCAGCTTGGCGGCGATGTTTGATGGTTAGGTCAAGTTCATGGGTTTCATTGCATAGATGTTGCATGATGCATGTTTTGACTAACATGGGTCAAGTTGTGAAGAACTTGTGCTCGGAAATGGGTGCTTGGTTTATTATTGTGCAGGTAGCTTGGAGTCAGCTATGGTCAACGACGAGGAGGACCGGGACTAGGTTAGGAGAACCGAGGTCCAGAACGGTCATGGGTGTTGGGTGAGATAGTTGGTCTCAAGCAAGGCGCAAGATGGACTAGAACCATAGAAGGCGAAGTTTGAGCAAAGGCCCTTGTGAAGGTATGTGCTCATGCCTCATCAATTATGTGAATTGATGATTGTGCGTATCGTACGGTGCTACGTAACGGTTTGCTTGTGTGTGATGGTTGTAGGACACGAGCTAGGTCATAGTGAGGCAGACTACATCGGGACTAGGTTAGGAGAACCGAGGTCCGAAACGATCGAGTGTTCTTTGGAAGATGGTGAGGCTAGTGGAGTCGCGTGCAAGCGAGAAGACAAGGAACCGGAGCGAAGCTTACCAATGATGAATATAACGAGCGTGGGCAAGGTTGGTCGGGACTAGACTCGGGGAGGAGTTGAGGTCCTGACTAGGCTCGAGGATGGTGAGGTCTGAGCAGTAAAGGAAGCCGAGTGCGATCATGGTGAAACAGATGGTGCGCCAAGTGACTTGGTTCGATTGCAAGCAAGGACGGTTCGATGGGATCCGGACACGTGAGAGGCTTGGCGAAGTCATTGGTACCACTTGGATGATGGCGGAGCATGGGAGATGCTTGGCGAAGAATCGCCAAAGGTCGGTGAGGGCATTTTGGTAAATTTCTCTATACGGAAAAGTGGTGGTGTGCAAAACCACCTTTTTGGTCTTGGAGAAACCTCGACGCGGGTCGGCGCATGGAGAAGCGGTTTAGGTCAAGAGAAGATGAAGACAACGTTTTGAGAAGCGTGCGTGTGTTAACCCATTGTGTGTTAGGGTTTAATGGGTGCCCTAATAGAATATACCCTAGATGCTTAGCCTCCATATAAATAGGGGGTTGTTGGCTGCTTAGGGGCTTGCCGAAGCCAAGGAGAGAGCCAGCCCAAAACCCTTGTGGTTGCCCTATTGTGTGTTTAGGGTTTTGAGGAGAAAGATGAGAGGCTAGGGTTTCTAGGGTTTGGATTTGAGTGTGTGCTCATGTGGTGAGCTTTGTCCTCCTAGATGGAGTGGCTGTAAACGACATCGATCTATCTCAAATCAATCCAAGCATTACTTCTTGAGTTGAGTCCCTTTGTGTTCTTCCCTTCTATTTGATGATTTTGGGGCTTTTCTTGTTCTACGAGTTTTTGAGTGGTATCTTCTCTTGATCTTACTTGCTGTGACTTGTGGGAACCTATCTAGGATCTTCTAGATCATCATTCAACCACGAGAAAGTCTCTAGATCTCGTTTTTGTATTTGCTCGGTTTTGAACCTTCCTTCGGTAAAAAGGAAAAAGGTCAAAACTTTGATGTGGATCTACTCAATCGTCGCTTGGAATAGGTTCCAGATATCCTTAGGAAGGTGTGTTCCAAGTTTGGTCAAGTTTGGCTGTGTAGATCAAAAGTTTGATCGTTTTTTGTTTTGAAACCGAGCTGTCTGTTCTGTTTATCGTCAGGTCCGGTCAGACCGGTTTTACAACGTCGATCAGATCGCCCGACCAATTTCAGTTTGGGCTGTTTTCCTCTGTTCTTCAGTCAGCCGGTCAGACCGATTTTATAATGCCGGTCAAACCGCCCATCGGTCTGATCGAATTTTTCTTGTGATGCGACCGATTTACTAGATTAGGGTTTGATCCTTTTGTTGGTCTTTTGCTTTGGGGGTTGATTGGATTCAGCACAAGGCTTTCACTATGCGTACGTACTGATCTTCTTAGCTCTCGTAGCTATTGGAGAAAAGTTCATGTTGAATCTAATTAAGGTGAAGATTTAAGCGAGCGCCTATTCACCCCCCTCTAGTCGCCTTTCTGGTCCTACAATTGGTATCAGAGTCAAGTTTGCTCTTTTGTGATCTTCACCGATCTTTGAGTAGGGCGACAAATATGAGGACTTGTGAGCGCTTCTTTGTATCTTGTCGTAGTTCTTTTGCCAGTGGTGTTTGTCGTAACAAGATGTTTGAACGTGTGATAATTATAATGTCGATTGAGTAGGATTTCTCTGTGATATTTGTGGCGAATTCTTTTGTTTTGATTGTCCTAGTTTCGAGATGAGATTAAGCTTGGGCAGGAGAAGGAGCCCGGTGGCATATCTTGCGATAGCGATTGAGGTTGAACATGATGGAGAGCTTATCGATGATGACTCTTCCGAGGACGATCCCTACTCGAGCTAAGCAAGGTGAGCAAAGAAAGACTTATAAATATCTTGTTTTTATATGATCGTAAACTGATTGCTCTTAGGAAGAAAGTAAAATTGCTAGGAAAAGAGAAGGTTGATTTGTCTCATGAGCTCTCCGAATTGAAAACCTCCATGAATGCTTTTGATTCATTGCTTGTAGATATGGAGAACTTGAATAATTCTCTTGCATGCCTAAAATCTGAAAATGAATTATTGAAATCAAATGCTTCTATGCCATGTGATTCATGTGTTGCCTTACATCATGAGCTTGATAATACTAAGTTAGAAATAGGCAATTTTAGATCTATGGCTAGAAATGATTGTGAATCTTGTGTAGGCATGCTTGCTGAAATTGAGAAGTTAAAATTGACTAATACCTTTCACCTTGAGCAATTAGAAAATGCTAGGGCTGAGATAATTGAAATTAAAGCTAGGCCTTGTAGCATGTGCTTAGAATATAAAAAATTGCTTAAGGATGGTTTAGTCTCTTGCAAGAATTGTGCTTGTTTTGAAAATAAAATTGATGCTTTGAATTGCATGCTTAGTACAAAAGCATTATTAATTTCTTGCACATCTTGCATTGCCTTGAAGAGCGAAATGCTTTGAATTGCATGCTTAATACAAAAGCATCATTAATTTCTTGCACATCTTGCATTGCCTTGAACAGCAACCAATTTAAGCCAAATGTGACATGCTTCCAATGTGATCACCCCGGCCACTATGCATATCAATGCCTATCAAGACAAAGAGGGATGCCCCGAGATTATCAAGCTCCAACTCCAACTCCACCACCAGCTCTAGTGAGGCCTTCACCACCTCTGAGGGCAGCGTCTACACCGCCTCAAGTTCCAGCACGTGGTCGGGTAAACCACGTTACCGCCGAGGAGGCAAACGACGCACTGGACGTCGTTTTGGGTACGCTTTTAGTAAATTACAGTCTAGCTTCTATTTTATTTGATTCAAGAGCATGACATTCAGTCGTCAAGAAAGGGTTTGCTGCACAACATCAGTTTCAAATGCATACACTTTAGCCACTTTACCACATTCAGTCACCGAGATCAGTTTTGCAAACCGATCAAATCTGCCAGGACGTAAAAGTGGAGATTCAAGTGGTAGAATTTTTGGCAAACTTAATAGTAATAAATTCAGTGGGTATTGATGTTATTTTAGGGATTGATTGTCTATCCAAAAACCAAGGGCAAATCAATTGTGCTCAGCGGTCAGTTTCTGTCACAAGTGAAAATGGCGATCAAGTCGTTTTTGCACAAAAAATGGACAGTTCTCATCTCTATGCTCTGGAAGTGAGTACCACTCTTGAAATAGAGAAGGTACCACTGGTATGTGAGTATCCAAATGTATTCCTCGAAGAACTTCTAGGCATGCCCCCATATCACAAAGTTGAGTTCGTGATCGAGCTTGCACCCGGAACTGCGCCAATTTCACAATGACCATATCGGATGCCTCCTAATGAGTTGTGAAATTGAAAGAGCAACTCAAGGAACTTCAAGAATAGGGATTCATTCAATCGAGCTCCTCACCTTGGGGATGCCTGGCAATCTTTGCTAAGAAGAAAGATAAGAGTTTGCGAATGTGTGTTGACTACCGTCCGCAGAACGAAGTCACTGTCAAGAACAAGTATCCGCTTCCGTGGATTGATGATTTGTTCGACCAACTGAGTGGAGCTCAAGTATTCTCCAAAATTGACTTGAGACTGGGCTACCATCATATCAAGGTCAGAACTAAAGACATACCGAAGACAGCATTCTCTACTCGCTACGGTCTGTACGAGTACACTATCATGTCCTTTGGTCTGATGAATGCACCTGCCTACTTCATGAACCTCATGAATTCAGTTTTCATAGAGTACTTGGTCCAGTTCATCATTGTGTTTATTGATGATATCCTCATCTACTCAAAGTCCGATGAAGAACACGAGCAGCACTTGCGACTTGTGCTGGAGAAACTTTGTCAACATCAACTCTATGCAAAATTCAGCAAGTGCGAGTTTTGGCTTCGTGAACTTAACTTCTTAGGTCATGTGCTATCTAAAGGTGGTGCCACTATTGATCCTAGAAAAGTGCAAGATGTACTTGACTGGAGACAACCCAAGAGTGTCATCGACATCCGTAGTTTTCTTGGACTTGCGGGCTAGTACCGTAGGTGCACCAAGAACTTCTCCAAAATTACGAGGCCAATGACCCAGCTATTAAAGAAGGAAAAGAAGTTCAAATGGTCAGCGGAATGCGAGGAAAGCTTTCAGATCATGAAAGAACACCTGACCAAAGCTCCGGTACTCATCCTGCCAGATATTCACAAGAGCTTCAACATATACTGCAATGCTTCTCGCCACAGGCTCGATTGTGTGCTTATGCAAGATGGCCAAGTTGTGGCATATGCATCGAGGTAGTTGAGGCCTCATGAAGCAAATTATCCCACACACGACTTAGAGTTAGCAGCTGTAGTTCATGCCTTGAAGATTTGGTGACATTATCTCATCGGTAATCGTTGCGAGATCCACACCGATCACAAGAGCCTCTGATCTGGGTGAGAGTTTTCTGCCTATCGAAATGAAAAAATGGTTGGCACTTAATTTATAACCTCTGATCCAGGTGAGAGGTTTGTTGGTCCTTATATATTAACCATATGTAAATGGTCCCACCTCTTCTCTCATCTCTTTCCTGCCCTAGGCCCCCTTTACCAGCCATAATATTAACACTTGCCGTACATCTACTCCTCTCAACTGTACCGCCCTTTTCTTACTCATAATCTCTTTCCTCTTTATCTCATTTATCCGATTTGATTTTCAGACATAGTTTTGATGCATGTACAAATATAATACAGCAAAATACGGTTTACATTTAATATAACTAGATTGGTGATCAAGAGATAAGCTTGCCTTCATAGTCGTAGAAAAGGTCAGCGTCGACGAACTCAGTAAAAGCTACTCTGGTCTACGTGGGTTCGTCCTCTGTAATTATGCGGTAGCATAAATAATAAATAAATAAATACTTAGTTGATTTTAGGTGATATTATGCGTACATAAGTTAGTGGATTTTATTTTGTTAGCATATTTTAATTTAATAACATTTTTTGGATCCCTGTTGAGTTAGCACTCCCTAACTGTGGTTGTTCTACGGTCTATTCGCTATTGGGTCAAATTTGTCGAAACTCGCGTTTTAACACACGGAAAATAAAACATTACTCGTACTATCATGTCACTAAGTTTATCAAATTTTATTCGCGCAAAAACGCCTAAATAACTTTATTTAGTTGCGTACACACTTATTTAATTCCTAAATAGACAGGGGTTTGCTTTATTTAATTATTTTAACTTGATTAAATTAATGATAACACATCCGGCTATCTATTTAATTTAGTGGTTCGTACCGGGTATTAATTTATTTTAAAAGTCTCAGATTAATATTTTACACCTTTTCTTATTTTTATTTTAGATCGGTCTATCTACTGTTATTTACCTGTACAGGGTTTAAAAATTCATTTTTACGGCGATTTGGTAGTAACTTTCGTAGGAAATCGTCAAATTATTTACCTAACGTGAGTGGCGAGTTTACTAGGTTTATTTTACCTCATTTTCCTGCATTTAAATTTTGCTACCGCCGGTCTCTTTGGTAAATATTCTAACGCGGTTAAGAAATCCATACTTACGGCGATTAGTCCAGAAAATCACAGTGCGTACCGTCTGTCTATCTATTGGTATTTTTATAAGATTTTTAATTTTAATTTTCCTTTTCTTTTCTTTTCTTTTCCTCTCTTCTTTTCTACTTTCTCTCTCTACCCTATCCTTTTACACGTTCGGCCGACTACACACAGGAGGCTCATTCTTCCCCCATTGCTTCATCCTTCTCTGTTGCTTCTTGGTTCTTCTTCTCTCCCCATTGCTTTTCTATGAAGCTTGCTCCCTCGGCTCCTCCTCCCTCCGTGGCCTCCCCTCATGCTTGCCCCCAGGCCGCCATGCTTGGCTTTGGTTTGGCCCTCGGCTTCTTCCATGTGCCCTCAACTCCCCCTGTGCGCCTAGCCCAAGTGCTGCGCCCCTTGGCTCAAGCGTCGCTTGTGCCTCTACCCGGCCAGGTCCAGCGTCATTTCTCCCGCCCGCAAGTGCCTCAGGCTAGCTTGGCCTCTGGCACCTGCCTCCTCACCGGCCAGGCTTGGCCGGTTCACGTGTGCACCTGCACGCCTCCGGGCTCAGCCGCTGGTTTCACCCGGCCCACCCAAGCGTTGGCGTGCCCACACCTTTCTCTCCTCCTTCTATTTTCCCTTTTTGTGATTTCAGTTTTTTCATGTTCTGAACTTGATTTATTTTACTGTTGGTGGTTGATTTTTAGATATGTATGTCATGGTGATTGACTGGAGGTGGAGGTGGTTTGCTATTGAGGTATGCCCCCGTCCTCTCTACTCCCTGATCCCTCCCCTTGCTGTGTGATGTGAACTGAGAGCGATGCTAATATGGTTTTGTGATATGTGTGGTGGGATGACATCTTTGGACATGGGGTGGCTCTGTGAAAAAGTCAGCAAAACCAAAAATAGGGTGTGGGCTACCTTGATGGTCTGGGTTAGTTTGGGAGATGGTGCGATGAGGTCGGCCTTGTTGTGGTCTTCGAGCTTCTGGTGCTTCCTTTGTTGCTTGTCGGACCCTGTGTTCTTGTTGGCCTAGCGGTGCCTGTATGGTCATCGATGGTTCATTGCCATCGTCGGCGCCGTTCTTGCCCTTCGGTCTTCCTCAACTTATTTACTCCCCTTCTCTAGTGGTTATCTCCTTGTGCGTGCTTGGGCTTGTGCTTGCTGGTGGCAGTGAGCCCTCATGGTTGTGTTGCCTTGGCTTCCTCCTTGTCTCCTCTGGTGGCTATGGGTGTGATGTTGGTACTGTGTTCTTCACTTTGCTTTGAGGTGTTCTTGGTGGTCTTCTTGCCTTCGTCTGAGAATAAATGAGATGGGGAGAGAATGAGGCTTTGTGCAGGGGGATGGCTTGTGTTTGCCCTTATCCCTTGGCCCGTGCTTGCTTGGCTTTAACTTGTGTATTTGTGAGGCTTTGTGAGTGTGGCAGTGAGCAGAAATGAAGCTTAAGCATGGGGGGATGGTTCGGCTGTGCATGGCAATGGCTCCCTTTGCCCCCTGCCCTTATCCCTTTTGCTTTCTCACATGGCACTATTTGGCCTTGGACCTTTGGTCCAAAGGGTGTTTCGGTTACTGTATACAACGTAGGTGTTGGGTTTTAATAAATGCCGGGTGATGAAATCTATAGAAGTGAACGGTGCGGATTGACCTAGGTATCTTGATGATCAAGGTGCCGTCTAACTTAGGTTGGTCTGGAATCTGGTAGTACTTCATAAAATCTGACGGCAACCTTCTATACTCTAATTTCTATTTACTGCTCTCAATTTGGCTTGCTAATCGCTTTCTGTGTTTCTTGATGAGCAATGAAAATGTGGATCGAGGGATGGTTTTATGGACTGGCGATAAATGGACAAGTGGCAAGGAGGACTCCAAAGATATGCATGCAAGAATTTGGATTGTAATTTAATTAAATGTTGCACCTTAATTCGCTTTGTTGCAAAACAATCTTGTAATAACCAACGAGTTTGTAAAGTATTACTTTTGCTTTGTAAATAATTCTTGTATGAAATTGTTTGACGATGAGCCCGATGCTAAACTGAAATCCTGCTTTGTTCTTGTTTAAATGAATTTTATTTACGGCTAAATACCACTTATCGATGATTGGATTAATTTAATTTGTTAGGGTTCTCACATCCCCCCCCTAAAAAAATTTCGTCCCCGAAATTAATATCTCACTTGAATAGGTTGGTGTATGCTTCGCGTAGCTCTTCTTCCTTCTCCCATCTAGCTTCTTGTACGGAGTGGTCCTTCCACTGCACCTTGCAGAAACAAATAGTCCGATGTCTTAATTGGCGGTCTTCTATCTCTAAGATTTTCACCGGATGCTCATCATATGTGAGATCATCTCTCAATGGTATATCGAGATTGGTCACATGTTGGGAGGGCTCCCTCAAGCATTTTCTGAGTTGAGAGACATAAAATATGTCGTGGATTCGTGATAATTGACATAGTAATTCCAGTTTATACGCTAGGGTGCCTTTCCGCTCTAGAATCCAAAATGGACCGACATACCGTGGACTCTGTTTTCCTTTTATTTCGAAGCGACGCACCCCACGCATAGGTGACACCTTTAAATACACGTAATCCCCGACTTCGAACTGTAGATCTCTTCTATGTTTATCCGCGTAGCTCTTTTGCCTACTCTGGGCGATTTTGAGACGTTCTCGAATTAGCTGAATTTTCTCATCGTTCTCTCATACGAGTTCAGGTCCTAACAATGGTGCTTCTCCAACTTCGTACCAACAAATGGGCGATCTGCACTTTTTGCCAGAGGGCTTCGTACGGGGCCATTTGAATACTAGACCGGCAGCTATTATTGTATGCGAACTCTACCAAGCCTAGATGTTTTTCCCATGATTCTCTGAAGTTTAGCACACATGCTCTTAGCATATATTCTAAGATTTGAAATACCCGCTCAATCTGGCCATCAGTTTGTGGGTGATAGGCCGTGCTGAAATTGAGGTTGGTGCCCAAGGCAGTGTGTAGGCTCTTCCAAAAACCAGAACTAAACACTGATCCTCTATCTGATGTGATGGTCTTCAATACTCCATGTGGAGTAACTATTCTTTCTATATAGAGTTCAGTGAGTTTATTTATTGAATATTTCTGGTTGGTGGCAATGAAGTGGTCTGATTTGGTGAGGCGGTCCACGATAACCCCAAATTGCGTCCTTTTTTTTGTTGTGAGGGGAAGACCTATTATGAAGTCCATATAGATATATTCCCATTTCCATTTCGGTATTTCTAAGGGCTTTTGCAATCCTGCAGGACGTTGGTGCTCAGCCTTGACCTTTTGACAGGTGTCACATTGACTTATGTATTCAGCGATTTTTCTTTTCATGTTTGGCCACCAGAAATTTTCTCTTATATCCCGATACATTTTTGTGCTACCCAGATGTAGTGTGTACTGGGTATCATGGGCTTCACATAGAATGGTTTCTTTAATTTGGGATGGTTAGGAACATAGATTTGGGCTTGTCGCCAAAGGACTCCGGAATCATCGATACTGAATTATGAGGGTTGGCCTGTTTTAATCCTTTGGATTTATTTTATGATAAATGGATGTGAGAGTTGTTGTTCTTGTATTTGGTCATGGAGTGTAGGATGGAATACCATGGTAGCAATGGTTCACTTCTATACTCATTTTGGCCAAGGCTTGCATTAGATCAGCTGTGTGACTTTCAGCAGAAAGGTGGTTGCACTGAGATTTTCTGCTAAGGGCATCGGCTACCACATTGGCCTTTCTGGGGTGGTAGTTTATGGTTAGATCATAATCGTTAATTAGTTCTAACCATCTTCTTTGCCTCATATTCAGCTCTTTCTGGGTAAAGATGTATTTGGGGCTTTTGTGGTCGTTGTACAATATACACTTAGACCCATAGAGGTAGTGTCTCTAGATTTTCAGGGCAAACACTACGGCTCCTAATTCTAGATTATGAGTGTGATAATTCATCTCATGGGGTCTCAATTGTCTCGAAGCATATGCGATGACTTTCTCATCTTGCATTAGTATGCATCATAATCCATATTTTGATGCATCGCAATATACTACGTAGTCAATTCCTTCTTTGGGTAGGGATAAGACTGGTGTAGTGGTTAAGCGTTGCTTCAGCTCCTGGAAGCTCTTCTCACACATTTTTGTCCATACATACTTAGCGTCTTTCTTCAGGAGTTTTGTGAGGGGTGAGGTGATTTGGGAGAATCCTTTTATGAACCTCCTATAATATCCCGCGAATCCCAGGAAACTCTGAATTCCTATGGTATTCGTTGGAGGCTTCCATGAGGTGACTATTTCAATTTTGGAGGGATCCACTTCTATTCCCCTTCCAGATACAATATGTCCTATGAAGGCTACTTGGTCAAGCCAGAATTCACATTTGCTGAATTTGGCAAAGAGTTGGTTTTCTCGGAGGATCTCTAAGGCGATGGTGAGGTGTTGCCCATGGTCTTCCTCACTTTTAGAGTATATCAAGATGTCATCAATGAAGACAATGATGAATTTGTCCTAATATTTCATGAATAATTTATTCATTAGATTCGTGAATACGGCAGGGGCATTGGTCATTCCAAAAGTAACTACAGTGTATTCATGGTGCCCATACCGTGAGACAAAAGCTGTCTTATCAATGTCACTAGGGTTAAGTTTGATTTGATGGTACCCAGATCTTAAGTCAATCTTCGAAAATACTCGTGCTCCTTTCATTTGGTCAAAAAGGTCATCTATTCTGGGTAACAGGTATTTATTCTTTATGGTGACATTATTTAGCTCCCAGTAGTCCGTACATAACCTTACTCCTCCGTCTTTCTTTTTAGCGAACAATACCGGGGCTCCCCAAGGTGATGTGCGCTAATAAAACCCTTGGCTTCAAGTTCATCTAACTACTTCTTCAATTCTACCAATTCCTTTGCATTCATTATGTAGGGCTTTTTGGAAATTGGCGCTGTTCCCGGAATTAAGTTGATAGCAAATTCTATTTCTCTATCTGGGGGCATGCCGAGTAAGTCTTCAGGAAATACATCCAGAAAGTCTTTGACTACTGGTATGTTCTTTACTCCCTTTACTAGAAGGTTAGCCAGGCTGAGGTTAGATATCTTCGGTCAGGTCCTCATTAAAAGATATTGCATTCGGGTTCCATCGGGCTTTCTGATCGAGGCCTGTTTGGATTCGCAATCTATATTCACTCCGTGGGTGGATAACTAATCCATACCCATGATTACTTCTAGGCCGCTTAGATTGATTACAAAGAGCTCTGCTAGGAACTTGGTATTGTGGATTATAATAGCCTGATTCTTTCTAACTAACGTCACCGCTAATGTTCCGGCTGGTGTGCTAACCCCCATAGATTTTTCCAATGGTTCAAATGTTAGTTTGTGTTCTTCTAGGAACTTATGAGATATAAATGAATGTGTTGCTCTAGGGTCAACCAAGACAGTACCCATAGATGGTGGAATTAACAGCTTACCTGTGATCACATCAGTAGGTTCCTCAATTTGTTCTGTAGTCGCGTGGGTTAGGCATGCTGATCCTCCTCGTCCAGCTCCTCCCGTGATGGGTTGGTTGCCTCTGGGTGGATTCATGTGGTTGATCTGCGGTGGTGTCAGAGCAGGCAGTCTTGGCACGTATGTTGGCTGCGGTGGGGTTCCAGATGTCCTCTTCAGATAGGGGCATTCGGCCTTGCGATGTCCCAATTTCCCACAATGGAAACATTTGTCGGTGCCTCTCCAGCAATCCATCGTCAGATGGCTTCCTCCACATTTCGCACATCTCAGTGCTATGGCTACTGAGCTGTAGGTCTCTAGAATGATGGATTGAAAGGTCTCGGCTTGGGTGGTCCATATCGAGGTGGTTGTTGCTAATTTATGTGGGGACGAGGCCTTTGAACAGGAGTTGGGAGGTGGTCTATTTTGGCTTTCTTCCTCCACTCTTCGGTGAGGTTGTAGTGTTCATTTTCTAAAATGATGGCCCTGTTTACCAAATCCTAAAACTCGGCTATCTTGTGGATGGATAGGAGCATTTTAAGATATAGGAGCATTCCATCCAGGAATTCCTCTTTCTTCTTTTCTTCTGTGTCTATGTCAGCTGGAGCATAGCAGGAAAGTTCGTTGAATTGACTGAGGTAGTCTATCATCTTTTTCCCAACTTGGATCGACGCTCTAAACTCCTGCTTCTTTAATCCTATTCTTCTTGTGGGCACATGGGTCTCAGTGAAACGCAACTGAAATTCCGCCCACGTAATAGGTTCCTCGCTAACACGATTACGGTTGTAGTTGAGCCACCAAGTAGCTGCTGGTCCAGTTAGCTGGTGTGAGGCGTATCGAACCTTCTCTATATCAGAGCACCCAACAGTGTCCAGCTTCTTCTCTATCTCCACTAGCCAGTCGCTTGCGTCTAGTGGATCAACTGCTTTGGCGAAGGTGGGATGGCGAGTTGAGAAAATCCCCCAAACTAACCCTGCGGGCTAGCTGTGAGGTGGTAGGTGCTACTTGGGTCAACAAAACTTCCATGAAGTGGTTTTGGTTTTTTTGGGCTTCTCTTCTGGATCCTTCCAAGTATTTGAGTACATCGGCCATTACTCCCAAAGGGACTATAGCCACAGTGTTTGCGGTTGGTAACCGGGTATGGTGGTAGTTCAGGGTTGGCCAGGTGCTGTCTCATTGATGTCTACTGGTGGATTTCCTGTTGGTGTATCCTGTGGCAATAATCCCAACCTTAGTCCCAATCCTTGATCTTACATGATCATCGACGATCGAGTCGTAGATCTTATGAAATAAAAGGAGGAAAATGGCGTGAAGTATCACTCGATGGAATGGGGCCGCTCTTTATTGATATGAACTGGATTTACAAGACGACTAGGGACTACCCCTAAATACTCTGAATGTGGGGAATGTTTAAACTGAGTAATCAGGCTTAGAATCTGAGTCTAAGACTGAATGTCTTGCTTCTAATTTCACTGCTTAGGCTTCTGTGTTTGTCGTCTCGTGTTCTATTGTTGTTGATGTCGCTTGTCTGTCCCTTCGTCTTCTGCGCTCTACCCATAAATAACTTCCGAAGAGGTGGCAGTTACTCCTGGAGAAGGTGTCCCTGGTGAAACGTTACGACTGGTCAGAACGGTAGGTAGTTAGCAACGTGCCAACTACCTTGCGGTTAAGTGTCTGTGAGACACTTAACCGTAGGGCAGTTAATTGTCAGTGTCTTAGGATTATATCACCGCACGGTTTGGAACATATAGCACGTGTTCCATTCATCATACGGTAAAATATGCTAGTTCATAGCTTTTCCGAGCAGCTACCTGGTCAGAGCCTAGGCACAAAGCCTTGTCCGACCAGGGTACCCATCATGTAACCTCTGGAATCCTCACGACCAGTGAGGTCGTTAGCCTTAGGGGTTACAACCATTAAGACGTATGGTCTTTTATGTATTAAATTAATACATAGAGGTTTTAATCCTTGTCAGCTAGCCCCCGAACTTTAAATGAACACGTCGTGTGTATACCTTCTTCCGATGAAATCATATCGGGCAGACCCCCATAAATGTCGTGATATACGAGGTGGTCTTTGTTCACTTTAAAGTTGAGAACTTTCCTTGGGAACCAAAGAGTTTTTCTGTCCGTTGAAAAAAAAGAAGCTTTTGCCCGTTGGACTTTTGTGGGAAACTTCCGATCGTAATTAAAGATCTGAAGCTATAAAATCCCCATCGCTAGGCCTTTAGAATTTTTATGCTTCTAGATCCCCTTTTGATTCCCTTCAGCCTCTTGCCAAGAAAAATCATTTAGGCCTCTTTCTTGTTCTTCCGACCACAAAGCCTTTTACGACCACTACTCATCCTTGAGGATTTTCATCATGTCGGAGCAAATCACGAAGTGGTTGCCTTCGGAATTGAGCAAGAAAAAGCTTGAGGTGTTGGAGAAGATCGGGATGCTCCCGGAGAAGAATCTGATCAAATGGAGATCGGCGATCGGAGAGCACTTTTCGAGCCGCGAAGATGGGGAAATCCCCGTTTCCTTCGCCTACGTCAAATGTGGGCTGAGGTTGCTGGTACACAAATTCCTCCTCCGTGTTCTTGAGTATTACGGGGTGGAACTGGTAAATTTGGCTTCGAATTCCATCGCCAACATCAGTATTTTCACCTATTTGTGTGAGGCGTACTTGGGAATGCCACAGAATTTGAGGCTCTTAAGGTATTTCTACCGAATGGTGATGGGGAGATCCACGGCGACTCTTGGAGAATGTACATTGCGTCTTCACGATGGGAAGGCCGATGAGTCATCCATATGTACTCGAAATCCTCATGGTCATCATGGAAGAAGAACTGGTTCTACATGATGGTTACGAGAGACGATGGCCTCCACTTCGCCAGAATTAGAGCAAATGAAAACCCCAAGTGGAGGAAGACCGTGGAGAAGGCAGGGGTGGTCGGAAGATGGGTGGATGCCATCTACAACCTGCGATTCAGGGGCTTGACCTCCTGGCATGTGGTGAGGGATTTCACCAAGCGCCAGATTAGCCCTCTGAAGCTCCGGACTCATTCCCTGCTTTGGTCCATTGGTCGTGATGAAGCTATCTGAGGAGGTGGTAAGTCTTTGAGATAAGCTCCGACCAGTATTTTTTATTTGA
The DNA here is from genome assembly GCA_036346405.1 of Phyllostachys edulis. Lineage (NCBI taxonomy): Eukaryota > Viridiplantae > Streptophyta > Magnoliopsida > Poales > Poaceae > Phyllostachys > Phyllostachys edulis. The sequence continues at coordinate 74,435 of JAYEVD010000782.1, read as the reverse complement.
TTATTGTACTAACTTAAAATCTGCCCTTGTTTCCTTCTCTCTCCTTTTCTTTTAAAGCCCTTTCCCCTGAGGAAATCAGAGAGCGGATTAGGTTGATCTGTGCAGGGGAGCCTGGTGGGAAGGCTGGATTCCCCGAGATCTTGGCCATAGCTCCTACTGAAGAGAAACTAGCAAGGCTTAAGGTAGATAATCAAAAACTTCTTTTATCATGTATACATATTTCTCCGATCAGATTTTTGATCATGTTCTATTTCTGTAGTTGGTCGGATTGCGAATCACACAATCTGGTGAGGGTCAACATCCCACCGTGGTTCCGATCGATTCGTGCCCTGATGCACTGGAAGAAGATGAATCTCCCGAGGTAATAGAACATTTCAGAAGGATATATATGTACTTTTGATAAAAGATTTCATCACCTAACCAAATTCATTTTTTTGATTTAGGTGGAGAAAATTTGAAGGCCCACATGCGTAATCATGAGGTAGTAGACCTCAGATCGGTCGTTCACAACCATACAGTTGTTACTAAAACAACTGGTCTAGAGGTTGGTGAAACCACTCCGTCCGACCTGATGGTAAGGGAGGCAATCCTTGACGAACTGATCGAGGGCATTGCTTCTGCCATCTTGTTGGAGGATGAAAGAAGTTTAACCAACCCTGCCGGTTCGGAACCGGCAAAATTGGAAGAAAAGAAAAGGAAGGCTGACGGCACAGAGTTTACTCTTCCGTGCTTCAAAGTCAAATCTCGGAAACTAACTAGGTATGTACAAATGAAAGTGGTCGTATAAGTGCATACCTCTAATAGTTTCATGATGATTTGATGTTTTGAACTTCCCTTCTTCATTTTGTATAGGTCTTCTGGTGTTCTGGTTGTTTCCGACTAGATTCTTCCTGAGGACCAGGCACCCGTGGAGGTCCACGACCAGAACACTTCCCAGGATAGAGTTCCTGAGGATAAAGTGGTCGAAGAAGCCTCCGAGTAGGTGTCAAAACCAACAGTTGAGCTGGACCCACTGGTGGTTCCAACTTCTTTAGAGAAAAAGGCCCCTGAAGGCCCTCAACAGGTTCTGACCCATGTTGGTGGTTCCTCCCAACCTGATTGTCGGGACCCAAAAATATAATTCTGGACCCTCTGTGTATACTGCACTAGTCCAGGATCACGCTAGTGCACACAGCGACAACATCAGTGAAATATCAATTCCATATATAAAGATGACTAATAAATAGACAAATAACAATAAATATCAGAGTAAAGACCTTAAGGTCAAAGCTTACAATTAATGCCTCAGAAGGCAAAAAGCTCAAAGAAGCTGCAACGGAATGAAACGGGATAACTCCAGTGAAGCCCATCCATATGCCCACAGCAATCGGTTTGAAGTCTTGCGACCTAGTTCTCCACGATCCTTGAAGTAGACCTTGTTGACTAGCGATTCCTTCACTTCTGCTTGATTCGTCAAAGCAAGCATGAGTACACAATCGTACTCACAAGTCATACCACAGAAATGCAATTATACATGTAGGCTTATTCCAAAGGAATGGCATTACGTGGTTATTTTGCGAAATGCAACATTTGCAATTGAATACAAATAATAGATTGAAAGCATACTGATAAAACAAATAAACAATATTTAATTTTAATAGTTTGATTTCACAAAGACACATAGCCTAAACAGATTATTCACATAGCCATATGATTTAGATCACACAGCTCCTTCCCACACGGTTTATGAAGATTCTACCCTCGTGTGAAATCCCGTTAGCATATCCATGATCATGACGCTATTGAATAGATTGATTTAACACTCTGCGAGTTTGTATACTTTACCCACAAGATGCAATCAACTAGATCAGAGCTGATCACAACAAAACCTTTCAGAAACTTCATCTCAAGCATTGATACTCCTAGTGTGCTTTGTCGTCATACCAACCATAACACAGAGGATGGTACAACACACACCGTTGGACAGGGAAGCGGCGAACCGTCCCGCGATGCGACTACCTGGTAGCACACACCTCCACCCATCACTGAGCCTAACCTACTGGCTGAGTAATCAATGTCAAGAATTCATAACTTACTAAGTTAGGCCCGTCCCATAACAGGCATGTGGTTGTACGAGAGGCCCAGTTCAATGGCGCACAAAGTTAAGTCCTTAATTGACGAAGGCAAGACTTCCAACTTCTAACTAAGGCACACAGATTATTTTGACACACAGATTAATATTCCCATTTCACATAGCCACTATGTCACACAGTTTCCACCACTTGCCTCGGTCTAAACCTTTTACCACCCAGTTGGTTAAGTGCAACACATGCCATAATAGCACATAGTACACACAGATTATTACATAGTTCCATAGTCACTTAGTCAAGTTGATAATTGCAACTTTACATGAACAGGTGATTCGTGGCATGGCTAAGCAATCTAATCGCATCTAACCAACCCACGTTGGTGCTAGAATAATACCAACTAAAATAAACCAACTAGGGTGACAAAGGATTAAGATATATCAATTATACAAGGAAGGTATAACAAATTGGATTATTAACTAAACCGAAAAGCATTTAAATAAATACTTAAAGTAAATGCAATAATTTAATTCAAAGTAGTTTTAGAAAACTAGGATTCAACATGGTCAAAGGTATGACTTGCCTTGCTACAGCAATGACGACATTATTTAATCTTTAATCTTTACTTCCTTGATCTTCAGCTCCTTGATTAGCACTTCTTAAAGAGTAACGTCTATTCGCAAACAAGCAAATAAACTAAATAAATAAACAACAGAGAGTAAACAAACTCCAAAAAATAAATAATAATCTTAGATAAATAGATATTGAATTGAGATGAATTTAAGAATTCGAATGAACTCAATCGCAGTTCGGATACGAAAGATATGAGGTTTGAAAGATCACAAGAAATGATGAAATCGAGAGAGAAAAGAATATTCAAAGGATTAAATAATTAAACAGAATTGGAGACTTACAAGTGGGGTCCACTGGTAAGTGAGAGAGAACAAGGATAGTGAATGACACGTGGGACCAATTGGATAATTGAATTTTAGAAATCGGATTAATTTCCAAAAAGGAATAGTGGATGACAGGTGGGACCCACTGGATAATTGAATTTCTAGAATTACAATAATTCTAGAAAAAAGAGAATGACAAGTGGGCCACTGGTCTATAGACCAGGTCCACAGAGATATGCTAGTCCACGGTGGACCAAGCTCAAGAACAAGGGTTTGACCAAAGGTTGACTGACATGCGGGACCCGCGTGTAAGAGGGAGAAACAATCGGGGTTTTTAGTTGGGTGGATGACATGTGGGGTCAACATGTAAGTGAGAGATGAGAGAATATATGTGGCTTTGATTAGTTGGATGCCAATTGGGGACCACATAATAGAGACACAAAGAGCAAATGAATCAAAGAACAGAGAATCGAAATCAAATAGGGAACAAAGGAGGTGCTGCTGGTTTCTGGCGCATGGAAGCATTGCCATGACAGAGAGGTGGCAAAGCAAGCAATAGAGGATAGAGAGAGAGAGACTTGAGGCTACACAACAAAGAAAGAAGACCGAGAGGAAACAATCCAAAGAACATGCTCCTGTTAACAAAGCTTCAACACAGAGCATCAAGAGCACAAAGGCTGCTGCTGCCGCCGACTGGTTTTGGCACATATAAGTGGCGGCTTGGTACTGTGGTAGCAAGGTATGGCAGTTGAAATTAGAAAGGATGCATTGATCTTTGGGACCATACCTGAGCGAGAGAGGGAAACACAGGAAATTACAGAGAGCAACTAGTAGTAGATCGAACCAATGCACCAAGCGAAGCTTACGAACCACAGACCAAAACAACGAAAGTGAAAGCTAACATTTGTCTTGATCTTAGTGCAAGGTGATGGCAAGGATTGGTAGAGGAAAGGTGATGCTTGATTCACACATCGGAGAGAAAGAAAGAAACTAGAGAATCAACGAGCAACCGAACAGGTGAAACTAACAAAACTCACGTCTTTGAACAACGAGCATGAATAGTAATAGCTCAGATCGGCAGCATGATGACAGGATCTAAAGATATTGCCCTGCATACAAAGAGATTAGATAAAGAATTAACAAGGGGATTGATGATGTCTGGCCACACACCATAGAGACAGAAAGAAAGGCAGAGAAGCAATCAATAGAATTCACGTACTGACCAAAGACATGAACAGTGCATAGGCTGATTATGGCGCACATGATGGCCGGCGGCCGGAGGCGACGTGGCGGCGGCGAAGGGGCAAAACGAAAAGGAAATGATGAGCCGGACGCGATGGCGTGATCGGATTTTGGAAAAACTCACCGAGGAAGCGAGCAACGCGATGAACACGTTTGGGCTTTAATGGCCGATGGTGCTCCGGCGATCTTCGGGCGAAGTGGATGGAACCATAACGTAGAGGACGACGACACGAAGCCAACGCCGCAGACGGTTCGGCCGGCGGACGTCGGATGAAAGCGCAACTCGTCGGAGAAGACCTTTTGGGTGGAGCTCGGTATCCTGCAGATTGCGATGAAAATAGATTGGTTTGGAGGAAATCAATTTAGGGGATTAGAAGAGAAGATCAAGACAGACGCGTGAGCTCAAACGGTTCACCTTTATCTGCATCGTGGAGAAAGATATCAAATTTGGAAGTTTTGGGTTTGGAAACGGAGATGTACTGGACTGCTCTGTTAGGCTGGAGCTCCCGGATGAACAGTATATCGTGATTTACTATAGCACACGGCTCAGTTGGGAACCGGATGAACCGAGAGGAGAAAGAAAAGGGAAGTTTGTTTTTGGAAGTTTGAATTGGAAACGTGTACAGAACGAGTCACTCGGCTAGAAACGAGAGATCGGCTGGAATTCGATGTGAACAGTAACCGGCGGTACTGTAGCATGTGGTAGGAGAGAGAAAAGAAGATTTTCGGAATTAAAGAAAATCCCAAAAATCAAGGAGGCCAAATAAATAGCAAACAAATCCAGAAAAATCTCAGAAAATACCAAAAAATTCCTTGGAACACAAGGAAGCTAAATAACACAGGTTTTTATTTTAATTGATGTTTAGATTAGTCAAATTAAATATTTTTAATTTAGGAAATTCCCAATTAAGCTTTATTAATTCAAATAAAGTTGGTGAATTTTTCCAGGGACCTAAACTAATCAAAAGATTTTTGAAAAGCCAAATTTGAGCAGGATAAGGAGGCGGCTCTTGTGCAAAATATTGATGAAAAGATTCATCTTTGAACAAGATGATCTTTAATATGGGATCAGGATCAAGTCCGCCTACCTTAAGAGATCCGATAGAGAAAATGAACTACTTGGGTTAATTTCTAGAGGATCTTAAAGGTCTGCTGAAGACTACTCAAAAGAACTATGCCCAGACCATGAAAGCAGGCGTTGCTAGTGGAGTTAGTTTTGCTTTGGCAAAAATTAAGGCTTCTGACCCCTCCATTGATCTCCAAGCTGTTGAAGATGACTTCAATTGCCCACCTGATGAGGCGATCAAGTTCATGGAAGAACTCAGGCCACTCGGAGACAAAGTTATTGAGGAGATTGAGGTCGGATCTCCATCAAGCGGTAATTAGTCTGGGAATATTTCAAGAGTAGGCCCCTGCAAATGTAAGAATATTGAAAAATGTATAAAACTTACCTTTTATGTCATCAACATTGCTTTTGTTTATCTGTGCTGACTTTTAAAATTCTCATATACTTCCTAGTTCCTCGATCGCTTTATAGTAGAAGAACTTTACTATACAAGCAGGTAGCCAAGAAAGAGAATGAAAGTCGAAACCATTGTTTTGAAGGTATGTGCTGATGTTAAGACAAAACTGATCGTTGCAATACTAGGAAATCACTATAGTCGGAACCAGCTTATGATTTCGACTAGTTATAGATCCTTGCTTGTCATAATCGAAATACCAATCAAAAGTTGTACATGGTCGGAAAAAAAGACTTGTTGTATTGACATAAGAAGAAATGCAAAAATGTATGCAACAAATGATAAGTGAACTTTGTTTATATCTATTATCCCAAAATCTGGTCGGAAGGAATTCTAAGACCTGAAGTCATAGAACATATTTCGTGAAACATGCTCAAGCTCTTAATCCGACTGGTAGCGAGGATCGTAAGAAAAGAATCATCGCTAGGAAGCTCCTTCTAGTGGGCAGGACCACGTGCGAAAAAGGAGAGACTTCGACTAGGAGGCTTTCCGTGTCCCGACCAGTAGCCAGACAAGAGTAGAGCAGAATCTTGAAATAATGAAATATACTCTTCATAATCTTAAGCATATCATTTAGTATATAAAGTTATTTGTATGATGCTCGATTACTCATATATTTCTTTAAGAAAAGAGTGTTGTCGCATGTGGGAACCATTCAGGAATGCTCATGACTAAGACCAATACAAAGATATGACATAGAAGTCGTTGCCATAGAGTAACAGAGATCCTTGGAAAGGATGTCGGAGAGAAGATTGTCTTCTCCGACCAGTTTAAATTAACAATAATAAACGACCAGAGTATAGGTATATATATAAGCAAGGTTACTCTTCTTAATAAATAAATGAATTTATTGAAATTGAAAGAATGTAAAATAATTACACATAGAACTTACGCAATTGATCAATGTTCCAAGAATTTGACAAAATTTGCCCATCAGACATAGCTAGTCGTACGGAACCTGGTCGGGTGACTTCGACCACAGTGTAAGGACCTTCCCACTTGGGAGAAAGTTTATTGCGATTTGCTTGGTTTTGAATTTTTCTGAGAACCAGATTACCTACAGCAAGGCTGCGAGGTTGTACCTTACGACTATGGTACCTTCGCATGGCTTGTTGGTAGACTGCTGATCGTACAAGGGCTTGGTTTCGTCGTTCTTCAAGGAAATCGACGTCGTCGAGTCTTCGTTCATTCTGATCGTTTTCGTTAAAACGATCAGTTCGAGCAGAGCCAATTTTGAGTTCTGGAGGAAGCATGGCTTCAGCACCATAAACAAAAAGAATGGTGTTTCACCGGTCGCACGACTGGTCGTGGTTCGGACGGCCTATAATACAGATGGGAGTTCTTGAACCCAAGCTCCTGACCGTTTGATTAACTGGTCGAATAGTCGGCGTTTGATCCCCTGCATAATGATACCATTAGCTCGCTCAACTACCCTGTTGCTCTGCGAATGAGCAACAGAAGCAAAATGAACTTTGACACCAAGTTCATCGTAGAATTCTTGGAATTGACTGCTGGAGAACTGGGCACCATTATCTGTGATTATACGACTGGGTACACCAAATCGTGTGATCACATTTTTTACGAGAAATCTCTTAGCGGCCTCAGTTGTTGTTTTAACAATAGGCTCGGTCTCGATCCATTTTGTAAACGTGTCAATCATGACGAAAAGGAATTCGAAGCCCCCGGGTGCTCTTGGGAAAGGTCCCAGAATGTCCAGTCCCCAGGTTGCAAAAGGCCAAGAAAGAGGAATTGTTTGCAAGGCTTGTGCCGGCTGATGTACTTGTCGGCTATGAAACTGACATTGTACGCACAAGCTCTTTTGCATCATGAAGGGCAGTTGGCCAGTAATATCCTTGCTCGAAGGCTTTATCGACTGAGTTACAGAGGAATGATGTGCTCCACAGACTCCTTCATGGATTTTGGTTAGCAATTTAATGCCATCCGTTTGAGATATGCATCTCATCAACACTCAATGAGATCCTCATTTATAGAAGGTACGTTCGATTAGAGTGTATGATTTGGCTTTTCGTGCTATACGATCAACCTCTACATCATCTTCTGGAATTATGTCATGCTGAAGATAATTGTAGATCGATGTCATCCAATCTCTACTTTGATCATGGCAAATAAACCGTCAATGACTGTGGAGCATCCATGTTCTCTTGATCGGTTTGTATGACTGTAAGAATCATGTATGTTCTCGGAAGGCTCGACTACCGAGGGTGAATCGAGTTGCTCGAGAAAAACTCCGGCGGGACGGTCGACCTCGTGGAGGCCATCCGCGTTAATCGGGTCTGCTAGAAAGTTTTCCTTTCTAGGAATATGTTGACCCGAAACCAAGAAATGCTTTTGAAGTTTCGATATTTCGCCAGATAAGATGACATCTTGGTCCTCGAGCATTGACACTCTTTCCCTACTTGATTCGCTACTAGTTGAGAATCGCCTTTCACTAATGTCTCATAATCCCGAGCGAACGAGCTGCTTTGAGTCTTGCCAAGAACCTTCATAGTCCGCCACATTATTTGTGGGAAGAAAATTTAACTGGATGGCGTGCTTGATATGTTCGCCAAGAGGGATGTCAAGACCACTCTAGCCCCGATCCTTTTAACATCAAGGAACCATCAAAGTACATTATCCACTCATCATGGTGTTCGTACTCGGGCCCTTGGGTGGGTGTAACACCCAATCCGACAAGGGCCCGGAATGCTACTAAACTAACATTAACAAAATTAAAACAGAAGATAAAATTCTAAATTTCGGCAGAACCTCCCCTATATAGTTATCTATACCGGAGGTTCCAACAATCATAAATGTCAAGACAATAAAGGAATCAACAATTATCAGAACCAACACAGGAGTATAGCCTAAACTCAAGTAATTGTATCAAAAGGATGAACTAAGATCACACGCAGTACTTAATCAACCTTAACGGGGAAGGGTTATTAACCACAGCCAACATTAGTTATTACAGTTCGTCATTAATGAATGATTAAATAGAACTTGTGGATATCATGGGGATATGCTCATGATCTTAGTGTGATGGTCCAATTGGCAATAGCTCCTTAGGTTTGTCGAAACTGTTGTTTTCGGATTTGTTGAAATCTGTTTTCAAAAAGTGTCGGGATAAACGGTAGTATCTTGGCTTGTGTTTGGCGGTAGTACCGCTGGGAGGTATTCTTGCAAGGAAAGCGGCGTGTTACCAAAGAAGATGTTTTGGTGTTTTGGATTTCTAGAGGAGCGGTAGTACCTCGCTATGGTTGCCGGTAGTACCGCATGACGGAACATGAGATTTGGCACACCCTCGAAACTTACCATGAGGATCGTCCCGGATCAAGCAAGTGCGCGGAATGTCTACAAGCGAGAGCACAACAAATTTGAGATGCGCCCCGGTGAGAGCATCGATGACGTCTTTACTCGTTTTAACAAGGTGATCAATCGATGAAAGTCATGACATTGAGTACTCTCAATCTGAGAATGCCACCCACCTCTTGGGTGCAATCAACACCAAGGAGTGGGAGATGAAGGCAATCGCCATAGAGGAGAACGTCGATCTCTAATCTCACTTTGGAGCTGCTTTATAGCAAGCTAAAACTCATGAGATCAAGAGAGCGGTAATCCTAAGAACGATAACATGGCTTTGGTGGCTGATCCTCTCAAAGGACTCTGATGGTTCTTCCGAGTCTTCTTACGGTTTTTCTCTTGCGTGTTTATCTCGCTATTCAAGAAGAAGAGTTTGAGAGTCTTCCCGAGGCTGATTTAGCTCTTTTAGCCAAGAAAGTCACACGGGCATATAACAATGTCGAAAAGAAAGAGAGGTGGCCCTGTGACATGCTAAGAGTGTGGAGAGCTATATCACATCCCGCCAATCGCCCCTAAGCCGAAAGGTAAGGGCAACCACAAGATTGAGAAGCCTACCGAAGAAGCCTAAAGGGGCAAGCCCAAGTATGATGTCGCCAAGCTCATGAAGGTCGCTCACCGGGTCCTTGCCGCTTTTGGAGATCAATCCATGAGCGATGTGGACTCGGGAGCGAGGAGGACAAGGAGGAGGAGATCCTCAAGACAAGAAAGGGAAGGCTAAGGACTTCACCCAAGATGTGCTTCATGGCCGACTCACGACGCCGATGACAACGATGAGGTACTTCCATCCTATGATGCCCTTTCTACTAGATGCGATAACATGTATGAGCAATTGCTTAGTCAAGATAAGGCTTTAGAGTTCACCATGGCTAGGAACAAGGATCTAGTGTCACAAGTTGAGAATTTGACATTAGAGATTGTGAATGCTAAGAGTCTAGATGTTGATGAATGTTCATCCCGCCATGTTTTGCACTCAACTGTCTAAGCTACAATCTGCTCATGATATTGCTTTGCATCAACTTGAAAATGCTAGAACCGAGCTAATTGATGTTAAATCTGCTCCATGTGAAAAATGCTTAGAGTCTAGCAATTTGGATGCCTCGGCAATGTGAAATCTAGCTTCGCTCTTTACGCTTTCGAACGTGAACATGAAGTTAAGGATATTCTAGAAGCGATTAGAGCTAAATTTGCCAAGCTTAAGAATACAATTGATTCTACATCTTGTGCTTCTTGTCTGCCTATAAGCTTGAAGTTGCTCATCTTAAGGAGAAACATGCTAGAGCCATTAAGGGCAAGACTTGTGAATCATGTGCTAATATTGGAAAAGAGAATGCATATCTCAAGGATACTTTAGAAAGATTCTCTAATGGTGAAAAACAGTTGAACATGATTCTAGATAAATCTAAAACTCCTTTTAGAAGCAAGGTTTAGGATACAACTCGCCAGACATGTCCAAGTCTAATGTCATTCGTGTCTTGGAAAATGGCTTAGTTGAATTCAAAACCCAACCTCGCAAAAACTGTCTTTAAATCTCTGAGGTTTGTCCAACCTTCTTTTGAGGCAAAAGGTGCTTCTCCCAAGTGGTACAAAATACCATTGCACCTATTGCAAGAACAAGTGGACATTTGGTTGAGTTCTCATTGGCGTGGGTTGAAGAACGCTAAGAAAAATATTGCTAGAATGTCATTTAATCAACCTAGAGCTTTTATGAGACATGGTCACGTACAAAAGAAGAACTCCGGTCTAGGATTTGTTGCACATGCTCATCACCATGTTCCTAGACAGATGCACCTCATGTTCTTGTCACCATTGCTCATAATAGAACCGCTAATAAAGTCAAGGATAGCACATCCGCTTTGCATACTACTCGCAGACGCAGTGTGTCAAAGATCTTGGGTTCCCAAGTCGCTTTTAACTAACCCTAGTATTGAGACACATCGCTCTTTTGTTCCTTGATTTTCGTGATTGGCGCGAAGGGGAAGAACACATGGTTCGCCGACCGTGTTCACGCCACATGACCGGAGACTCAAGATGGTTCACCTCCTTCACGCGATCAACGGTGATGATTTCATCACCTTTGGAGATGATACACAAGGGCGCATTGAAGGAACTGGAATGATTAGGGTGAACGATAAGTTCATTCTCAAGGACGTCGTGCTTGTGTCTAAGCTAAGGTACAATCTCCTTTCTGTCTCACAGCTTCTCGATGATGGCTATGAGACTCGCTTTTAAGAAGAATGCCTGTCGTGTGCTTGATTCTTTTGTGAGCACGTTTTGGGATTTCTAGAGTTGGTAGAATTTTTGGAGCTGATTTTTCTGAGTCTCTTGCTGGATCCCTTAAGTGCTTAATTGCTTCTTCTTCTGATATCCGGCTTTGGCACCGACGGTTGGGACACATTGGTTTTGATCATCGACACGAGTTAGCGACCTTGATCTCATGAGAGGTTTGCCTAAACTCAAAGTCGCTCAAGGATGTCAGTATGTGCGCTTCAGTAGGCATGGCAAGCAAGTTGCCGCCTCACACCCGCCATTGACTATGGTCATGACCGACGGACCGTGACGCTTGCTTCATATGGATACTATTGGTCCCGCTAGGGTTCGATCGATCGGTGGCAATTGGTACATTCTTGTCATAGTCGATGATTTTTCAAGATACTCTTGGGTGTTCTTTCTTGCTTCAAGGATGAGGCTTTTGATCATTATCATGACCTTGTTCTTCGTTGGCTTCGAACTTCCCGGTGCCTTGAGAGCGATCCGCATGACAATGGCACGGAGTTCAAAAATGCTTCTTTGCCTCTTTTTGTGCCGAGCCAGATTGAGCATCGCTTCTCTTCTCCACACGCCCCTCAACAAAATGGCGTTGTGGAAAGGAAGAACAGACTCTAGTCGAGATGGCTAGAACGATGTTTGATGAGTATAGCACACCGAGGAGGTTTTGGGTCGAAGCTATTGCTACTGACTTGCCAAATTTCAAACCGTGTCTTTTTGAGACCGTCTTTGGGCAAGACTTCATATGAGCTTCGTTTTGGCGAAAAACCCTCATCTCTCACTTTCGAGTATTTGGATCAAGTGTTTTATTCTCAAGACAGGAACCTCGATAAATTTGAATCAAGGACTTGTGATGGTTTATTTCGGGTTATCCCGCTCATTCGAGGGTTTTAGGGTTTTAATGTTGAAACTAACATTGTCCGGAGACATGCAATGTCACTTTTGATGAGACTAGCCCTCGAGCTAGATCCGATGTTTCTGTGACTTACAGTGACAGAGAGCATTTTGTTGAAGAAGATGAGGATGAACTTGATCTGCTCCTCCACTTGTTGTTGATGTTCCGTCCAAGCCGCCCAAGCTCCTGAACCGTGACGATCGCTTCACCTCCAATTGAGGCTCTCTTTGCATCTTCGCTCGCCAGCAGACTGCAGAGGTCGAGGAGACATTATCTCCCCAGCGCCTTTGCACATTCAAAAGCAACACCCTCCGGATCGATGATTGGTAATCTCCATGAGCGAGTCACTCGCTCCGTGTATCATGATCCGAGTCTTTTCTCTCACTCTGCGTTTGTAGCTTCTTTTGAACCCAAGGATATATCACATGCTTTATCTGATGCTAGTTGGGTCAATGCCATGCATGAGGAGTTAGAGAATTTTGAAAGAAATAAAGTTTGGAACCTTGTAGAACCTCCTAGTGGACATAATGTTATAGGAACCCGCTAGGTGTTCAAAAATAAACAAAATGAGGATGGTTCTGTGGTTATAAACAAGGCTAGGTTGGTAGCTCAGGGTTTTAGCCAGGTTGAGGGGTTAGATTTTGATAAGACTTTCGCTCCTGTTGCTAGACTAGAAGCCATTCGTATTCTACTTGCATTTGCTGCATCTAAAGGTTTTAGGTTGCATCAAATGGATGTTAAGAGTGCCTTTCTGAATGGTTTTATAGAGGAGGAAGTGTATGTTAGGCAACCCCCTGGCTTTGAGAATCCCAAGCACCCTGATCATGTTTTTAAGCTATCCAAAGCCTTGTATGGTCTTAAACAAGCCCCTAGAGCCTGGTATGATAGACTTAAGACTTTCTTGCTTAAAAATGATTTTAAAATGGGAAAAGTTAATAAGACTCTTTTCATTCTTAGGCATGGCAATGACTTCTCCTTGTTCGAGATATATGTTGATGATATTATCTTTGGTGGTTCCTCTAATGCTCTTGTTTCTAGTTTTTCCGAGACCATGTCCGAGGAATTTGAGATGAGCATGATGGGAGAACTAAATTACTTTTGGGGCTACAAATCAAGCAATGCAAGGAAGGGATCTTCATCCATCAAACGGCACACCAAGGATTTGCTCAAGCGTTTTGATATGGGTGATCGCAAGTTTATCGCCACTCCCATGGCGACTTCGATCGCTGGATCCAGATGAGGAAGGAGAAGCCGTGGATCAACGCGAGTACCGCAAAGATGATCGGCTCCCTTCTCAGACTGACGGCCTCAAGACCGGACATCCACTTCGCTGCCTCCTCAGGCGAGGTTTCAGCGCCACCGAGGACTTCACATCGCCAAGCCGTTAAGCGCATTTTCAGGTATTTACACTCTACCCTTCAAGATGGCATTTGGTATTCTTGTTCTTATTCATTGTCCATTCGGGGTTTTCGATTCTGATTTTATGGGTCAGAGGCTAGATAGAAAGAGCACATCCGCACATGTCATTTCTTAGGCACTTCTCTTGTCTCTTGGTCATCTAGGAAGCGGTCTTACATTGCACAATCCTTCAAGTGAATATGTAGTCTATTTGCTAGTTGTCAGTAGTCGATTTTGTGGATGGTCTCCACTCTTAAGGATTTTGGGTTAACCTTTGCTAGTGTTCCTCTTTTCCTGTGACAACACTTCGCTATCAACATTGCTAAGAACCCAGTGCAACATTCTAGGACCAAGCACATAGACATTCGCTATCACTTCCTTAGAGACCACGTTGAGAAGGGTGATATTGTGCTGCGTTTTGTGGAGTCCGAGGCTCAGTTAGCCGATATCCTCACCAAGCCTTTAGACCCAACAAGGTTTGCCACCTTGAGAAGTGAGCTAGGGGTAATTTATCCCTATGGGTTGGTTTGAGGGGGAGTTGGATATTTTCCGATCCTTTCTTGTTCTTTTGGTCTTTTATTGATCTTCTTTTTTGATCTTTTTGATCTTGTTAGGCTTTTTAGGCTTTATGAGCTTTTCTTGCATCTCATTGTATCATATTGCATTTCATATGAAAAATCCAAAAAGATGCATTGTAATATAAGCTTTTCGCTTATCTTTTAAAATTGATGAAGTTTTGCTTATTACCCTTTGGAGCTTTAGTGTTTCAATTCTTGCTCAATGCCATGTGTAGCTAAGTCTTTGTTGTATGAGCTAGAACTTGAAAAACAACTTGAACTAAAAAATTAGCAATTTGTGAATTTTTAGCCGCTTGCACAATTAGTGCTCCTTTTGTGACATTGGCCTGTCAAAATTGCTTTGTTAGCTCTTGAATCTAGCTTTCATCATTACTTGAGCTTCTTGTGTTCTTGAGAATCTAAAACTGCTCTTGTAAAAAAAAATGAAAAATCAAACTTCAAGATTGTCTTATGCTTAAATTGTGCCAAACTACTCTTACGAGACTGCATGTCAAAGACATGAACTTGGAGATAGTTTGATGATCCAGACGATCTCATGGGGACTGCTTGTCACAACTGACATGAACCTCAAGATTTGTCGCCTTGGTAGAAGCTTAGGAAGAGTTTGTGGATGGCTCCTAGTCCAGGATCTTCTTCACTAAGATATACCTTTAATCAACTTTTGGTCGAAGGTTAGGATGAGTTTGTGGATGGCTCCTAGTCCAGGATCTTGTCACTAAGTTAGACCATTAGTCAACTTCAATATTCATTGCAAATGAAAAACAATTGAAAATTGGGCGTTTGAGAAAATTGAGCAAAATGATTCAATTCAGGACCTGTTTGTCTCTTAATGTGGTCATTGTTAGCTTTTGGATCTCACGTTGACATTTTGACATGGCCAGTATCATTTTAGGATCCCTGTTGATGAACATGCTAGATTTGAAGCTTTGCTTAAAATGCTAAAATTCATTACTTTATATTGAGCCTTCTTGCTTAGCTTTGTTATACATGTCTTATTATGATCTTGCTAGCGCTGTTAGGCTTGATATGTTGTTTGTGCAACTTTAGAAATGCTAGCTTGTTCTTTTGGGTAATCTCCAAAGCTTCTTGTATTCAACAATTGAAAAATACAAAAAAAAATTGAAGCCACTCCATTGCATTTCATGCATGCTCCATCTTATGCTTTTTCCCTCATTCTGCATTTGTTATCTCTGGACGAGAGGAAGGTGTGATTCCTTGATGACTCCATTGTCAAAGGGGGAGAAGATTTTGTAAAAATGTTAAAAAGGGGAGAAGTTGTTTGGGGAGAAGATGTTTGAAAAAGGGGGAGCTACTTGGAGAAAATTTGAAACTCTAAGGATCATAGTGAGGGGGAGTTTCTTATTTGCTTTCTTGTGATCTTATTGCCTTTTTCTGAACTTGAAGTGCAATTCTTGGATCCTCACCATGATCAAAGGTCAATTGAACAATTGTTCTTTCATATGGACCTTAAGTGAGATTTTTGGCTCTTCTCTGGAAATTGAAGTTTTTTTGCCTTCTACTACCTTATTTCACTTGCTGATACTATTCTGAAGCTAGCTTGGTCATCTCCATTGCTTTCTCTTGCTAATGGACCAAGTTGTGCCTTTGCTGGCAAAACGGAGTATTTCTAATTTCAAACCTCAAATTTGCTTGTTTGGGGTATTTGCCAATGTGTTCATCAAGGGGGAGATTGTGGATATCATGGGGATATGCTCATGATCTTAGTGTGATGGTCCAATTGGCAATAGCTCCTTAGGTTTGTTGAAACTGTTGTTTTCGGTTTGTTGAAATCTGCTTTCAGAAGTGTCGGGATAAACGGTAGTACCGGCTTGTGTTTGGCGGTAGTACATTGGGAGGTATTACCGCAAGGAAAGCGATGCGTATTTACCGAGAAGATGTTTTGGTGTTTTGGATTTCTAGAGGAGCGGTAGTACCTCGCTATGGTTGCTTGTAGTACCGCATGATTTGAACGACGCGTGTGAGCGGTATGGTTTTTCCGAACAAGTGTAATTGGGGAGTTTTGGATTTCCTTTGGTAACGGTAGTACCGCCGTTGTTGAGCGGTCTGCGACCGCATCAAGATAATCTTAGTACCGCCTTAACACGGCGGTAGTACCGATTTTGTGCTGGTTGTCTTTTCAATTGGAGAATTGCTTTTGGGTTAGGTCAAGTTCATGGGTGTCATGGTGTATGTGTTGCATGATGCATGTTTTGACTAACGTGGGTCAAGTTGTGAAGAACTTGTTCCTTGATTCGATTTCTTTGTCTATTGATGTGCGAGTTGCTTGGAGGTCAATGACGGTCAGCAGCGAGATGATCGGGACTAAGCTTGGAGAGCTGAGGTCCAGAACGATCGGGGATGCCGGGTGAGGTCAATGGAGTCAAGCATTGCGCAAGAGGGACAAAGGTGACCGAACGGGCAGTTCGGTGCGACGGGTTCGATCAAGCGGCGCGGGGGTCGGTGCAAGTGCCATGGTGGTTTCGGTGGGAGCCGGATGGGGAGAGTTGCCGACATGAAGAGAGCATTGGATCAACCTACACGTGGCGAAGCATGGGAGGTGCTTCACGAAGATGGGACTCGGTCTTCGAAAAAGATCGAGAAGGGTATTTTGGTAATTTTACCAAATACCGCCTTGGTGACCTAATGCCAACCCGTGGCGCAAGACGGTGCGTCCAAGAAGTGGATTAGGTCAAGAGAATTGAAGACGGCGCTTTAAAATGCGTATGTGTGTGACCCGTTTGTTTTGGGCCTTAACGGAGCCCATTAGGGTTATTCTTCTAGAAGGTCTAAGCCTCTACTATAAATAGGAGAGGGTCTTTGCCAACACCTCTCAACCCTTTCATTGCATTGTAAACCCTAGTTTTGCTTTTGTGCTTAGGGAGTTGATAGTTGGAGGTTAGGGTTCTAGAGAGTTGGATTTGATTTCGTGCTCATGTATTGAGTCTTTGTCCTCCATTGATGGAGTGGTCAGTAAACCAATACCATATCAAATCAATCCAAAGAAAGTTCTCTCAAAGATGAGTTCATTTGCTTTCTTTCTCTCTATTTGATGATTTTGAGTCTTTCCTTGATCTGCGAGTTTTTGGTTGGTTTCTTGCCGTGATCTAACTTGCTGGGACATGTGGGAACCCATCTAGGATCATCTTGATCATCAATCACCCACGAGCAAGTCTCTAGATCATAGTTTCGTTTTTGACTCGTTTTTGAACCACCTTCGTTCAATCTGAAAAAGATAGGAACTTTGGCTTGGATCTCTGCGATCCTTGATTGGAATAGGTTCCTAATATCCTTAGGAAGGTGTGTTCCAAATTTGGTAGAGTTTGGCCTTACGGTTTAAAAGTTACGATGATTTTCGATTTCGTTTTCAGGCTGTTCTGTTCATCGTCAGGATAAAAGGTAGTACCTTTATTTTGCCTGCGGTAGTACCGCGATGAGGTAGTACCGCACTTACAACAGTGGTAGTACCGATTCCTGAAATTTCAGCACAACTTTTGGTTCTTTGCTCCTGTGCTTTGGGGGTTTGATTAGGATTCAATACAAGGCTTCCGCTATACTTGTATATTGATCTTCATAGCTCTCATAGCTATTGGAGTGAAATTATTATTGGATCCAATCTAATTCGAAAAAGATTTTGAGCTCCTATTCACCCCCCCTCTAGTCGCCTTTTCGGTCCAACAGAACTAAAATGTAATCCTGGACTTGATTAAGATGAAGTGAATGAGTAGTGCGTGTCTACTCCCTTCCAATAGAGCCAACCTCAAAGATCACCTAAAATAAACAAACAACGCAAGAGTGAGTCCGAGACTCAGCAAGTACAGTAAATAAATGGTACATACAACAACTATGATCATGACAATATCATCGAAGAATATGAAATAAGTATAGAACGAATATTTGAATGAATGGAATGAATGAATTGGATGAAATGAAGGGACTACACACATGCATATACCGGTATAGCTGGTGACACACCCGTCGGTGTTCACCTAAGCCCGCATTTAACAAAATGCGGGGATCCAAGTCCCGTATGAAGGACGTTTCATACGGGTGTCCCAAACTGCCCACATTGGAATGGTGGGCCTTACGTGCCCATACTGGAATTGATGGGTCCTTTTAATCCACTCCCGTGGATGAAACATGAATAATGGATGCGTGGAATGAAATATGAATATTGAGAAGACATGCTCTCTAATCATGGAGATAGCATATATGGAAGGAACACAATCATTAAACATTAACATGGATCTTAGAAACACAATACCAACACCATGCATTCATCATCTTCTAATTATAAGAAACATCAAAGTACTTGCCTTCCGCGATGCGACGCGTCAGTAGGCAATGGCGGTGCTCCTAAACCTGAAGCCTCTCCGCCTACACAATATATACCCGAAATAAGAACAACATATAACAGGACGCTTCCATTACGTTCTACAACGCCTTCCCGACAACCCACAATTAACTAATTAGATCTAATCTAAAACAGATGACACGATCATGTGACTGATTCTGGACAGCAGCACGAAAACGCTCATATCTAATGATCTGGGACTCGGAACAAGTTGAACCCAGATCCTATGGAATCTTAACGAACATATCTATGAAAACCTAGTTGGGGAGATAACCCAAATCAGCCAAAGAAATATACTAACAGGCAGTTGAACATGAAGAACAGATTCTGACTCGACGAAACATACGACAGTAAAGAAAATAACACAACTATTGATCTACAACTCCAATTAAGGCGTTCTTTAACATTCTGGAAAGTTTGTGAAATTTTCTAAAATATTCTAGTTGGGTGGGAACCCTGAATTTGCATCTAACATAAACATATTTCACAAGACAAATCAACATACTAATCTCGTCAGAAAACTGGACAGCAAGAATGAAATGAACATAACTTTTGATCCGTATGTCGGAATTTGGTGATCTTGGTGGCTACGGAAAGCTAAGACAATAAAATAAAATTCTCATAATAGGGAGGATTCCTGATTCGGACCTTAACAATGCTCAATTTGCTACACAAAGTGACTACTGGAAATTAATCGATGTTCTGGACAGTGGTACATAAATGGCCGTATCTTTCGAACCATAACTCGGATTCAGGTGAACTCAGAGGCTATGGAAACCTGACGAAATAATATAGAACTATCTAAGAAATCACAAGTCCTAATTTGGCCTTTATCTAAACGAAAATCAACGTTCAACAGAGAACAGTAATATGATTCTGAACACAGCACTAACGATGAATCAATAACCAACCTCTACCAAGAACGAATCTGAATCAAGCAGCAGGGATGCGAGAAGATACTCTAGGAGATGCGTGAGCCACTGGTCCTTCCTCGGGTCACCAATGGATGACGGCCTCCGGGCTCTCCCTTGTCTTGGCCGGCAGCACCAAAGGAGGAAGAAGGAGTTGCTGCCCCAATGGAGAAAGGAGGGTTGGCTGCACCAAAGGAGGAGGGAGCTGCTGCTCCAATGGAGGAAGGATGGGGCACAGGGCCGCTGCCAGGTCTTGGAGGAGGCAGCGGCTTCAGGACTTGGGGGAGGCGGCGGCTTCAAGGCTTGAAGATGGACACAGGGGGCGGCGGCTAGGTTAGTGGGGCAGGGTTGGGAAAACAGCCGCCCCCCTTTTGGATTTTGGCTGCTTGGGAAAACAGCCCCCATGGGCCTTTCGGCCACCTCCTTGGGCTTGTTGGCCAAGGGCCCAAGCCCAGGGTAGGGTAGAAACCCCCCCTTAACTCTGATTTAACCAAGTGCTCAAGCTTCTGCCTCACAACCAAATCGGGGTATTACAGTGGGTTCACGGTTTGTCCATTCGGCAATGAATTCTGCTATTGCTTGTGGGACTTTATTGTTGTTCGTGAGATAAAATGGAGGTCAAACGCCCCTAGCTCAACCGCCCATTTTGCTATTCGTCCTGATGATTCCCTGTTTCCAAGGACTTGACCAAGGGGATATCAGGTCGGTATGACCACTTTGTGGGCCTGAAAGTAGTGCCTTACCTTCCTTAAAGACATAAGGAGACCATAGATCAACTTTTGTACCTGTGGGTATCTTTCATTTGGTCCAAGTAAGACTTTGCTTACGTAATAAACTGGTCGTTGGATGTTATCCCTTTCTACGACCAAGATTACCGCTAACTCGTATGTGGTGTTGCTGCCATGTAAATTAGCAATGTTTCTCCTGATCTCGGGGAGACTAAGACCGGGGTACTTGTAAGGTACTTTTTAAGTTCTTCAAAGGCATCGTTTGCCTCTTTAGTCCACTTGAAACTCCCATGTTTCGAAGAAGTTTAAAGAAAGGTAATCATTTTTCCCTAACCTTGCTATGAAACGACTTAGCTACGCGCCATCTGACCTGGTTAGTTTTGGACCTCCTTCTTCTTGGTGGGGGCGATCCGGTCGATGGCCGCTATTTTTACTGGGTTTGCTTCAATATCTCTAGCCGAGACTAGGAAACCAAGCATTTTTCCAGCAGAAACTCCGAACACACACTTTTCTGTATTCAACTTGAGGTTATGTCTTCTCAAGTTGTTGAAAGTTTCTTGTAAGTCAGGAATGTGATCGCCAGCGTTGATGGTCTTTACGACCAGATCATCAACGTAGGCTTCTAGATTCCTACCTATTTGTGGATTAAAGGTTTTTTGCATCAACCTTTGAAAAGTTGCACCAGCGTTTTTGAGACCAAATGGCATCTTAACATAACAGTAAGTGCCATATGGGGTGATGAAAGAAGTTTTCTCTTCATCTTCTTTACACATATTAATCTGGTGGTACCCTGAATACGCATCTAGAAAACTTAGTAACTCACACCCGGAGGTAGAGTCTACGAGTTGGTCAATGCGTGGAAGGGGAAAATCATCCTTCGGACAAGCTTTATTAAGGTCTGTGAAGTCGATACACATTTGCTATTTCCCATTATTTTTTCTAACCATTACAGGATTGGCAAGCCACTGAGGGTGGTCGATTTCATGAATAAACCCAGCCTTGAGGAGTTTGTCAATCTCCGACTAGATTGCTTCCTTTCGATCAGGTGCAAAAGCGACACTTTATACCTTGATCGCTTTTTGTCGAGTGGAGAGCTAGCTTGTCTTTCGATCACCTCCCGAGGAACTCGAAGCATATCGAACGCTTGCCAGGCGAATACGTGTAACATCCCAAATATTAGGTTGTGTTTCAAATGTAATCAAACCTAGGTTTGTGTTTTAAATGAAACCAAATCTAGGGTTGTGTTTCAAATGTAACCTAAAATGGGTATGTGTTTCAAATGTAAGAAAATGAGTAGAAATTAAAAGTTTTCTCACATCTTGAAACTCTTGAACTTTTCTATAATTCTTGTCAAGAATTGTGGAATTCAAAAATCTAAAACCTGCTGTTGACTAAAGTCAAACCCTTATTCATCTTTGTCACAAATCTTGTGCCAATCTTGGAAAATATTTTTCCTTGGTTCTAGGGAGGCTTTGTGACTCCTTTGAAAAATTTCATAATTTTTAGAAATTATTCGAAAATGTTTGGAGGTAAGTCAAACCAGTTTTTCAATTGGTGAAACCCTAGAACAAACGTTGAGGAATTTCTTAAGAAAAATGCAATCATAAAAGTCTCTAGAAATTTTATTTAAGGTTTATCCTAGAGTCAGCAACCTCCATTTAAAATTTCAGAATTTTTGGAGTTAAATTGTTATCTCTAAAAATCCCTCAAGTTTCAGCCTCTATTCCAAACCCTAGTCAAACCTCATGTTGGACTCGAGTCCGACTGAGGCCACCTGGTTGAACTCAACCCTCTGAGCGAGCCAGTCAATCTGAGCCACCCTCTTCTAATCCAACCGTTGGCATGATTGTGGTTTGGCACAACCAGGTTGTCAATTGAACCTGAGCCACTTTGTTTCTTCTCTATGACTTGTGGGGCCACCTCCAACAGGCCATCATCTTCCTCCCCTCTCCTCTGGTTCAAATGCGAGCACCAGCGCATGGCGTTAGTAAGCAGTGGGCAGCAGCGAGTTGTCCCCTCCATAGCGTCCTCTTCAATGGCTATTTGCCTCCATCCATTTAAGGCTTGGCTGTGCTCCTCTGCAACGGCTCTTTAGCCCCAAAGTCACCTTCCTGCCATTCCATCTTTCTCAGCTCAATTGCCCCAAACCATTTTGTTCCCTTCCTCCTTTTCTCTACCGAGCTGGCGCCTGGCCTCCAGCCCGCAGCTCGCCCCGGCTGCCTCCTAGCTTCCCCATCCCTGGCTCCTCCCCCACCGAGCTCACCTCCCACCCCGGCTCCTCCCTCCGCCGACTGGCCGGGTTGCTCTGCGCTAAAGCCGCCAAACCGCCATGCCATCGCCCAGGCTTCTCCCTCGCCTCCGGCCCAAGGCGCCACCAGATCCGCCGCCACCGCCGCCGCCCCCTGGTGCCTCTCCTCCACTGCTGCCGTCCAGATCCGAGCTGCTCGCGTCGGCCCTGTCTCCCTCGACACCAGATCGACGCCGCTCCATCTCCTTCGTCGCCTCCCGGCCCTTGGTGCCACCGGATCTGCGACAACTCGGTCTTCCCCGCACCCGGTAGCCGCTCGTCGCCACCAGCTCGCCCGAGCCCCGCCGGCTACTTCACCTCCTTGGCCGAGCCAGCGTGCCCGAGTGCCATCACCTCCCGGTCTTCTCCGCGCACGGCAGCCGCACGGCACCTCTATCAGCCACCTGCTGAGCCACCTTTGGTTTCCTCTTGATTGCCCTCTGCGTGTTTGTCAAAATGCCTCAAGGAATGATTTTGTGTCTCTACAGGTGGAGCTCGCTCAGCTGGTTCTGCTATGGTAGTTGCCGCCTCTGCGCAGCTCCCCTCGTCGACGATGAACCACACCCCAACCGCTGGGCACATCTCCTGTATCTCCCTCTCTGTGTTCTTCTTGGTCAAGGGACTGTAGAGTCATCTGAGATTTGGCTATTAACTAAGTTTGTTGATGAACTAATTATATCCCTCATGCTAGTGTTAAGCAACTAAAAAATTGAATTATGGAGAAGTTTATTGGCAAATCAGTGAAATCCCTTGTTGAGATAATGATCAAATGAGGTTTCTGTAGATGCTCAGTTTGTCAATAGGTTATTGTCATGGTTAATGCTGTAGATAGAAATGTCTTGAATTCATTTAGTCTTTAAGCAACTATTTAGCACTTATCTAATCATAGCATCTAAACCTGAAAATCTACAGGAATGTGGCTTTTCAGGAAAAACCAACAGAGAAACGTATGTCAGTGCTGAGACTAGTGCTTAAAAGGATCTTGATTCAATTAGCCCTTTTTAGCTAATAGTGTTGTGTTGATTCTGAGTTCTGTGTATAGTAACACTGTAATGTTGGCTTAGAGTTCAGCTACATAGAGTAGTTAGCTATTTAAAATGTGATAGTATGCTACTTGGCTAGTAGAGGTTCATCTCGTAAATGATAGGCCTAAATTAAGTGATAAGTGAGTAAATGACCTTTTGTCCAACTGGAAGCTCATGACCATTGGTGATTAAATGAAACATATCACTGAATAATTGAAATGTGTCAACTATAGGTAAGTTAAATGATATTTCATGACTTGAACCACTAACTTGCTTCCTAATTAAAGTAGTTAATACCTAAGCCTTTAACTTGAAAGGTAAGTATTGGCAGTAGGCCACTGGATGATATTAGTAGCAAGTAGCAGATTACAGGACAGTAGGACTCACTCCATTAAGATTGGTTAGTAGAAGCATGATTAGATCACTTAACTAGTAAGTACAATTTCTTAGTAGCTAGCTCTTGGTAATTCAATCCAAAAGAGTAAAATTTATCATAAGTCAAGAATTGAGTTATTGGTTAATTAATCAGCGATAGACCTTATGCTTTAATCTCTATTCCAAATAATTTTTACCTCTAATTTCATCTAAAAATATTATCTTTCTTCTCTAGTGATTTCTTAATTGTTGGAGACTTTTTGGAGTCATGGTGTTTATTCGCTGTTTCTCGCTTTGGCAGTTTTTTATCGTTAGATGACGTTGATTACGAGAGTGACCCTCTGCTGAAGATAGTGAGCATCTCCAACAAGGCAAGCGGTTTGATCATATTTATTCTAATCCCATTACTTTAAAGTCTAATACTTTGTATTTAAATTGTATGTATGCATGCTTTTGTCTCAAAGTAATTTTATCGATTAGAGGTAGCTATTCCTATTGCATTGTTGCCTTTAAATTGTTATCCCCTGCCACAAACCATAGGTTAATAATCTCGCTGGTGAATTAGAGCCCGGTGATTGTATTATACTATTTTATTGTCTTTTTGGTGTCATGCTTAGAAATGCTTAGCTACCGGTAGAAATTCAGTTGTCGACTTATGTCAATGACCTTGATCACACAAAAACTATTATTCCATTATGTCTAGCACTTGTGCTTTGTTACTTTGTAAAGAAATAAAAATGAAAACAAAATTGTTATTGACTTGGGCACAATGGATGTTGGTGTGATCTCATGGTGTGATGGAATGGTGCCTAAGTCCCTAAGGACCGAGTTACTTGGGTCACTAAACTGAGCAATTTGTGTGCTAACCACACGAGAGGGATATGGGACCTCTCTTGACTAAGTACTTTGGGCGGCGTTAATTATTGAGCTGGTTGGTGGTTAAAAAGAAATGTAATATGAGGGGAACATCTGTAATTCGGCTTGAGCTGGCTGATGTGTCCTTCTCTTTGTGGGTTCCGGCTCTTAATTAGCATCATCCATTGGAAATGTCTCGTAGGACTTAGCTGTGCCGGCATACCAAAGGAAGTGTGCTAATCATGTGGCGAAAAGGCGGTCCGACGTGTGGGTACATTGGTACACCCCTGCAGGGATAAAACTATTCGAATAGCCTCGTCCTAGGTTATGGACATGCTTGGCAAGGTCGTTCAAGAACTAGACTACAACATTTAACTAAAACTTGATGGGTTGGTATGAGTGGATGCTCATACTATTGTTGTGGTGACTATTGGGTTAGTCACTTCTAGGTTGCCTCACTGTTGTTATTATTATTGTATCGTTGTTACTTCAACAATTAAAAATGCTTTGTCAAATTGCTTTAAATCTATTACATTATTGCAAATGAAAACTTGCTTTATGCTAAAAGTAAGTCCAAAGCCTCATGCATTAAAATAAAGCTTGCATGTAGCTAATTATAGGCTGTTACCCTTACACGTCAATCTTGCGAGTACATTTTTGTACTCATTTGCTTTGCTTAACTTTATTGTTCCAGAGGAAGAAGTGGATCCCCAATGGATGCACTTTTGTGAGATGTGCTGCGGGTTCGACGACTAGGTTGGTGGTCCGGTTGGTTGCCTTGTAGGTTAAAGGCACACTGATTGGCTCTTTTGTTTATTGCCATCTTATGGCTTTTGCTTTCGCTGTGTATTTATCTCTTTAGTTGTATTTGATCGGTCAGCCTCTTTTGTCATAACTCTCTATTATGTATGTCTTTTGTTTATTCTAGTTCGTGCTTGGCTCTATGTTTGTATGGACTTGATGCATGAACTTGTAAAAGGGTGTATGTACAGCACTTATAGGATGTACATATTTTCCCGAGGCACGGGATATTTTGTTTGTGATGCTAGGGTCGGTGGTTCGGCTACGCATTACGAGCTAAATACCCCGGGGTCTCACAATACGTCCTGATTTGCTCGGAGGAAGGAGACGAGCGACTCTTCCTATTTGGGGTCGAGTCTTGCCCCGACCAGAATCTTGTGGGTAGATGAGTCAGTATTTCCTGACCCAGGAGGCGACCTGGCGCTGTCCGGAGAAGCGCCTTTGTCGAGTGGTACTTCCTTTGTCTGGTCGGAAGGCTTGGGTGTCATCTTCGGTCTCAAGTGCTTGACCTGAATGGTAGATGGATTAGCCTCTCTGGTCGGAAGTTTATTGACCAGTTCAAAGGTTTTTCGATCACACACTTAAGCCATTTTCTGATCTCCCCGAATCGTGATGACTCCCTTTGGTCCCGGCATTTTCAAACTTTGATAACCGTAATGCGTGGCTATCAAGAATTTTGCTAATGCCGACGACCAAGGATTCCGCTTATATCTTGATTCAAAGTTTACCACATCGAATGAAATTTTTTCTGCTCGAAGTTATCAGGCCTTCCAAACGTAACCTGTAGGGAAACTTATCCTATTGGTTTAGCGGTGGAACCAGGAACTATGCCATGAAAAGCATATTTCACTAGTTTCACCTTTGACATGGGAACCTGCATTTCTTCTAAAGCTCCTGCAAATAATATATTCAAAGAGCTACCTCCATCTATTAAGACTCGATTAGCCCTACAATTATTAATAGTTGGTTCAACAATAATAGGGAACCTATCTGGTCGAGTCAAAGGGATGGGGCAGTCGTCTTTGCTGAAGGAGATTGCCGTGTCCGACCACTTTGATGGCTTGATAATGGTCGGAGATTTGACGAGGTTGACCTCCTGCTCCATGGCCTTCAGATGACGCTTCGACTCATATGAAAAAGATCCTCCAAAGATTATGTTGACCGTGTGTTGGGGATCCTGGAACTCCATCTCTTCGTCACCATCCTTGTCCTTTTTGGAACTCATCTCTCCGGGTTCCTGTATTGCGGGAAATGGTCCTTTACCTGCATAATAATCCTCCAGTTTCTTTTGCCAAACTCGACAGGTACGCAGATCATGCCCTGCCTACTGGTGAAGTGGACACCACTTCTTGTTCTTTTGGAATCCTTCGGTCGGAGCTTTTGTTTTGCCTCGACCAGAGTAGTCCTTCTTACGCTTCGTGAACTTTTCAGGAATCGCTAGGACTTCCTTGTTGTCGGGTTTGCGGTTCTTTTTCTTCTTGAGAGACTTCTTATTCTTTTTCTCTGGTTTGTCCAGGCCACTTCTTATTCTTTTTCTCTGGTTTGTCTAGGCCGGGCTAGGGAATCTTGTCTTTCCGATCAATGGCTTCACACCACTCGATTGCTTTGCTAGCGGTGGCATACTTGTCAACCATGTCAAAAAGCTCAACGGTTGTTCTTGGAGGGTTCTTTGCTATGTCCTCCGTAAACCGCCGATTCCTTAGACCTGTTTTAAAAGCCTGAATAACAGATGACTCTGCGACCTCGGGTATAGAATTGCGAACCTAGCTGAACCTCTTAATGTATTGATGTAAAGTCTCATCAGAGCCCTGCCGGATTCGGTGGAGATCATCCTCCTTTCCAGGGCGGTCGTACGTACCCTGGAAATTTGCAATTAGAAAATCGTAGAGTTGCTCCCAAGTATAGATTGATCCGACTGGTAGGTTTAATCACCACGACTGGGCAGACCCTTCGAGCACGATGGGCACATAGTTGGCCATAACATTCTCATCGCCACCAGCAGCTCTGATGCCGGTGGTATATATTTGGAGAAATTTCAATGGGTTTTGAGTCCCGTTGAACTTGTCCAAGTTGGCCGGTCGGAACCGGTTAGGCCAACGCACAGCTTGGAGCCCTGCAGAGAAGGCTCGACAACCCGTGATCGATTCATGGCGCCTTCTCTGGAAGGTGCCGGATTGTAATCGGTTGGAGACCGGTTCCTAAGATTGGAACGCTGGAACTCCGGTGTGCCGATCCGGTCGTGGACATTGATATGATGCCTTCGACCGCCTACTTGATTTAGACGATGTCGGAGATCGTCAGGTCCAAGCGGTGGTTCTTCTCGACGTGATGAGGGAGTGGCTACCTGGAATAGCCTTCTCCCCTCGTGACTAAGGGTCGGAATCGTTGAGGAGGTCTTGGTATCGACTGTTCCCTAGCATGACCATGTTGCCCCCTGCTGAGGGAGGAACGTTGGGACGAAGTCATAGTTTGACTCCCTGAAACCCTTTGTTCCCGGTACGCTTCCGTGCGTTGCATGGTCTTTTGGACAATTTCGAATACTTGGCCTACGAGCTGTACAAAATCTGGAGTTTCTAATAAAGTAGTATCAGAATTATTTAACATATCTTGAACACGTTGCAAGTTTTGTACGCCATCTTGAAGGTCTCGGGGTTCATCTTGGTCGTGGTGTCTGCAGTGCGAACCTTCCCCGACCTTCGGATTTGTTCTATCCTATCAGCTACTCTTAGTGGGGCAATGCCAGGCGAGTTAACTAATTGACGTCGATCAGCTCTGTTGCCTCCGGAAGTTGGTGCCTGATGGCCTGGATCATCTCTAACAACACATGATGGCGTGGTAGAGAGTGTAGGACCGTGCAGGGCATCTTGATTTGCATCTTCGATCGCGTTGACCTCGTGCCTCCAGCATTGATCTTCCGATGAGCTTCTATCGTAACTAATGGAGAGCTTCTCGCTTCGTCGAAGTTTCCACGACGGAGAGCGGTCGGAGATGAGCACTTCTGAGGTCTTCTCACCGATCCGACGAACCGCCGATCATTATCTTTGAAGTCGATCATCCCCACATGGCCTACGACCGATGGAGGCTTCATCGACACCATTACGGTGTCGGTTCACTCTGAATTGTCGGGCTATAGGTGAGTATCTTTCAGCCATAATCTCATCGAGAGTATAGAGATTCTCGGATTGCGGTGCTGAAATTTCGTCACCTGTTTTGCTGGTCGGAAAGACCGGGCTTGAAGAGGTCCCCTGACATTCTGAGCCGATCGGAATGGCTGGTTCTTCTGGCTGTGCCATTGGTTGTGGTGGCGCATCCTCGTCCATCCGGTCGACCTCGCTAACGTTGGCGTCGTGCGGCCGGCGGAGGAGGAAGAGGAGGATGACATGCCATTTTGTTCCATGGCACGGATGCATCCTTCCAAGTCAAGGTTGGCGAGTCCGCCAAGTTGAACCAATTCTCCTCATCGTAAACTCCGGCCATAGTCGCATGAGCGATTGTAGGAATTTTGGCGAGGATTTTTATGAGCGAAGAGTTTCTTCAGGAAACTTACGTCTTCTTGCCCACGGATGGCGCCAGATGTCGATGATCGAGTCGCCGATCTTATGAAATAAAAGGAGGAAAATGACGTGAAGTATCCTAGGATGGAATGGGGGCCGCTCTTTATTGATATGAACTGGATTTACAAGACCTGACTAGGGACTACCCCTAAATACACTGAATGTGGGGAATGTTTAAACTAAGTAATCAGGCTTAGAATCTGAGTCTAAGACTGAATGTCTTGCTTCTAATTCCACTGCTTAGGCTTCTATGTTTGTCGTCTCGTGTTCTGTTGTTGTTGATGTCGCTTGTTTGTCCCTTCGTCTTCTGCGCTCCACCCTTAAATAACTTCCGAAGAGGTGGCAGTTACTCCTGGAGAAGGCGTCCCTGGTGAAACGTTTCGATTGGTCGGAACGATAAGGCAGTTAGCAACGTGCCAACTACCTTGCGGTTAAGTGTCTGTGAGACACTTAACCATAGGGCAGTTAATTGTCAGTGTCTTAGGATTATATCACCGCACGGTTTGGAACATATAGCACGTGTTCCATTCATCATACGGTAAAATATGCCAGTTCATAGCTTTTCTGAGCAGCTACCTGGTCGTAGCCTAGGCACAAAGCCTTGTTCGACCAGGGTACCCATCATGTAACCTCTGGAATCCTCACGACCAGTGAGGTCGTTAGCCTTAGGAGTTACGACCATGAAGACGTATGGTCTTTTATGTGTTAAATTAATACATAGAGGTTTTAATACTCGTCAGTATCCTTGACCTTCCATCCTGTGGGGGAGGTGTTAAGAAATTGGTTGCGTTAGTAATTGGGTTTGTAGTATTTTACCTCGAGAAGTCTTTTATGTTGGTTATAATAAGTCCTTGCTTCTTCAGCAGTATGTTGTGGTAGAGAAGATGATATCATATTTATCTGGTAGAGAGTTACCCTTGGGTGAGTTATATCAATCATACACAGTAAGCAAATAACACCAAGAAACAAATAGATGCAAAAATATCCAAATCCTACACTGGCTGAGTCTCTCGTGCTCAGTCACGCTCGAGGTCCCGTTCTCGAGACTGCCCAAACCACGTGTTTGGGACCGCTCAAAGCTTGCCTCTGAGTGCGACCTACACTACCTTGGATCCATGTGCATAGGTACGCTCAAGATCCCATTCTCGAGATCGCCCAAACCACGTGTTTCGGACCACTCAGGGCTCATTCCTGAGTATGCCCAGGACTTCGCTCCTAGGTACACTAGAGCTACATGCTCAGAGTGCCATGAACCACTCGTTCGGAAAATTTTGATAGGCAGAAATGAGATAAGTCACATTCTTTTACATCGTCAGCCTTTACCTGCTTTCTTTTGGAATGCTAATGGATCAATTTAGTCATACAGATGAATAGGTAAGAAATGCTATGGGTATGGTC
Source organism: Phyllostachys edulis (assembly GCA_036346405.1). NCBI lineage: Eukaryota > Viridiplantae > Streptophyta > Magnoliopsida > Poales > Poaceae > Phyllostachys > Phyllostachys edulis. The sequence goes on along the minus strand of JAYEVD010000782.1, from coordinate 43,930 downwards.
CATACTTATCCAGAATTGGAAAAGTGAGTCCATGCTAGAATTCTACTCCAAGCCTCTAGTCCAAGCACTAAAGTTTCCATCTTATGATCACCCACCCGTGCTTTAGATTGTTCGAGCAACCTATCCTAGGTTGCTAGCCTGACGGATTACTAGCGTGAGATAACATGATCCTATGACAAAGCATGTGTTCCCCGCACTCTTAGGCAAATTACTGAATCTAAACATCCTACGAAAGGGGATGGTTTTACTTTAGTATGTTGTCACTGTAAGGAAGATAAGCTTTTTAACATAATACTTTTGAAATGGAAATGGAATAGAAATTAATAAGGTAAAGTCCATTTTACAACCCTGAACTTTTCAAAAAGTCTGGAAAACAACCTTGAAGTCGAAAACCAAACAGCACAGGACCTCGATGTTTACAAACCAGACAAAATACCCCCACATGCCGATTCACCCTGGTTTTGTGCCGATGGGGCCCACATGTCAGTTCTACTTTTTCCTTTCTTCCTCTTTTTCTCTCTCTCTCCCCTCTCCGTGCCTTCATGCCGCCCCTCCCTCCCTGTCTCCCTCGCCCCCACCGGGACCTTCCCCTTGGCGCCCATGCCCGAGCCCCCACCGCCGAGTTCACATTGCCCCGCATCGGGCCCGTGCTAGTCCAATCCGCAACGAGGAGGAGGCCTCGTCGCCCCGCCCATTTCAGAACCCGCGTTTGGCCACGGATGTCGACATGGACCTCACCACCCCGCCGCAGAACACGATGGAGTCACTAGTGAGGAGCTTCTTCAGTTCACGATGTTGCTCCACCTCGTGGTGAGCAGTCTTGCCGAGAGGTGCCCCGTAGATGTGCTTGAACTTCCACTCCACGCCGGCACGCCCTGGCCACGACATTCGCACGGGCGGCTCGGCGGTGTAGTCCAAAGACGGGAAGATGGTCTCCACGCAGAACCACGCACGAGAACACCCTCCGTTGTTGCGCGTCGGAGGCATCGTCGGCGTCTTGGCGAACGACGCCGCCGCTGTCGCTGCTGCGCTCCTCCCCTCATCCGCGGCCTCGCCACGCCCACCACCGTGTCCTGTGGCGGAGCGGGTCGAGGTGGATCTGGCAAAGACTCGTCACTCTGCTGGCGTCGCCATGAATCGCACGCGCCACGCGGCAGGCACCAGCGTCGGGGATGCTAGCAAGGCGGATAGGTCAACGGCTGACTTCACCTTTCGGCGTGGCCCTACAGAAGTAGTACACCGCGGCGCCCACCGGCGACACGCTACATGCTCTCCCGCACACCACCATAGCCAGTGCGAAGTCCCCAGACCCCTCACCGCCGCCGTCAGGCACGCCACCATGAACGTGAGCATCCGACCCAACTCGTCGTCATGCCCCGCTAGGTAGATGCGGCGACAAGGGAGAGGGAGACAGGAGGGAGGGGCGTGGAAGGCACGAGAGAGGGAGAGAGAGAAAAGAGGAAGAAAGGAAAACGAGGACTAATATGTGGGCCCCATCAAAGACAAAACCAGGTAAATTGGCGGGGGGTATTTTGTCCCATTGTAAACATTGAGGTCCTATGCTGTCTGGTTTTCGACTTCAAGATTGTTTTCCAGACTTTTTGAAAAGTTCAGGGTTGTAAAATGGACTTTACCCAAATTAATATGGAGACAAGAATTAATAAGGTACTTAGTGCAATATAGCAAGCGAGAAAAGCATACTTAAGTTCTGTAATAGTTTCTATTTTATTAGCGTGGCCCTAACCGATTCCTCTTATACCAGCTGTGGCGCCCTGCGTCATTGCCCCGGAGGGTAATCACACTTAAGCATACATATTACTATTTGTCTGCCCGATATGACACAGATCCAACAAATAGTAAGCCATTACCAGAGTTGACGCATTAGAACAATAAGATAGAAACTATTCTTTATTACAACAATTAGCCACGCTAGGCTATGGTCTTACATTACAAGCTGTAATTTACAACTGCGAAATGGGACTAAGTCCCCTCACTTTCCTGCCATACTCCCTTGGTTGCCTACTCGTCCCACTTGCGGAATAGGGCGTCCACCTCACCCTACTCCTCGTAGTAAGGGTCCTCATCTCCTGCGGCCTCATCTGCACCTGCGCGTCTCTCGTCCCACTCGGGATAGCTCCTGGCCAGACTAGGATCTAACAAAGGAGAATAATGGTAAGGTTGAGTACTAATGTACTTAGCAAGCATTAATAGCAAAAAAGCATTGGATGACTCCTCTCTGTTCTTTATCACATTTTCTAGATCCTCTCTTTTTCTGAAAATAAATAACTCGTTAAAACTTTAAGTGGTAGGTTTTAATACTAAAAAGACTACTTGTCACTCGGAGAAAAGATAGACCCCCAGTGGTTCCTGTAGACTCCAATACAGGGGACAGGCATGAATTCATGATTTTATTTAGCACTGTGCAGGCTTGTGCCACTTTACCCATAGCTACTCTGAGCTCTCTATGAACTGGGTCCCCTGCAATTCCTTTGATGCGGGTTCGAATTCAGAATACAAAATGTTTTCCAGGTTACGTGATTAATTTCTCCACCCATTACTTTCCATCGGTGTCCGGGATGCTCACACTACTACAGAAGCCACATCACGCATTTGTTGGAATCGTCATCACGCACAGTTTTTGAACCGCCTATATTTGTTGGTCTCGTGATAACAGGCGCTTATCACTGACGGTTTTTGGGTTGAAACCATCAGTGAAGGCATAGTATCACGATGGTTCTATCTAGAAACCGCTTGTGATATGCGAGAATATCACGAGCGGTTCTATCTAGAAACCGTCAGGATACCCGAATATCCGAGACGGTTCTATCTAGAAACCGCTCAGCGAACGCAGAGATATCACGCAGGGCGGTTGCGTAGATAGAAGCTGCTCGTGATAGTTCATGTATCCTGCATTTGTTTCTAGATAGAACCATCTGTGATACTATGCCTTCATAGACGGTTTTAACCCAAAAACCGTCTGTGATAGTTCATTATCCTACCTACATTTTTGCTGATTTTTGGCTAGCCTCAGGAATTGCTAGCCATACCCTCAGAAAACAAGCATGCAGAAAAACAGATACATCACAGATAATCAATTGTTGATAAACTCAAACTGATCATTACTCAAAATAAATTACAAAAGATCGCATTTGTTCAAGTATTGTCGCTATAGTTACAATTGGATTACAATTGAGTCAATTGTTTGCGTTGAGAGGTGTCGGCGGGGTGATGCTCTGGGTCGGCAACGGAGTGAAAGTCTCCGTCGTCGTTAATGATATCTGACTTGATAAAGGTGCAGAGCTTCTCTCGAATGTCCTTGATCTCTTCTGCAATGAGTCCATCACATTGTAAATCCAAGGCCTATCGCTAGCAAGAGTAAAGTGGTAAGCTATATATATTTAAATTTATAATTAGGAAATAATTATTTCGAGATTGACAAACCTCGAGATCCTTCTTCCTAGCTCTAAGGATTAGCTGCATATGATAGCAAACGTAGATTGCACATAACTCATCATCTTTTTCTTTCAAGCACCGCAAAAATAAAATTACATATATAGGTATAGTCAGTTCAAGACGTGTTATTTTGAAGTATGATATAGGATTATCATGTTGTAGCGCATACCGAAAAATCCATCCTGTGTGTTAGTTGGGCGCTCTTTCCATCGTATATTCCTTTGTTGGCAACATAATCAATGAACGACCTACATGATTCCAAAAAGTTATCATCGGCCATTTCAAACGAATGAAGACTACAATAGAGTTATGTATGGAGGAAATGAGCATACCTCTCGAGTATTCCTCTCGAGAATCGTCAAATTGTGCTTGCTGCAGAGTAGGAATCAAGGTATATCACATGGTTCCTCTTGGTATAATGACTAAGAGGATCCAAAGGTACCTACTCATGTATGTCGCTATAGTCATTAAACCTATGTCCGTCTTTGATAAAGTACAAATGAAATTTGTAGAGCAAGTAGTGACACTTACCCTCGTTGTAGGGCACCACTATGTACTTCATGTTCTTCTCGACGAAGAAATGACCTCGTTATGTATTTCTATCGGCGAAGGGCTAGTGCTGCTGGATGGTTTGCAACGATACCACATGTGGGTCGAGGAAACCTCACCGTTCTTTCCATTCCTGACATTTTTCATCATGTATCTATACATAAGCAATGAGTTGTGATATTTATCGGTATTACGTGAATGTAGAACTTGATTGTACGCGACTTACGATGTCCAACATCGTAGAAGCGAGGCATCGAGGCCAACGAGGTTGAATAGGTCATATAAGTCGTTGAAGCCCACGACGGTTGCGGACCCGCTTGAAGAAATGCTTATCCTCGATGTCGACGGTGATTCCATGATCGCACCCTTCTTTTGGGTCTTCTCCAAGTACCAGGTATGCAAAGCTTGACAAGCATATCCAGCGTGCATTAATACTGCATCGGAGCACAACGGATTTTCAATGATGTAGTTCCCGGATATCGCGGACTTCCCAGACTTGGGAGGCGCCTTAATGTTCGTCGATTTTGATTTGGCCTTAGCGATTGGTAGCGTCTTCCTGTGAGACGACTCGGGAACCGATACGGCGGCACGCTTTTACTGTTCCTTCGGCGTCTTCTCCACGGGAACCGAAGAGGTGGCCTTCTGAGGCGAAACATGAGGTGGAGTCATCAAGGGTCCCGTTGGAGAGGAATGGTCATGTCCAAATCGCGGCACTGCTGGGTCCAGGGCGATGTCCTTCTTGGGCCACAGGATAAAAGAGTGGACGGCATCCCCTAGTGTTTTGAACTCTTCGCTCGGGCGAATCTCCAGTGGGACGGCCATGAAATGGTCATGTACATTGTCCACCTCGGCCCTGGTGTAACCTCGCCACCGGGCACCATGTTTGATCGCCCTTCTGGTATGGATACACCATCCTGCCTGATTTCAATAGAAATGGACCCGACTATCCTCACTTGGAGCTTGCGGTAGCGCGGCTCCTACAAAATGATACGCAATTAGCTAAGGCGTTCTATAGGTCTATCTTTGGTGCATTCCATAGATGTACATTACCTTGATGTCGCTTATCGATAATTGGACGTCGTCATGTTCGTAATTATGCGTGGACACGACGCTATTCGATGTCGGCGGGGACTGCTCCCAAATTAACAGGCGGCTTATGTCGCCTCAGAGTTGATTCATTTGATCTGCAATCTCGCTATCTTTCCTTCAAATTTTTAGTAAGCATCTGTCTAACCGGTCGTCATGCTCGGCCTTGGATCTCTTCCTACTCCTATACGTCAAGAGTCGTCCGCATGAATCCATGTCTCCAAGGTACGTTAACCCCAAGGCCTCGCGTGCGACAGGGTGCTCCTTGTTTCCGTGGCCATAGATAGTATATCCTTCTCCCCGCCTCTGCGTGGAAGGAGCCTTGGGAAGCTTGGGCAATCAAGTCCACGCAAGAGGTCATCATGTTATTATAGACACTATGAAGTTATGGACTTATTAACAACTAGGTAGTTTGACATATTTACCACACGCTGGGACACTTCCCGTCTGCGGGTTTGTGAAAGAGATGTCTGCCTCAAGATGAGACTTTTGCCCTCGCTTTTAACCAGCTTAGGGAACACGGGTCTGTGACATCAGGAAACGGGTTCTCCTCCTCCGCCGCCCATTCCTCGTATTTACCCGCATACCCAGTGGTGCCGAGTCTGTCTTGGTGAGTGTTTCGTCCGAGAGCTTTGTACGCCACACTTTGCTCCTTAAATTCGATCGTCGTCTTCATAGCCACAAAGGCGTCCCATGCTTCCCGTGTCAAGAATCCATACTTCGCGAAGGGCGTTTGACCCGTGTTCACGTACTTCGTGACAAGAATGCTCTTGAAGGTCCTCCACGATTTATCCATCGTGAGCATCGCCGTCCGTCGCACACGTGCGACGTCTGCTTTTGGAATAGTGAACTTCTCTAAAAGTTCTGTCCACAGCACACCTTTCGCTTGTTTCGTTAGGTCCTTCCACCTTGGTGTGGTGATGGGGACCCGCTCCTTACAAGTATCCCGCAGATGGTCCGGAATCTGTCACGATCTCTTGGGACTCGAGAGGACCCCAAAGTCAACGACCTCGTGATGACCAATCGGCCATGAGCATTTTCGATTGTCCTCTGCCATCTCGCTTCGTGTCATTATCGCCGACGAAGGACGGACCTCGCCGACGCCTCTTCCATCTCGCGGCGTCGGTGTGACGGCCTCGTCGGCGCCTCTTCCATCTCAAGAAGGCTTGGTCGGTGACGGCGAAAGAGTGCCTCTGCCATCTAAACTTACTTGCTATCTATATAAGTTACATATGCAATAAAATGGATTGCAAGTGTCCCGATTAACATATACATATGAAGTATCTCCATGTCATTTAAATCAATAATATGCTCAACATGTGCAATGTTAGCAAATAATCATAATTAATTCCAGCATAAATATGAAACAATTAAGCATTAATCCAACGGCATTTAAATTCATTGAGCAGAGACACACTCAGTGTACGATTTGCTACATGCCGTGGAGGATTGGCATGAAGCAAATGTACACTCAAGTGTGTTAGGATCGACGAAGGAAATGCTAAGCAAAGGTTTAATCCTCTAGGGCTCGCCGCCTCCCTACTCCTATTCTAACACTCCTAACACTCCTTAATCCACTAGCTTCTCTTGTGATCTTTGTATAGATAGAAACTAGTGATACAAATCTTTGCGAGCCTATCTTTGCAGAAGCCTACTTCATCGAGCCCGACACACTAGAGTGTACCATTTGCTTCGTCTTCGTGGAGGATTGGCATGAAGCAAAGGTACACTCACCGTGTCGATTCCGATTTAAGAAAATGCTAAGCAAAGGTTTAATGCTTCATGTACGTAAGACTAGCCTTTAATGAAGACATAGAAATAAAATAGAATCAAGTAAAACTTTCTTTTTGGATTGTTGTAAAAATGCGAGATTAGCAAAATTTCAGAATTAATCCTAACAAAATTAATTAGCATTAAAGCATAATTCCTAAAGTATTTAAATGACCAAAATAACATGTACTCATGTAATTCTCCCAAGTCATCTAAAGAGAATAAATTGGTTAACACAAACATCTTGAGAACATCAAAAAACAGCAAAGAGCTCAGATTTTTAATTTGTTCCAACATATTGATTGATGATATTATGTGCTCTCAGAAGGAGAGTAGCTAAAGAACAAGTCTTTGCCATCTCAATCCTATTGTCTATACTCTTCATTAAATGAATATGATAATATAAATTCAAACTATGAGCTCTAAACAATACTTTGCTTAACTGTCAAATGATCTCAATCATTAACAAAAGATTAAACTTCCATCAAACAGACTACTAGAAGAATCATAAACTGGTCATTAGATTACCAACAAAAACTGAATACTCTCAATAGAATCGAACATGAAGACATAGGTTCAAAGGATAAAGCCGATTGGTCGACATAACGATATCCACTTCAAATGCTAGAGATCAAATGAACCGTAAGAATCGAAATAACTAGCTTTCAACCGAAAGTAACCAATTAACAATATATCATATTGACAAAGAGTAAGTAATACAATAGAGCTCAAGTATGAACTAACTATCACATTCAATCTCAAGATAAGATGAGTTCATCACAGAGCATGTCAACAAAGCCCATCGATCAATTTGCAATATCTTTAGTACTAGATTCAGATATCGTAACTAATACGATCAAGGTCTCAACTAGCACCGCAAATATATATATGCAAAGATCAACCGAAGCGCCACAGAGGAGCAATACTCACAGAGAGGATGCCGCACAAGAACTCACGGTGCAAGGAGGAGGCCGTGCAGGGGAGGAGGCTGACGGGGAGGAGGGAGGTGGGGAGGAGGCCGACACGGGAGGAGGACGGCGGGGAAGAAGGCTGCAGAGGGAGGAGGCCGACACGGGAGGAGGAGCGGTCATGAGGAGGAGGTCGTCTGAGGCGAGGATGCCGATGGGGAGGAGGACAAGGCAGCGTCGTCGATGTCGAGGCGGCGGCGAGCGTCGCCGGGCTTATGGTCGGGAGGTGAGCAGGCGAACCCTAGAGGAGGAGAAGGAGTGCGCGAGAGCTGAGCGGGCTAAGAACTGGGGAGATGAATGGGTGGCACTGGGGAGCTGAATGGGGGCTCCGGCAGCGTCGGGGCTTACAGCCGGGGAGGTGAACGGGCGAACCCTATAGGAGGCAAAGGAGCGCTCGAGAGCTGAGCGGGCTAAGGGAGAAGAATGGGCGGCACTGGGGAGATGAAAGGCGAGTCCTAGGGTTATGAAGGCCTATCACGCAGACGGTTCTATTATGGATCCGTCTCAGTGAAAAGAAATCACAGATGGTTCTTTAATAGAACCGAATGCAGTGAAAAAAATCACAGACGGTTCTATTAAAGAACCGTTTGTGATATGAACGTATCACAGACGGTTCTTTAATAGAACCGTCTGTGATAAACTCATATCACAGACGTATCATAGACGGTTCTATTATGGAACCGTCTGTGATAACCTGACTTCCTGTTGACAAATGAACAAGTCTCTTCATTTTCCCGCATGTGTCTCTTCATCTCACAATCACACGGCTTTGTCTCTTCATTTTCCAAAGTCGCTACAGCTCCCCAAATATCTCTTCGTCTCCCGCTCTGGCTTTAGAACTTATTCTATAAATAGATGTCCCCTTCTACAATGTATTTCACACAACCTCCTTGATCCCCTTTCTCCACAAAAACAGAAATGGCTGTCTCTTACGCTTCCTTGTCGCCGCATTAATGGCCTACCCGCCGCACTGCATAAGCACCTCTCTCATTTGTCACGTTGAACCATCTTTTGAGAAGAACACTATTTCAACAAAGTCTTCACTACTCTATCAGAGAATTTGCGGAGCGGTGACGGCCACCTTCCACCTTGACATCCTCCTCCGCCGTGTCTTCCGGTGATCTCCCACTTCGGCGAAGTTTACGCGTCGTCGGACGTGGTCCTCCAAACGACGTTGCGTCTCGGGAGGCTTGCTGTCACTTGGGCTATGTCGAGGCAACAGCGATCGAGTCGACTGTGCCGCGACCCCTCAAGCAGAGAAGAGAGCCTATGGGCTCAATTCTTCTTAGTTCAACGATCTGAGGTCTTGGAGACACTCGAACGAGCGCATCAGCGGGTGGGCGCATTTTAGGCTTCGTTCGATCACGAACCATCCGCCCCCGACGCCGCCGCTTACGAAGTATTGAAGACGGAGATAGCAACCTACCTCCGCCACTAGAAAAACTTTCTTTATTTATAGGTTTCTACTTATTTTAATCTTTTTGTAAGTGACTAGCCACGCTGTTTGGCCATATATATATGAAAATTCCAAAATGAAAAAAAAAGTTTGGAGGTGAAGTTACTATATTAATTATATGTTGAAATATATATATCAGAGACGGTTTAGTGGAACAAATTAATTAATTATATGTTGAAGGCTAAGATAGGATCGCTAATCCTTTTTTATCGTCTATGATGTAAAAAAGATATGGTCTTTTTATCGTCTGCTTATTACAAGCGCATAATATTATCTGGTCGGTCGGTTGGTCTCCACTTGTTATTCACGTTTAATCTTGCCGCGGAACTTTGAAATGTATTATTACAAATGTATAGGTGAGAAAGATCCTTTATGACTGGCTATCAATATCAAAGATGACAAGTCCATAACACATCAACACATGACAATTTCATGTTGACATCAAAATATATGAGAGATTACAAGTTCATAACACATGATGTTATGGAATAAATTAATTACATTGGAGTATATTCTTAATTAAAATATAGGCCTTCATGATGATCGACGCGCATATAGCTAGCTTCCTCACTAGGTTCTTCCTCGAGCCTAATGTCATTTTCGAAAGGAGGCAACTCGTCAAATTGATTGTGTTCTTCCTCGTCCACTACATTCTCAACTCTAACAATCCTCCTTTTTCCATGAAGAACTACGTGGCGTTTCTTATTTGCGGGGTCGGTTACATAGAAGACTTGAACAACTTGGTTGCTTGATCGAATGGTTCGTCTTTGTGTCCGACACACGTTAAGAGGTCCACATGAGTGACGCCTGCTTTGCCGACCTTCACCATGGGAGATGGACCCAAATGACACGAAATAGGGGATCTTGAAAAGCACGTGAGTCGAGCTCCCATATCTCCTCCATTTGCCCATAGTAGGAGCTCCTCACCCCATCGATTACTAAATGCATGTATCACGGACACCGCTAATTCAGATGTGCTCTTCCTATCTGAGTGCCGTATAAAATGTGTACCCATTTATGTCGATCCTTGCCATGCGACAATTGTAAATTGTGGCCCTCGTGCCAACCATAGCAACAGATCATCACTAGATGACCTCCCGTGATTCGCACCTTTAACCATTCGTTGAGCAAGCGGTTGTGCTCTCTCGTGATCCAAACCTCCGACCGGTTTGGATTACATTGACGCACCATGTCTTTGTGCTCGTCGATGTGCGGGACACTTCGATCATGTGTTGCAAGACCGTGAAATGGGCTTGAGCATACGATATCGGATCGGGAGTGATTGATTTCCTCCGATGGTCCGATACCATCCAATCTCCCCTCATGGCGAGATAGAGGCACACCTATCGCCCACCGAGCCATGTAGTCGACATAAAACTCAATGACCTCTTCGGTTGCATAACCTTTGATGATGCTGCCCTCTGTCGAGATCGATTCCGTACCTAGGACTTGAGAATTCCCATGTACCTCTCGAACGGGTACATATGACGCAAGAACACAAGGCCGCATATCTTTATCTCTTTCACAAGGTGAACAATGAGATGGACCATGATATCGAAAAATGACGGAGGAAAATACATCTCAAGATGACATAGAGTCGTCACCACCTCGGCCTGTAGAGCATCTAGTCCTTGGGGATCAATGATCTTCTGAGCAATTGAGTTGAAGAAATAAAACAGCCTCAAGATTGCCACTCGGACCTTGTTCGGCAAGATACTTCTAATTGCAACAAGAAGCATTTATGTCATCAGCACATGACAATCATGAGACTTCATACCAATTAATTTCAAATATTGCATAGAAACAAGTTTCTTAATGTTAGCGGAGTAACCAGATGGGACTTTCACACCATGCAAGCTCGCACGCTTCATTTCTCTCGACCTTGGGCCAGTGTAGCAAGTCGGGGAAAATACGTTCATCTGTGTCGGTCTCTTTCGGTGCTAACTTTCGGTCCTTATGTTCATATCAACCAAGTCACGCCGTACATTAACACCATCCTTTGTTTTGTCACTAATGTTCAGCAAGAGACCAATCAAGCTATCACATACATTCTTCTCTATGTGCATGACGTCGATGCAGTGGCGAACTTCTAAGTGCTCCCAATAAGGCAAGTCCCAAAAAATTGACCGCTTCTTCCAGATGTTCTTCTCATGGGTTCTTAATTTACGTCCCTTCCCAAGCACAACATCGATATCCTTAACCATATCATAGACCTCTTTCTCTCCAAAAGCCCTTGGAGCTGAACCATTCTCCTTATTTCTGTCGAATTGTTTCTTCATCTTGTGGTATGGGTGACTCCTGGGAAGGAACCTACGGTGGCGATATATACGCTTTTGCACGAGTTGTTCATCTATACACTCTCAGTAGCATCTAAGCGTCTGACAGGCTTTGGCTCCTTTTGTACTTTGAAGCTTAGATAGGTTACCAAGGGCAAGAAAATCATTGATAGTGCAGAACAACATGGCGTGTAAAGTGAAGTTCTCTCGTTTGTACGCATCCCATACCTGTACCCCTTCGTTCCACAGTGTCACAAGATCTTCCAGCAATGGTGCTAGGTACACATCAATATCATTCCTAGGTTGCTTCGGCCCTTGGATAAGTAGTGACATCAAAATGTACTTCCGCTTCATACACAACCAAGGAGGAAGGTTGTACATATATAGATTCAAGGGCCAGGTGCTATGTCGGCTGCTCATGTTACCGAAAGGATTCATTCCATCTGTACTCAACGCTAACCTTATGTTCCTCGGTTCTACACGAACTCTTTGAAGTTCGATCGAAGTTTCTCCACCGGGCGAGAATCGGCGAGGTGTCTTAGCTTTCCATCTCTTACGCCCTCACGAGTGCCAATGCGCAATCTTGCCTCCTTTGGGTTCGCAAATAAATGCTTCAAACGTGGGATCACGGCAGATACCACAACATCCTAGCAGGAGGTCCTTGCTTCACCTTAGCAAGATTCTCGACGCTTGTATCGGGATGCTTTGCACACGGACATACATGCATGTCTGCAAACTCTTTACTAGTAGAGATACAATCGTTCGGACATGCATGTATTCTTTCTACTTTCATTCCCAATGGACAAATAACCTTCTTTGCTTGATAGGTGGTGCTGGGCAACACATTTCCCTCTGGAAGGATGTCCGCTAGGAGACCTAACAACGCCGTGAAACTCTTATCGGACAAACCATTGCTTTCCTTCAATTTCAGCAGTTCAAGCACGGTTGACAACCTTGTGTATTTCGGCTTGCAGCCAGGGAACAAAGGTCTCACTGAGTCCTCCCTTAAGCCCTCGAATTTACAAAACTCTCTCTCACTGTAGTTCTCTTCTGCATCGCGTAACATCTGATCCAGATTGTCATCGTGCCACCTATCCTCATCAAAAGTACACTCCACATCCGGCAAATCGTTGACTTCCTCGGCGATGTCGTCATTATTAACTTCGTATAATCGCTCTTCACCGTGGTCGGTCTAACATGTATACCCTTTTTGAAACCCTTCAATCAAGTGCGCTTCGATCTATGCCGTTGTTAAACATCTTGATTACGCAATCAATGCATGGACGATACATAAAATTTATCCCCTTCTTCAACATATCCTGCTCAGCGGCTCTTCTAAAAGCAACCACGCCATTAATGTACTCTTGACTCACAAGGTTCACACCGTACATTTAGTTTCGATCCATCTACACTACGCATGTAACAAATTAGTGTCAAATTGATTAGCGATTAATTTATAGCAAACATAAAGGGTTATAGATCGTTACCCTCGGAGCTCACGAAGAAAATACCTAATATCTCTCGACAATCCTCGCCTTCTCCTCCCTTTCCTCTGTGTCGGTGGCACAATGGGCTTCCTATTTACCAAACATACTTAAATTGATTAGCGATTAATTTATAGCAAACATAAAGGGTTATATATAGATTGTTACCCTCGGAGCTCACGAATAAAATACGATTCCTCTCCTTTCCTTCTCCTCTCTAAGGTGGCGCAATGGGGGTGGAGGCATAGCAAGGTGCAGGTGGCGCAATGGGGGAGGAGGCAGCGGGGTGGAGGAGGCGCTAGGGGCAGGGGTCCAACCTTCTCCTCTCTAAGCTGGCGCAAAAGGATTAAAGTGTTAGAACATTGCACAACACAAGTTTTTTTTAAGAGAGCATGAATTTAAATATGCAAGTGAACCTTCATAACGAAGTTTTCTTTCTTGCTTTAGGCATCTAATATGCCTCCAGGAAGAGAGAATTCTACAAACTCCAAATTTCAACATTTTCACAAAACATCTAGTCATAGATAACTATTGCATACGACAACATCTAAGACCATACCAAATAGGACTAGAGTATCTTGAGCATCTAATCCTCAATTAGCTAAAATGTATGGTAGAAGACAGGACGTTTCACATGACAAAAGAACGACCCTATTTGCATCCCATCTACCCGAATTTATAGTGATATGCTTGATATTACTTCGGACTAATTAATTTGACCTACACCAAAGTTGTTATTTGCTACAAAACCACATATGCCTTTTCATAGACATTATAAAGAAAATAATCATATGCAATCACCTAGTGGTATTGCATATCAAATTTCATCACCAAGTATAATGGCAATAACATATGGCGCTTATTTAGTATTTACAAATATATGCCTCAAAATTCTAAACAAAGACTGAGCAAATCCAAGTTGGAATTTTTTGTAAAAGAATATAGATGGTAATAGACTTACAATTTCTGTTGCATCAACACGAGTGCCAATAATCTTCAACCGCACCTCACTATCTTTTTGAATTTTCACCTGAGCCGGACAAACAAGCAGCTCCCAGTTAGAACAAGAAGGAGCAGGTTGGAGGAGCTAGGGCAGGGAAGTGGCGCATGGGAGAGGAGCAGAAAATCTAAGTGGAGCCAGCCATAGGTTATGCGTAAGAGGCGTGGTTGCTCCAGAGCTGTAGAGGCAGTGTGAGAGGCAATGTAGTGCGGCAAGGATGGACAAGAGCCAGAGCGGCAAAGCAGGCGAGGGATGTGTCGGGCGCAATTTATATGATGCCAGGATATCACAAACGATTCTTAATTAGAACCGTCTGTGATAACTAATTATCACAGACGGTTCTCATTCAGAACCGTCTGTGATAATCCAGCCAATCACAAATGGTTCTTATTGAAAACCGTATATGATAGTACACAGACGGTTCTAAATGAGAACCGTCTGTGATTAGCTGGATTATCACAGACGGTTCTTATTGAGAACTGTCTGTGATAGTACACAGACGGTTCTGAATGAGAACCGTCTGTGATTGGTTTGATTATCACAGACGGTTTGTGAATAGAACCGTCTGTGATAGATGACTATCACGGACGGTTCTAAATAAGAACTGTTTGTGATAGGCTGGCTGCGCCAATGCTAGGTCCGAACAGACCCAACACAGATGGTTCCAAAGGAATCGTTTGTGATGGGGCGTCTACTATAGCCTGTTTTGTAGTTGTGTCACCTAGTCCTCCACCGAGTTCCCGTAATGTTGGTTGGGCCGGACTCTCCGCACCCAACACTCCACCTAGCGCTATAGCGCCTTGGATCATCCACTCCCGGACTCTATACCGACTCTGGGTTCCTCCATCACACTCACACATATTACTTACCCGATGTAGAGAGTATAACTACATAACAAGGTAGCATTTTCTGCCCGTCAAAACAGGAAAATGGTTGGCACTTAATTTACAGCCACCAATCCAGGTGAGAGTTTTGTTGGTCCTTATATATTAACCATATGTAAAGGGTGTGGATATCATGGGGATATGCCTGAGATCTTAGGATGATGTTACAATTGGCAATGTCGTTTATGGTTTGTCGAATCACGTGTTTTCGGCAAAGCTCAAAGTGCTGTCAAGCAAGGGGCGGTCTGACCGGCCAATGTGGCGGTCTAACCGGCCAATGCAGCGGTCTGACCAGCCATGAGTGCCGGTCAGACCGACATTGAAAAATCGGTCAGACCGGCCCTGATGAGATTTTTGGATTTTGGAGCTGGGCCAAAAATAGAGGGTGTAGGCAAGGGAGTAGATTCTTCTACACTTGCTCTCATGATTTTTGGAGCTTCCAGGCAAAAGTTCTATTGGTTTGAAAATTCCAGTAGGTTTCGGATTTCCAGGGAGGAAATTTGGCTAAGTCCCATTAGGCGGTCGACCGCCATCAGTGACTACCGATCGGATCGTAGGCGCCAGAGCCGCCAAAGTGGCGGTCTGACCGGTTATGGCTTATTCATCGGCCAATCAGTGGTGATAATTGTTTTCATTAGGTCAAGTTCATGGGTTTCATGGCATATGTGTTGCATGATGCATATTTTGACTAACGTGGGTCAAGTTGCGAAAAACTTGTTCCCGGAAACGATTTTTTGGTCTATGTTTGTGCAGGTTGCTTGGAGGTCAACGATTTATCAATCGGCGAGGATGATCGAGACTAGGCTTGGAAAGCTGAGGTCCAGAACGATCGGGGATGCCGGGTGAGGTTAATGGGTTCAAGCATGGCGCAGAATGGACAAAGATGACCGAACGGGCAATTCGGTGCGACAGGTTGGATCAAGCAGCGCGAGGGTCGGTGCAAGTTCCATGGGAGCTAGATGGGAGAAACTTGCTGACATGAAGAGAGCCGCAGGATCAACCTACACGTGGTAAAGCATGGATGTGTTTCACGCAGTTGGGACTCAGTCTTTGCAAAAAGATCGAGAAAGAGTATTTTGGTAATTTTACCAAATACCACCTTGGTGACCTTTTGCCAAATCACGGCGTAGGATCACGCAAGGTGAAGTGGATTAGGTCAAGACATGAAGACGGTGCTTTAAAAGGCGTGCGTATGTGACCCGTTTGTGTGTGGGCCTTAACGGGGGCCCATTAGGGTTCAATCTTCTAGAAGGTCTAAGCCTCCACTATAAATAGAGGAGGGAGGTGGCTGCACCCCTTTCAACCCTTTTTATTGTTTTTGAAACCCTATTTGCTTAGGGAGAGGATTAGTGGAGGTTAGGGTTCTAGAGAGTTGGATTTGATTTCGTGCTTATGTATTGAGTCTTTGTCCTCCATTGATGGAGTGGCCGTAAACCAAAACCATATCAAATCAATCCAAAGAGAGTTCTCTCAAGATGAATCTATTTGCTCTCCTTCTCTCTATTTGGTGATTTGGTGCTTTTCTTTGATCCACGACTTTTTACTTGGTTTCTTGACTTGATCTAACTTGCTGTGACTTGTGGGAACCCATCTAGGATCATCTTCATCATCAGTTACCCACGAGCAAGTCTCTAGATCATATTTCGATTCTTACTTGGTTTTTGACCATACTTTGTTCAAACTGAAAAAGATAGGAACCTTGGCTTGGATTTCTGTGATCCTTGATTGGAATGGGTTTCCAATATCTTAGAGAAGGTGTGTGTCAAGTTTCGTGGAGTTTGACCGCATAGATCAAAAGTTAGATCGATTTGAGTTTCGGTTTTCGCCGTTTCATATCGTTTCGACAAAATCGCCGGACCGATTTTAGAATGCCGGTCGGACCGCCAAGCTCGGCCAGATCACCAGATGCAAATCGGTCAGACCGCTCAGCTTCTGATTTGAGGTTCTTTTGATCTATTGCTTTGGGGTTCAATACAAGTCTGACCGTGCATTGTAGTTTTAGTTTGGATTCAATACAAGTCTTCCGCTGTACTTGTAGTTTGATCTTCATAGCTCCAATAGCTACTGGAGTAAAATTGGTGTTGAATCCATCCTTTGTAAAAAAGTGAGTGTGCTCCTATTCACCCCCCCCTCTAGTCGCCTTTTCGGTCCAACAAGTGGTATCAGAGCCCGGTTAGTTCAATCTTAATCTTAACCGGGCACTGAACTTGGCGATGGATAAGTACTTGACTAAGCCGCATGTCTTCGATGGGCTCGACTATGCCTATTGGAAGAATCGCATGCGAGTCTTTCTTGAGAGCGAAGGACAAGCTATATGGGAGGTTGTTCGAGCCCGCTCGCTTTTGGTTCGAAGTTGCTACGCCGAAGCCGGCTGACCCTCTTGGCTAACAACAACAAGGCAAAGAATCTCCTATATGCTGGGCTTGGTAGGCAAGGGTATGATAGGATTTGCAACCTTACGACCGCACATGAGATTTGGCACACCCTCGAAACTTACCATGAGGGATCGTCTTAGATCAAGCAAGTGCGCCAGACGGTCTACAAGCGAGAGTAAAACAAATTCGAGATACGTCCTAGAGAGTGCATCGATGACGTTTTTACTCGCTTCAACAAGGTGATCAATCAGATGAGAGCTGTTGACATTGAGTACTCTCAATCTGAAAATGCCACCCACCTTTTGGCTGCAATCAACACCAAGGAGTGGGAGATAAAGGCAACTGCTATAGAGGAGAATGTCGAGCTCTCTAGTCTCACTTTGGAGTTGTTTTATAGCAAGCTAAAAACTCATGAGATCAAGAGAGGCAGTCATCCTAAGAAGGATAACATAAGAACTTCTGATGGTTCTTCTGAGTATTCTTCTGGATTTTCTCTTGCGTATTTATCTGCTATTCAAGAAGAAGAGTTTGAGAGTCTTCCTGAGGCTGATTTAGCTCTTTTAGCCAAGAAAGTCACACGGCATTTAACAATGTTAGAAACAAAAAGAGGTGGCCCTGTGACGTGCTATGAGTGTGAGAGCTATATCACATCCGCAACCGCCTAAGTGAAAAGGTAAGGGCAACCGCAAGGATGAAAAGCCCCGCTCGAAGAAGCCTTAAGGGGGCAAGCCTAAGTATGATGTCGCCAAGCTCATGAAGGTCGCTCACCGGGTCCTTGCCGCTTTGGAGAGCAATCTATGAGCGATGTGGACTCCGGAGCGAGGAGGACAAGGAGAAGGATGAGCTCCTCAAGATAAGAAGGGAAGGCCAAGGACTTCATCCAAGATGTGCTTCATGGCCGACTGATGATGCCGATGACGATTTATGAGGTATCTCTCCTATGATGTTCTTTACGCTAGATGCGATAACATGTATGAGCGGTTGCTTAGTCAGATAAGGCTTTAGAGTTCACCATGGCTAGGAACAAGGATCTAGAGTCATAAGTCGAGAATTTGAAATTAGAGCTTGTGAATGCTAAGAGTCTAGATGTTGATGAATGTTCATTCTGCCATGCTTTGCACTCCGAACTGTCAAAACTACAATCGCTCATGATATTGCTTTGCATCAACTTGAAAATGCTAGGACTGAGCTAATTGATGTCAAATCTGCTCCATGTGAAAAATGCTTAGAGTCTAGTAAGTTGGATGCTTCTTGTAATGTTAAATCTAGCTTTTGCACTTTCTGCTTAGAACGTGAACATGAAGTTAAGGACATTCTAGAAGTAGTTAGAGCAAAATATGGCAAGCTTAAGAACACAATTGAATCCATGCCTTGTGCCTCATGTGCAGCCTATAAGCTTGAAGTTGTTTTTCTTAAGGAGAAACATGCTAGAGCCGTTAAGGCCAAGAATTGTGAGTCATGTGTTGATATTGGAAAAGAGAATGCATATCTCAAGAATACTTTAGAAAAATTCTCTAATGGTGAAAAAGCAGTTAAACATGATTCTAGATAAGTCTAAAACTCCTTTTAAGAAGCAAGGGTTAGGATACAACTCAGCCCAAGACAAATCCAAGCCTAATGTCATTGAGGTCTTGGAAAGTGGCTTAGTTGAATTCAAAACCCAACCTGCAAAAACTATTTTTAAATCTGCAGGGTTTGTCCAACCTTCTTTTGAGGCAAAAGATGCTTCTCCCAGTGGTACAAAATACCATTGCACCTATTGCAAGAAGAGTAGATATTTGGTTGAGTTCTATTGGCGTAGGTTGAAGAACGCTAAGAAAAATATTGCTAGAATATCATCTAATCAACCTAGAGCTTTTATGAGACATGGTCGTTTAGAAAACAAGAAACCTAGACTAGGATTTATTGCACATGCTCATCATGTTCCTAGACAGGATGCATCTCATGTTAAAGTAACAATTGCTCATAATAGAACTGCTAATAAGATCAAGGATAACATACGCTTTGCATACTACTCATGATGTGTGTCTCAAAGATCGGGTACCCAAGTCGATTTTAACTAACCCCAGTATTGAGACACATCATTCTTCTGTTCCTTGATTTTCAAGATTGCCGCGGAAGGGGGAAGAACACATGGTTTGTCGACTCCGGGTGTTCACGCCACATGACCAGAGACTCAAGATGGTTCACCTTCTTCACGCGGTCAATGGGTGATGACTTCATCACCTTCAGAGATGATACACAAGGGCGCATTGAAGGAACTGAATTGATCAGGGTGAACGACAAGTTCATTCTCAAGGATGTCGCTCTTGTATCCAAGCTAAGGTACAATCTCCTTTCTGTCTCACAGCTTCTTGATGATGGCTATGAGACTAGATTTAAGAAGAACGCCTGTCGTGTGCTTGATTCTTTTGGTGAGCTCGTTTTTGGGATTTCTAGAGTTGGTAGAATTTTTGGAGCTGATTTTTCTGAATCTCTTGCTGGATCCCTTAAGTGCTTAATTGCTTCTTCTTCTGATATCTGGCTTTGGCACCGACGTTTGTGATGGGTCGTGGGTAGGCTACGATAGCTACAAACAAAAATTTCTACCACGCAAACCAGGAAGCCAAGCAAGTAGAAGATCACAGATCGTTACCACCAGACGCGCAAAGCAGCGGAAGAAGGGTTGGAGCAGCCTGGTCCAACGAAGAGCGCATCGATGTAGTGATCGTAGTCGATCGTCCAACGCCCAGCAAGTCGATGCAGTGGTCGTAGTCGATCGTCCAGCGTCCTCGCGAGTCGATCGTCTCCTCCAGCAACGTCTGCAGTTCCTTGTGAAGATCGCGGATCGTCCTCAAGCGCAACAATCATAGTAGCACCTCTATGGTATCCACACGTCCAAGGAAGGAACAACCATACGCCGGTGTGCTAGCACCATGTCGCACGGCAGAGCTCTCAGGAAGATGGCAGCTAGGGTTTCGGTGGTGATTCACTTGTACAATCTCTGTCTCTCCCCACAGCCTCAAGCATCTCCTTATATAGTGCTCGTGACGGATCCTATCCGAACACGTTTACGAATTGTATCCGTACTGGTTTGTTCCAACCCGTTAAATGTGTGACCCTGTAGGTTCATGTGTAGTTCGGTTGTGATTCAGAAACCCTTTCCGATCACGAGTCGTAGCGGCTCCTAGCAGAGCATATCAATTACCGAATACACACAAATTATATCGGACGAACCTTAATGCAATATGATCTACGATCAGGTCCTCATCACTTACCAGTGTCCCACCAGATAATGACTAGTTCGTATTTGGTCACGACTACCAGAATTGCTTAGGTTACGACCACTTCAGGACTACGCTCGACTCAGCCTATGACCAGCTCGATATCCATACGACCATCCAGAATCGTCAACTAAGCATTACCTACTGCATACCCCTTTGCCTCACGATGTCCGGTTGAACTCCGGTGAGATGTTATGTCATCCATGGACTATTCAATACTTTCTCGATCGAGTGTCGATAACTTTACGAGGCCTAACACTTCGACTACTAGTGGCATGGCCATGCACTTTCTTTATCCGATCATAACGAGGGGCCCAGAGAAATCTCTCCTGTTATGTTAGGAGGGGCAAATCCCATATCCGACCAGTCACATTCCTCTCCATGTTTCATAGCATACCCAAAGCTACCTTTATAACTACCCGATTCACGGTGTAGTGTTTGGCAACCCCTAAGAATGCTATTACACATGTAGGAAACCATGCCGATCTCGTGTCTAAGGATTATACATCATCATTGCTTGAGACCAACTAATGACACATAGAATCATAACAATCTCAATAGTGTCTCAAGGTGGGTCTTATCCAACATCATGTTCTCTAACATGTGTCCATATTATTGGTTTGATATCTCCATATCTATGACTCGTGAAACATAGTCATCAACCAATACATATGCTAGTCTATTTATATGTGTCCTCATATGTTTACGACCAAGGATCGTGTAAGAATAATTATCGCAGAAATATAGAGTTTCACAATCAAGTCACATACTTGATAATCAATATTAACAATATTATTCTAGGAACAAGATAACACATTATCTAATGTCATGAACATAATGAAATATATTCATCTCTATGATTGCCTCTAGGGCATATTTCCAACAGTTTGGGGCACATTGGTTTTGATCATCTAACACGAGTTAGCGGCCTTGATCTCATGAGAGGTTTACCTAAACTCAAAGTCGCAAGGATGTCAGATGTACCTCAGAGGCATGGCAAGCAAGTTGCCACCTCACACCCGCATTGACTATGGTCATGACTCGATTTAACCGACAGCTTGCTTCATATGGATACTGTTGGTCCTGCTAGGGTTCGGTCAGTCGGTGGCAAATAGTACATTCTTGTCATAGTCGATGATTTCTCGAGATACTCTTGGGTGTTCTTTCTTGCTTCGAAGGATGAGGCCTTTGATCATTATCATGACCTTGTTCTTCGTTTGGTTTCTGAACTTCCTCACGCCTTTGAGAGCGATCCGCAAAGACAATAGCACGAGTTCAAGAATGCTTCTTTTGCCTCTTTTGTGCCGAAAGCACGATTGAGCATCGCTTCTCTTCTCCACACGCCCCTCAACAAAATAGCGCTGTGGAAAGAAAGAACAGACCCTAGTCGAGATGGCTAGGACGATGCTAGATGAGTATAGCACACCGAGGAGATTTTGGGCCGAAACTATTGCTACAGCTTACCATATTTCAAACCGTGTCTTTTTGAGACCATCGTTGGGCAAGACTTCTTATGAGCTTCGATTTGGCGAAAAAACCCTCTGTTTCACATTTTTGAGTTTTTGGATCAAGTGTTTTATTTTGAAAATAGGAAACCTAGATAAATTTGAATCAAGGACTTGTGATGGTTTATTTCGGGTTATCATGCTCATTCGAGGGTTTTCGGTTTTTAATGTTGAAACTAACATTGTCTAGAGATGCACAATGTCACTTTTGATGAGACTAGCCCTCGAGCTAGATCCGATGTTTCAGGTGACTTACAGGTGATAGAGAGCATTTTTGTTGAAGAAGATGAGGTTGAACTTGATACTGCTCCTCCACCTGTTGCTGATGTTCCTGTGCAAGCTGCCCAAGCTCCAGAACCTACTACTACTGCTTCACCTCCAATTGAGGTTGCTGCTACAATTTCTTCATCAACAGTACCTGCGGAGGTCGAGGAGACGCTGTCTCCCCCAGGCGCTTCTTTGCACATTCAGAAGCAACACCCTCCGGATCAGATGATTGGTAATCTCCATGAACGAGTCACTCGCTCTAGGTATCATGATCCGAGTCTTTTGTCTCACTCTGCATTTGTAGCTTCTTTTGAACCCAAAGATACATCACATGCTTTATCTGATGCTAGTTGGGTCAATGCTATGCATGAGGAGTTAGAGAATTTTGAAAGAAATAAAGTTTGGAACCTTGTAGAACCTCCTAGTGGTCATAATGTTATAGGAACCCGTTGGGTGTTCAAAAATAAATAAAATGAGGATGGTTCTGTGGTTAGAAACAAGGCTAGATTGGTAGCTCGTGGCTTTAGCCAGGTTGAGGGGTTAGATTTCGATGAGACCTTCGCTCCTGTTTCTAGATTAGAAGCCATTCAGATTCTCGCTTGCATTCGCCGCTTCTAAGGGCTTTTGATTATTTCAAATGGATGTCAAGAGTGCCTTTTGAATGGTTTTATAGAGGAGGAAGTATATGTTAGGCAACCCCCTGACTTTGAGAATCCCAAGCACCCAGATCGTGCCTTTAAGCTATCCAAAGCCTTGTATGGTCTTAAGAAAGCCCTTGGAGCTTGGTATGATAGGCTTAAGACTTTCTTGCTTAAGAATGATTTTGAAATGGGAAAGGTAGATAAGACTCTTTTCATTCTTAGGCATGGCAATGACTTCTGCTTGTTCAGATTTATGTTGATGATATAATCTTTGGTGGTTCCTCTAATGCTCTTGTTTTCGCTTTTTACGAGACCATGTCCAGGAATTTGAGATGAGCATGATGGGAGAACTCAATTACTTTCTGGGCTACAAATCAAGCAAAGGTAAGGAAGGGATCTTCATCCATCAAACGGCACACCAAGGATTTGCTCAAGCGTTTTGAGATGGGTGATCGCAAGTCGATCGCCACTCCCATGGCGACTTCGATCGCTGGATCGAGGCGAGGAAGGAGAAGCTATGGATCAATGCGAGTACCGCAAAGATGATCGGCTCCCTCCTGACTGACGGCCTCAAGACCAGACATCCACTTTGCGGTCTGCCTCTGTGCGAGGTTTCAGGCGCCTCCAAGGACTTCAGATCGCCAAGTCGTTAAGCGCATTTTCAGGTATTTACACTCTACCCTTCAGTATGGCATTTGGTTTTCCTGCTCTTCTTCACTGTCCATTCGGGGGTTTTCTGATTCTAATTTTATGGCTGCGGCTAGATAGGAAGAGTACCTCATGCACGTGTCATTTCTTAGGCACTTCTCTTGTCTGTTGGTCTTCTAGGAAGCGCCTCTCAAGGCACAATCCATCTTTGAAGCTAAATATGTAGTCATTTGCTAGTTGTCAGTAGTCGATTTTGTGGATGGTCTCCACTCTTAAGGATTTTGGGTTAACCTTTGCTAGTGTTCCTCTTTTCTGTGATAACACTTCTGCTATTAACATTGCTAAAAACCCAGTGCAACATTCTAGGACCAAGCACATAGACATTCGCTATCACTTCCTTAGAGATCATGTTGAGAAGGGTGATATTGTGCTGCATTTTGTGGAGTCTGAGGCTCAGTTGGCCGATATCCTCACCAAGCCTTTAGACCCAACAAGGTTTGCCACCTTGAGGAGTGAGTTAGGGGTAATTTATCCCTATGGGTTGGTTTGAGGGGGAGTTGGATCTTTTCTGATCTTTTCTTGTTCTTTTGATCTTTTCTTGATCATCTTTTGAACTTTTTGATCTTTTTAGGCTTTTTTGGCTTTTTGAGTTTTTCTTGCATCTCATTGTATCATATTGCATTCATATGAAAAACCCAAAAAGATGCATTGTAATATAAGCTTTTTTGCTTAGCTTTTAAAATTGATGAAGCTTTGCTTATTACCCTTTGGAGTTTTAGTGTTTCAATTCTTTCTCAATGCCATGTCTAGTTCTTTGACTTGCTAGAATTATCATGCTTTCATATGTGTAGCTAAGTCTTTGCTGTACGAGCTAGAACTTGAAAAACAACTTGAACTAAGAAATTAGCAATTTGTGAATTGTTTAGCCAGTTGCGCAATTAGTGCTCCTTTTGTGACATTGGCCTTGTCAAAGTTGCTTTGTTAGCTCTTAAATCTAGTTTTGATCATTACTTGAGCTTCCTGTGTTCTTGAGAATCTAAAACTACTCATGTGAAAAATGAAAAATCAAACCTCAAGATTGTCTTATGCTTAAATTGTGCCAAACTACTCTTACGAGACTGCATGTCAAAGACATGAACTTGGAGATAGTTTGATGATCCAGACGATCTCATGGGGACTGCTTGTCAAAACTGACATGAACCTCAAGATTTGTCGCCCTGATAGAAGCTTAGGAAAAGTTTATGGATGGTTCCTAGTCCAGGATCTTCTTCACTAAGATATACCTTTAATCAACTTTTGGTCGAAGCTTAGGATGAGTTTGTGGATGGCTCCTAGTCCAGGATCTTGTCACTAAGTTAGATCATTAGTCAACTTCAATATTCATTGCAAATGAAAAACTGTTGAAAAATGGGCTTTTGAGAAAAATGAGCAAAATGATTCAATTCAGGACCTGTTTGTCTCTTAATGTGGTCATTGTTAGCTTTTTGATATCACGTTGATATTTTGACATGGCTAGTATCATTTTAGGATCCTTGTTGATGAACTTGCTAGATTTGAAGCTTTGCTTAAAATGCTAAAATTCATTACTTTATATTGAGCCTTCTTGCTTAGCTTTGATATATATGTCTTATCATGATTTTGCTAGCGCCTTTAGACTTGATATGTTGTTTGTGCAATTTTAGAAATGCTAGCTTGTTCTTATGGGTAATCTCCAAAGCTTCTTGTACTCAACAATTGAAAAATACAAAAAAAAATGAAGCCACTCCATTGCATTTCATACATGCTCCTTCTTATTCTTTTTCCTCATTCTGCATTTGTCATCTCTAGACGAGAGGAAGGCGCGATTCCTTGATGACTCCATTGTCAAAGGGGAGAAGATAGTTGAAAAATGGGAGTTATGAAAAAGGGGGAGTTACTTGGAGAAGAATGGAAAATTTGAAATTTTCTGAAAATTTGAGGATCATAGTGAGGGGGAGTCTCTTATTTGCATTCTTATGGTATTATTGCTATTTCTAACTTGAATTGCATTTCTTGATCCTCACAATGATCAAAGGTCATATCGAACAATTGTTCTTTCATATGGACCTTAAGTGAGATTTTGCTCTTTTCTAGAAATTGAAGCTTTCTCGCTTTCTTTTGCTGTATCTCACTTGCTGATACTATTCTAGAGTAGACTTGGTCATTTCCTTTGCTTTTTCTTGCATTTGGACCAAGTTGTGCCTTTGAACGAAAACGACGTGTTTTTACTTTTCAAACCTCAAAATTTGCTTTTGTGGGAAATTGCCAATGTGTTCATCAAGGGAGATTGTGGATATCATGGGGATATGCCTGCGATCTTAGGATGATATTACAATCGGCAATGTCATTTACTGATTTGTCGAATCACGTGTTTTCAAAGAAAGCTTAAAGTGTCATCAAGCAAGGGCCTGATCAAGCCAATGCGGGCGGTCCTGACCCGCCATAAGTGGCGGTCAAACCGACGTTGGAAAATCTATCGACCCATCGCCCCGATGAGATTTTTGGATTTTGGAGCTGGGCCAAAAATAGAGGGTGTAGGCAAGAGAGTAGATTCTTCTACACTTGGTCTCATGATTTTTGGAGCTCTGTGCAAAAGTTCTATTGGTTTGAAAATTCCAAGAGGTTTTGGATTTCCAGGAGAAAATTTGGCTAAGTCCCAGCTTACGGGTCGACCGCCAGCACTGTGGCGACGACAGCTAGAAGGCGGTCGACCGCCAAAGTGGCAGTCTGACCGGTTGTGGCTTATTCATCGGCCAATCACTCACGATGATTGTTTTGATTAGGTCAAGTTCATGGGTTTCATGGCATATGTGTGCATGTTTTGACTAACGTGGGTCAAGTTGTGAAGAACTTGTTCCTGGAAACGATTTCTTGGTCTATGTTTGTACAGGTTGCTTGCAGGTCAACGATGGTCAATAATGAGGATGATCGTGACTAGGCTTGGAAAGCTAAGGTCCAGAACGATCGGGGATACTAGGTGAGGTCAATGGGTTCAAGCATAGCACGTAATCGGATAAGGATGACCGAATCAGGCGATTAGGTGCGACAGTTGGATCAGCGGCGCGGGGTCGGGGCAAGTGCTATGGTGGTTTCGATGGGAGCCGGATGGGAGAGACTTGCGACATGAAGAGAGCCGCAGGATCAACCTACACGTGGTGAAGCATGGATGTGTTTCACGCTAGCTTGGGACTCGGTCTTTGCAAAAGATCGAGAAGGGTATTTTGTAATTTTACCAAATACCACCTTGGTGACCTTTGCCAAATCACGCGCGAGATGGCGCAAGGTGAAGTGGATTAGGTCAAGAGATGAAGACGACGCTTTAAAAGGCGTGCGTATGTGACCCGTTTGTGTGTGGGCCTTAACGGGGGCCCATTAGGGTTCAATCTTCTAGAAGGTCTAAGCCTCCATTATAAATAGAGGAGGGAGGTGGCTGCACCCCTTTCAACCCTTTTTATTGTTTTTGAAACCCTATTTCCTTAGGGAGAGGATTAGTGGAGGTTAGGGTTCTAGAGAGTTGGATTTGATTTCGTGCTTATGTATTGAGTCTTTGTCCTCCATTGATGGAGTGGCTGTAAACCAATACCATATCAAATCAATCCAAAGAGAGTTCTCTCAAGATGAATCTATTTGCTCTCTTTCTCTCTATTTGGTGATTTGGTGCTTTTCTTTGATCCACGAGTTTTTGCTTGGTTTATTGACTTGATCTAACTTGCTGTGACTTGTGGGAACCCATCTAGGATCATCTTGATCATCAATTATCCACGAGCAAGTCTCTAGATCATATTTCGATTTTTACTCGATTTTTTACCATACTTTGTTCAAACTGAAAAAGATAGGAACCTTGGCTTGGATTTCTACGATCCTTGATTGGAATAGGTTCCCAATATCTTAGAGAAGGTGTGTCAAGTTTCGTGAGTTTGGCCGATAGATCAAAAGTTAGATCGATTTGAGTTTCAGGTTTTCAGTCGTTCATCATATCGTTTCGACAAAATCGGTCGACTCGATTTTAGAACGCCGGTCAGACCGCTCGAAGCTCTGGTCAGACCACCGTATGCAAATCGGTCAGACCGCTCAGCTTCTGATTTGAGGTTCTTTTGATCTATTGCTTTGGGGTTTTTAGTTTGGATTCAATACAAGTCTTCCGCTGTACTTGTAGTTTGATCTTCATAGCTCCAATAGCTACTAGAGTAAAATTGGTGTTGAATCCATCCTTTGTGAAAAATTGAGCTTGCTCCTATTCACCCCCCCCCTCTAGTCGCCTTTTTGGTCCAACAAAGGGTCCCACCACTTCCCTCATCTTTTTCCTGCCCCGGGCCCCTCTACCAGCCATAATATTAACTCTTACAGTACAGCTGCTCCTCTTAGCTATACCGCCCTTTTCTTACTCATCATCTCTTACGTCTTTATCTCATTTATCCGATTTGATTTTGAGACATAGTTTTGATGCATGTACAAATATAATACATCAATATACGATTTACATTTAATATAACTAAATTGATGATCAAGAGATAAGCTTGCCTTCATAGTCGTAGAAAAGGTCGGCGTCGACAAACTCAGTATTAGCTACTCCGATCTGTGTGGGTTCGTCATATGTAATTATGCGCTAGCATGAATAATAAATAAATAAATACTTAGTTGATTTTGGGAGATATTATGTGTACATAAGTTAGTGGATTTTATTTTGTTAGCATATTTTAATTTAATAATATTTTTCAGATCCCTATTGAGTTAGCACTCCCCAACTGTGGTCATTCTACGGTCTATTCGCTCTAGGGTCGAAGTTGTCGAAACTCGCGTTTTAACGCGCGGAAAATAAAACACTACTCGTACTATCATGTCACTAAGTCTATCAAATTTTATTCGCACAAAAAAGCCTAAATAACTTTATTTATTTGCGTATGCACTTATTTAATTCCCTAAATAGACTCGAGGTTTGCTTTATTTAATTATTTTAACTTGATTAAATTAATTCTAACACATCCGGCTATCTATTTAGTTTAGCGGTTCGTACTGGGGATTAATTTATTTTAAAAGTCTCAGATTAATATTTTACACTTTTTCCTATTTTTATTTTAGACCGGTCTATCTACTGTCATTTACCTGTACGGGGTTTAAAAATTCATTTTTCTGGCGATTTGACCGAAACTCATAGGTAACACGTCAAATTATTTATCTAATGCAGTGGTGAGTTTACTATATTTATTTTACCTCATTTACCCTGCTTTTAAATTTTGCTACCGGTCGGTCTACTTCTAAATATTCTAACGCAGTTAAGAAGTACATACTTCTGGCAATTCGTCCAAAAATCACAGGTATGCTATGTACGTGTCCTCTCTATCTATTGGTATTTTTTATAAGTTTTATATTTTTAATTTTCCTTTCCTTTTCTTTTCCTCTCTTCTTTTTCCACTTTCTCTCTCTACCCTATCCTTTCACATCGCTCGCCGACCGCATTACAGAGGCTCATTCTTCCGCATTGCTTCATTCTTCTCTGTTGCTTCTTGGTTCTTATTCTCTCCCCATTGCTTTTCTATGGAGCTTGCTCCCTCGGATCCTCCTCCCTCCAACCGGCCTCCCCTCATGACGATGCCCCCCCCGGCCGCCGCCACGCTCCCTGGTTTGGCCCTCGGCTCCTTCCCTACGCCCTCAACTCACCCCCTGTGTGCCTAGCCCAAGTGTTGTGCCCCCCGGCTCGAGCGTCGCTTGTGCCTCTGCCCGGCCCAGTCCAGCACCGTTTCTCTCGCCCGCAAGTGCCTCCAGCTGGTTTGGCCTCGATTCACGCGTGTGCCCACAAGCCTCCAGGCTCGGCCGCTGGTTTCGGGCCCACCCAAGCGCCGGTGCGCCCGCACCTTCCTCTCCTCCCTCTATTTTCCCTTTTTTGTGATTTCAGTTTTTCATGTTCTGAACTTGATTTATTTTACTGTTGGTGGTTGATTTTTAGATATGTATGTCATGGTGATTGACTGAAGGTGGTTTGCTATTGAGGTATACCCCCCCCCCCTCCTCTCTACTCCCTGATCCCTCCCCTTGCTCTGTGATGTGAACTGAGAGCGATGCTACTATGGTTTTGTGATATATGTGACTGGCATGACATACTGAACATGGGATGGCTCTGTGAAAAAGTCGGCAAAACCGAAAATAGGGTGTGGGCTACCTTGATGGCCTAGGTCAGTTTGGGAGATGGTGCAGTGAGGCTGGCCTTGTTGCGGTCGTCGAGCTTTTGGTGCTTCCTTTGTTGCTTGTCGGTGCTTTTGGTTCTCGTGTTCTTGTTGGCCTAGTGGTGCCTGTATGGTCATCGATGGTTCAACACCGTTGTTGGGGCCGTTCTTGCCCTTCGGTCTTCCTCAACTTCTTTACTCCCCTTCTCCAGTGGTTATCTCCCTGTGGGTGCTTGGGCTTGTGCTAGCTGGTGGCAGTGAGCCCTCATGGTTGTTTTGCCTTGGCTTCCTCCTTGTCTCCTCTGGTGGCTATGGGTGTGATGTTGGCATTGTGTTCTTGGCTTTGCTTTGAGGTCTTGGTGGTCTTCTTACCTTCGGTTGAGAAGAAATGAGATGGGGAGAGAATGAGGCTTTGTGCAAGGGGGATGGCTTGTGTTTGCCCTTATTCCTTGGCCTGTGCTTGCTTGGCTTTGGCTTGTGTTTTTGTGAGGCTTTGTGAGTGTGGCAGTGAGGAGAAATGAAGCTTAATTAAGCAAGGGGGATGGCTCGGCTGTGCATGGTGGTGGCTCCCTTTGCCCCTTGTCCTTATCCCTTCTGCTCTCTCACATGGCACTATTTGGCCATGGATCTTTGGTCCAAAGGGTGTTTCGGTTACTGTATACAACGTAGGTGTTGGGTTTTAATAAATGTCGGGTGATGAAACCTACGGAAGTGAACAGTGCCGATTGACCTAGGTTGGCCTGGGTATCTTGATGATCAAGGTGCTGGCTGACTTAGGTTGGTCTGGTAATCCGGCTATACTTCGTGAAATCTGACGGCAACCTTCTATACTCTAATTTCTATTTACTGCTCTCAATTTGGCTTGCTAATCGCTCTCTGCGTTTCTTGACGAGCGATGAAAATGTAGATCGATGGATGGTTATATGGATTGGCGATAAATGGACAAGTGGCAAGGAGGACTCTAGAGATATACATGCAAGAATTTGGATTGTAATTTAATTAAATGTTGTACCTTAATTCGCTTTGTTGCAAAACAATCTTGTAATAACCAACGAGTTTGTAATGTATTACTTTTGCTTTGTAAATAATTCTTGTATGAAATTTGTTTGACGATGAGCCCGATGCTAAACTGAAATTCTGTCTTGTTCTTGTTTAAATGAATTTTATTTACGGCTAAATACCGCTTATCAACGATTAGATTAATTTAATTTGTGAGGGTTCTCACAGCCTCCGCCCTACCTCGGCGCTGCCTCCCTGCGCGCCCCTCGCTCTGGTGCTCTCCGGGCGGGGGCTCTCATCCCAGAGGCGGCAACGTGGCTCTGGGCTCACGGCCCCAATGAGCTCACCGCCATCGTCCAGCTCTACGTCGGGGACAAGGTCCCTGCCGACATGCGCAGCCCTCCGCCTCGTCATGATACGGCCCAACTAGTAATCACATGTTGGAATGTCGTCGTCGGCCCGATCTTTAGTCCCGAACTGCAGCTACGCTCTTGATCTTTTCCTTGAACCTAAATAAAACAGCATCAATTACTTGTCTTGGTTGATGCGTACCAAACGTTTTCTTTTCCTCTGTCCAGGAAATCTGCAAAGAATTCACCCCCTTCTCTCGGTTGGACAGCAGCAGCAGTGCAGCACCCACACAAATCCAAAGTAGTATAGCCTTTTCTTCTC
The DNA here is from genome assembly GCA_036346405.1 of Phyllostachys edulis. Taxonomy (NCBI): domain Eukaryota; kingdom Viridiplantae; phylum Streptophyta; class Magnoliopsida; order Poales; family Poaceae; genus Phyllostachys; species Phyllostachys edulis. The sequence goes on along the minus strand of JAYEVD010000782.1, from coordinate 12,455 downwards.
TCGAGAAACAAGTAACCAGCAGCACAAAAAATTAAGGGCTCGGCTAGCAACCAGAGAAGCTGTGTACAATCCCAAATTTGCCGTCTTAGGATATCTCCAATAGTTAGAGATAATATTATCTTTAACATATGCTACATTATTTTTAGAGACAATATCTTCAATAGATAGTCTCTAGCACACTCTCCAACATTTATATTTTATAATTTTTCTTTGAAACGGGCCTACATGTCAACTAGAGTAGATTAATGTATCATGTCTTATTTTATGTGCGACAGTCTCTTCAGAAGAGACGACCTGTGCTCTCTCTCCTCCCACTCTCTCCTCCTCCTGTAGAATTTTGTTAACGTGACATAGCTAAGAGACGACAATAAATACACTATTGAATATACCCTTACACCCACACACACCTCCACACGAACAAAAGAAGGAGATCAACACGATCGATCAGCCTGTGACTTTGATCAACAAGATCAAAACCCCGCGGCAACAATAAATTCGCACAAGAATTCACAGAAACACAAAGAACGATATGGTCGCCATAAGGGCGTTTTCTGGGTTTTCTTTACTGGAAAATAAACGACTCTGCCTCCGACATGCTCGCAGGCCCTGGGACTTTATAGTCCATGCACGTACGCATGCACCACACCCTGGTACACGACTTGAACAAAAATTAGAACCGGACTCAGACTCAAGTTCAGACTCTTGACTCAAAACACAAAAAAGGTAACGTATCAAAGACTTCCACACAAACTCAGAAAAAAATAAAATAAAATGAAGCATCCTACTTAGATGGGAATTCGGATTAGTCCTACGTAGAAGAATTCCTGGCTTCTTTGTTCTTCAGAGCTCCCTCCCTGACTCTTCTTTTCCTGGTCCAAACTAGTACTGACTAGAGCCTGGCGCGCGTAGAGGACCTGTGTGACTGTGTCGCGGCCGATCGGGCGAACGACGTAGCGCGGCGCGGCGAGCAGACGCTCGTCGAGGAGTTGATCGGAGGCTGGGCACAGCGCCTCGCGCGGATCGTGCGGCGACGAAGCAAGCCGTCGATGTGGCCCGCCCCTCCCGCCTCCCTTTATCTCAGTAATTTCTATCTTGCCTCCTTTGCTCAAGTACACATGCACGTGACCTTGCCTCCAGGTATCCCACGCACATGTTGTAACTTTCTATGTGCACCAGCAGCAGGGACTGGTTTCTCACACGGTGTAAGCACATGCACTACTCCCCTCGTTCCAACACGCACAACATTCGCCTTCCACACCGTCCTTCCTCTTGGCATATTTATCAATTAAAATAGATTGCAAAAAATTTTTAATTTACAAACCAACTATAATTAGCCCCTGTTACACTAATATAGATGGCGTGACACAACCTACTGTCACACCATGGAAAATAGCGTGACACATGCCACGCAAGCTCTATGCTGATACGGCGCGCGGCCGAGGGCTTGCACTACTACAGAAAAGGCCTTCACAGCACGGTTCAAAACGCCATCACGCATAGCTTGTGAGCCGTGCGAGTTTATGGGTCAAGAATGACATGAGGTCATCACAGCGGTTTTGAACCGTCTGTAATACATAATATCACGACGGTTATTAACTCAAAACCGCTCAGTGATAGTCGACTATCACAGACGGTTTGCGAGATAAAACCGCTCGCGATGACCGACAATCACGAGGCAGTTTACGTAAATCTATTTACATTTATTGGCTAGCCTCAGAAATGCTAGCCATGCCCTCTGAAAAAAGCACATCCAATTAGCATTCATTTCGAAGCAAGCACATCAAATTCGCATTCATTTCGTAAACAAGGACATCAAATTCACAAATAAATTAACTAAAATTAACCATTAATGTACATTTACACACATACCATTAAGTTCAATCTTATCCCAATCAAGTTCAATCTACATTGTGGAAACTCCCATCCGGATTTATGACCGATCGCTCAGAATGACGCAAGGTGTGATTGAATTTTTATGAGCTCGCTCTGTTCCAACGCAGTTTCGGTGATGGTCGCAACCTGTCGCTAGGAAGATTAAATTTGTGCTTATATAAATTGGTAAGTATATATGAAATAATTGTTGCAAGATTGACAAACTTGAGGATCATTGGTGATCGCGAAACCGATGAGTAGTTCCATGTTGTGGCAAACATAGTATCCACAGACGTTGCGGCCCGACGGCTGCTGGTGGCACTACAAAAATAGAATTGGTTAGTTCGAGAGGCATTACTATGAAATGTTATATAGGATTAATGTGTACTAGCTAGCGAGTACCGGGAAAGTTAGATCATGCTTTAGCGTCCTTCCCTTATTTTTCCCTCCTTTAGCATAGAACACGCTGAACGCCCTACGTGACTTCAAGAAGTTAGCCTTGGCCATTGCAAAGGAAGGAAGGAAAGACTACAATAGAGTTTCTATGGAGGAAATATGTTTACCTGTTGATTAAATGCCGGATAACTGTGAAGTTGTGAGTAGTCCTCTGTAGGGAATCTAGGTATATTACTGAGCTCCATTTTGGTATAATTACAATTAGAATACAGTGGAACCTACACAGGTATGTCACCATGGTCATTAAACCTAAGTTCGTGTTGCTTATAAAGTACAAATCAACAAGTATAGCCAGTAGTGCAACACTTACTCCTGATTGTAGGGCAAAAGTATGTATTCCTTGTTGCGGTGAGCCAACAAAAACGCTATAACGTAATCCTCGACAAATGTTGCATTTGCCTTGATGGTTTGTTCGGAGACCACGTGTGGGTTGAGGAAACCTACCGGTGAATTCCTTAATTCGGCTTCAGACTGTGGATATCATGGGGATATGCTCATGATCTTAGGATGATGTTTCAATTGACAATGTCGTTAACGGTTTGTCGAAACACGCGTTTTCGTCGAAGTTTGACTTGCTTGTCAGGCAAAAGTCTTCGATCAAGGCCGTTAGCGCGTCTTGATCGACCGACATGAAAATTGCGGTCGATCGACTCATGGCGGACCGCCATTGAATGGCAATCTGACTGATTTCGCTAGTCGCTACTGTTCATCGGCCAAAAGTGCCGATGAGTGTTGGGTTAGGTCAAGTTCATGGGTTTCATAGCATATGTGTTGCATGATGCATGTTTTGACTGACGTGGGTTAAGTTGTGAAGAACTTGTTCCCGGAATTGATTTCTTTGTCTATTGTTGTGCAGGTTGCTTGGAGGTTAATGACGGTCAACGGCGAGGATGATCGGGACTAAGCTTGGAGAGCCGAGGTCCGTAACGATCTAATATGATGGGTGAAGTCAATGGAGTCAAGCATGACGCAAGAGGGACAAGAGGAGATGATGACGATACTTTAAAATACGTGCGTGTGTGACCCATTTGTGGGTGGGCCTAACAGGTGCCCATTAGGGTTCAATATTCTGGAAGGTCTAAGCCTCCACTATAAATAGAGAAGGGTGGTAGTTGCACCCCCTTAACCTTTTCATTATTGAAAACCCTAGTTCTGCTTTTGTGCTTAGGGAGAAGATAGTTGGAGGTTAGGGTTCTAGAGAGTTGGATTTGATTTTGTGCTCATATATTGAGTCTTTGTCCTCTATTGATGGAGTGGCTGTAAACCAATACCATATTAAATCAATCCAAGGAAAGATTGCTCAAAGATGTGTCTCTTTCCTTTCCTTCTCTCTATTTGATGATTTTGAGTCTTTCTTTGATTCACGAGTTTTCTCTCGGTTTCTTCTCTTGATCTAGCTTGCTGTGATATTTGGGAACACATCCAGGATCATTTTGATCATCATTCACCCACGAGCAAGTCTCTAGATCGTATTTCGATTTTGACTCGCTTTTTGAGCACCCTTCGCTCAATCTGAAAAAGATAGGAACTTTGGCATGGATCTATGCGATCCTTGATTGGAATAGGTTCCTAATATCTTTTAGAAGGTGTGTCTCAAGTTTCGTGGAGTTTGGCTGCATAGATCAAAAGATAGACCGATTTGAGTTAATTTTTTCGGGTTGTATCCACTGTCCTTCATCAGTGGTCGATCCGCCAAATTCACCCTCACGGCCGAGGCTGCATGTCGACTGCTGATTTACGCCAGTCCAATCGCCCACCGGTCCAACCGCGCAATCAACGCTGGTCAGACTGCCCCTCTAGGGTTTGAGCTCTGTGCTGGTCTTTTGCTTTGGGGTTTTGGTTTGGATTCAATACAAGTCTTCCAACAGACTTGTAGATTGATCTTCATAGCTTCCATAGCTACTGGAGGAAATTGGTGTTGAATCCGATCAAAGTGAAAAAGTGAGCGTGCTCCTATTCACCCCCGCCCCCTCTAGTCGCCTTTTCGGTCCATCACAGACATCATGTATCTATATACAAAAGCAAGGAGTTATATATAACATTTATCGGTATTACACGAACATTGACCGTAATTGTACACACTTACAGTGCCCAGCATCGCATGAGTGAGACGTCGAGGTGGTCGAGGTTGAAGAGACAGAACAAGTCCTCGAAGGTCACCGTGAAGACACAATCTTGAAGCTCGTGGTGAAAATGAACCTTCTTGAACTTGATGGTGACACCCGAGCGTCGTCTTCATCCGTCTTGTTGGCCTGTTCCATGTACCATGTATGCAATGTCGTGCAAACCGATCCTAGGGTAGGGCTGTCTAACCTCTCGACTAGCGGCTCGTCTAGCACGAATTTCCGGACCAACAGCAAGAAGGGGATATCAGAACAGGAGTCGACTGTCTTCGATTTGCCCTTGCTGCCTCACTTTGTAGAGATCGACTTCACAAGAGTCGATTGAGCACGAGGTGTAGATGCATTTGATGCATCGGGCCCTTGCCGCTTCAGTGCAGGTAGCTCCGGTGCAGTCAGCTCCCGTGGACTACACACCGTTGCAAGATATTCCCGTGAAGTTGACACCGGAGCAGGTAGCTCGTGTAGATGTCCCTCTTGGGCCACTGGATGAATGTTCCAACGGCTTGCTCTAGAGTCATGACCTCGTCATTTGGGGGAGTATGCAGCAGGACGACCCCAAAATTGGCACAAACATTGTCCACATTCACTTTTGCGAAACCCGGCATTAGATTTGCACCGTGCACCAAAGCCCCGACACCGGATGGATACACCTGGCCCCAAGCAGCATCTAGGGCAACAGAGGTATATCTCACTTGGAGCTTGCACTTCGTAGCCACCTACATAATGATACAAAATTAGCTACTCCAACAGGCCTATCAATGGATCGAGCATTCCAGAGATAATAATTATTACCTAGATGTCATCGACAGAAATCTGTAATCGTCGCCTATTGGGGTGGGGTTAGGTTGGACTGCACTACTCGAAAGTTTGGGGGGGCTGGCTAGCACATTAGGGGCGGGATTGCAATCGATTTGGGACTTGCAACCGAACTTCTAAGCCTTTCCTCAAAGCTCTCCACCGCCGCTAAGGTCAGAGTTCGACGCGATCATCGATCTCATCTCCGAGGATTCAAAGATCTCATCTTTGAAGGATTCACGAATCTCCTCTCGTAGCTTTGCATCGCTACCGACTTTGGCTCTCTTCCTACTCCTAGATGATTCGAGTCTTCGAACCAATCTGCCCATGTAACATAAACACCAAAGACTTCTCTCGTGCGACCCAGATGCTCATTGTTTCCCAGGGCCGCGGAGAGTATATCTCTCTCCCTGTCTGCCTGGAATGAGCCTTGGGAAGATTGTGCACTCAACATTACCTGCAATGGCTCGACATGTCATTTCACTTCCTATGAAGTTATAGAGTAATTACAAACTAGGTAGTTCGATATCTTACCAAGCTACCGACACTTCCTCGTCTCGGGGTTTGGAAAGGAGACTTCCCATAGTGGTACGAACCTCCCAAATAACCGGGCCGGCAGACATCATTGATCTCAAGAAATGGCGGGAGACATTCAATGGTTTGCCCGCCGGTCTTGATCCTCCATATCGAATTTTACCCGTGATACCCACCGTGCCGAGTCTCGTGGGGTGCTTGTTTTTTGCCTAGAGGGCCGTGGTGCACCGCTTTCACTCCTAAATTCATCTGTGCCTTCTTCGCCACAAACTCGGCCCGGGACTCTTCCAAGAACGGATATTTGTGGAAGGGCATCAGATCCTTCTCCACGTAGTTCTTGACAAGCGTGCTCTTGAAGTTCTTCCATGCTTTACACGCTTGTAGCAACGCGTGTCGTCGTACGGAGTCCTGGTGTTGTTCTGGGATCTCGAACGATCGGAAAATATCCGTCAGCAGCTCACCTTGCTGTTCTTTTGTTAACTCCTTCCACGAATCGTAGGTGACGTTGACCCGTTCCCTGCAACTATTTCGACCGTTCTCCGAAATGTGGATGCTGCTCGGCGAGGATTGATGGGGGTCCTAGACTGATCGACCTCTGTGATGGTAAATCGGCCCGCGGGCCTTTTCGATATTCCTCTTCTTCTACCGCGGTTGGATATTCCAAAGAATGGTGCATCATCAAACACATGAGGCGGCGATGATAAAGAATGGGCAGAAGACATCTTCACAAGAAATAGAAGTTCTGACACGCATGAACATATTATCATAAGATTTGATCTCTATGTGTATGGGTATACACACCAATTAATAATAATTGGGATATGTAGGGAAGAAATTAGGACAAATACAATGACATAATTGACATAAACATGTAAATCCTCCAAGTCATTTAAAAGGAATAATATGCTCAACACAAACATCATGTGAACAAATGAAATCAGCATAAAGCTAAGATTTAACATTTTGATATTACTATCAGATGTAGAGTAAGCATTCCAATTAGAGCTCAAGTTCAAACCCGATTATCAAAACAATTTCAGTACAAGACTATTATCATCACAGAGCATTCATCTCAAGCCCACCACACCACATTACAATATATTCCAATAGCAGTATCAAAACAAATACCATATGAATAACTGACTAGAACAAATACAAATTCCTAAAACAAGTACAATTATCATGAGTCAATGAGGACCATGACAGCATGACAGATTATTAATAGAAAGAGTGAGGGAAAGGGGCGTCGGGATCAGCAACTCGGCATTGGTTACCTTTGGGCGTCGAAGAGAAGGATGAGTAGGGAGCAAGACGAGCAAAGCAGGGCTGGCCGAAGGGGAGGCGCTACTGGCCTCAAGGGAGGGGAGGAGGTGGTGGGCCTCGGGAGGAGGCGGACGGCCTCGGGAGGAGGCGCACGGGCCTCGGGGAGGAGGCACGCCGGGCTTGAGGAGGAGGCGGCGTCGAGGACGGTGTTGACGGGCTCTGGGGAGGAGTCGCACCGGGCTCGAGGAGGAGGCGGCATCGAGGACGGCGGCGACGGGCTCGGGGGAGGAGGAAGGAGTTGAGAAAGTTAATCGTTTGAGTGGGGGGCGCAGGCAAACAACCCCAGAGTCTGAATATAAATAGGGATGGATATCATGCATGCGTTCTAAAGTAGAACTGCTCAGGATATATATATCACGCATTTGCTTTTACCAAGGAACCGCTTGTGATATATAATCACTGACGGTTTGATCTACAAACCGTCATGATATTATTTGGTTTTGGTTAATCTAATTACATTTTATTGGCTAGCCTCAGAAATGCTAGCCATGCCCTCTCAAACAAGCGTAAAACACAACAAGTACATGTATATACATCCAATTCACATTCATTTCGAAACAATCACATCCATTTCACAAGACAAATCAATTAACTCAAATGAATTAAAATTAGCCATTCATCGTAACGCATATATACACACATTGTTCAATTAATCTTTAAAAATTAGCCCTTCATGATGATCGACGCAGATATAGCTAGTTTCACACGCTTCTTCTTCCTCGATTCTTATGCCGCTTTTCGAAAGGAGGCAACTCATCAAATTGATTGTATTCTTCCTCGTCCACTACATTCTCAACTCCAACAATCCTCCTTTTTCTATGAAGAATTATGTGGCGCTTCTTATTTGCCGGTTCGGTTACATAGAAGACTTGAACAACTTGGTTAGCCAAGACGAATGGTTCGCCTTTGTATCCCACATGTTCGAGGTCCACGGTAGTGACGCCAGACTTGTCGACCTTCACCGCGGGAGATGGACCCAACGGCAATAAATAGGGGATCTTCAAAGCACGTAGTCGAGCTCCCATATGTCCTCTATTTGCCCATAGTAGGAGCTCCCCATTACATCCGGCATCAATGCATCTATGCAAACACCGCTGCTCGTTAGTGCTCTTTATATCTTGAGCCTCACGATAGAATGTGTACCCATTTATGTCGATCCTCACCATGTCATAACTGTAAATGTTGGCCCTTTTGCCAACCATGTTAGCATATCACTTGACGAGCTCCTAGCGAGTCACTCCTTCAACCATTGGTTAAACCGTCTGTTGTGTTGTCTCGTGATCCAAACATCCGCCGCCCGGATTTCATTGTCAAGCACATCCTTGTGCTGGTCGATATATGGGAACACTTCACTCATGTGTTGCAAGACTGTGAAATGGGCTTGAGCATACGATCCATATCTGCAGTGATTGCTTTCTTCCGATGGTCCCGATACCCTCGAGCCTCCTCATGGCGAGATCGAGGCACACCTATTGGTTCGACTCGAGCCATGTAATCGACGCAGAACTCAATGACCTCTTCGGTTGTATAACCTTCGACGATGCTGCCCACCAGCCGAGATCGATTCCGTACATAAGACTTGAGAATTCCCATGAACCTCTCGAACAGGTACATGCTACGTAGGAACATGGGCCCGCACATCTTTATCTCCCTCACAATGTGAACAATGAGATGAACCATGACATTGAAAAACGACGTAGGGAAATACATCTCAAGATCACATAGAGTCGTCACCACCTCGTCCTGCAAAGCATCTAGTCCTTGGGGATCGATGACCTTCTGAGCAATTGTGTTAAAAAAATAACACAGCCTCATAGTTGTCTCTCGGACCTTGATCGGCAAAATACTTCTAATTGCAACAGGAGTATTTGTGTCATCAGCACATGACAATCATAAGACTTCATGCCAATTAACTTCAAATCTTCCATCGAAACAAGTTTCTTCATGTTGGCGAGTCACCGGACTAACTTTCACACCATGCAAGCACCGCACGCTTCAGTTCTCGCCTTGAACAGAGTGTAACAAGTGGGGAAGGTACGCTCATCCTTTATCGGTCTTTGTTGGTGCTAACTCGTGTCCGATGTCCATATCAACCAAGTCAAGCCGCGCGCTGACACCATCCTTTGTTTTGTCATGAATGTTGAGTAAGAGACCAATCAAGTTGTCACATACATTCTTCTTTACGTGCATGACGTCGATGCAGTGGCGAACTTCTAGGTGCTCCCAATAAGGTATGTCCCAAAATATTGATCTCTTCTTCCACATGTTCTTCTTACTGGTCCTCGATTTACATCCCTTTCTCGAGCACAACATCTAAATCCTTAACCATATCATAGACCTTTTTCCGCTTAAATTCTTGGAGCCGAATCGCCCTCTTCTCTCCGTCAATTGTTTCTTCATCCTGCGGCATGGGTGAGCCCTCCGAAGGAACCTACGATGATGCATATACATGGTTTTACGCGAGTGATTCAGCCACACACTCTCGGATCATCTAAGCAAAGGAGTACAAGCTTTGGCCCTTTTGTACTGCCCGATAGATTAGCAAGGGCAGATAATCATTTATGGTGCGAGAACAACAAGGAACATAAAGTGAAGTTCTCTCGCTTGTACGCATCCCATACCTGCACCCTTCAATCCACAAGATTTTTAGATCTTCCATCAATGGTGCTAGGTACACATCAATATCATTTCCGTGTTGCTTCGCCCTTGGATAAGTATCGACAAAGAAAATATACTTCCACTTCATACACAACCAAGGAGGAAGGTCAGAGATACAGAGTGTCACGGGCCAAGTGATATGTCGGCGCTCATGTTACCGAAAGGATTCATTCCATCTGCACTCAATCCAAACCTTATATTCCTCGGTTCAAGACCGAAGTCTCGCAAACCTCCTATCGACAGTTTCTCCACTAGACGGAATCAAGAAGGTGTCTTAGCTTTCCGTCATTCTTACGCTCCTCACGAGTGCCAATGCAGCAGTTTTGCATTCTTTGGGTTCGCAAAAAACCGCTTCAAATGGGGAATTACAAGAAGATACCATGCCACCTTAGCAGGAGGTCCTTTCTTCACCTCGATTCCCTCGTCGTCATCTGATTAATTCTTACGCTTGTATCGGGATGCGTTGCACACCGGACATACATGCATGTTTGTATACTCGTTAGGTAGAGAATATAGTCGTTCGGACATACATGTATTCTTTCTACTTCCATTCCCAATGGGCAAAGAACCTTCTTGGCTTTGTAGGTGGTTTTGGGCAACTCGCTTCTCTCCAGGAAGCATGTCCGCTAAGAGACCTAATGTACTGTGAAACTCTTTTGTCGGACCAACCGTTGCTTGCCTTCAATTTCAGCAGTTCAAGCACGGATGACAACCTTGTGTATTCCGGCTTGTAGCCTGGGAACAAAGGTTTCTACGAGTCCTCCATCAAGCCCTGGAATTGAACATACTCCCACTCATCACAGTTCCCTTCAGATCGCGGAAGCATCCGATCTAGATTGTCATCGCGGCAAATTTATCCGAATCGGAACCACAATCAATATCATCCGCGCATATCGTTGACTTCCTATATAATATGCTTTCACCGTGGATCGTCCAACGTGTACAACCCTTTTTGAAACCCCTTCGAATCAAGTGTGATTCGATCTGCGCTTCGGTTCTAAACATCTTCGATTCTCGCGGTCAATGCATGGACAAGACATATATTCCGCCTTATTCAACATATCCTCCTCGGCAAATTTTTGTAAAAGCAGACACACCATTAATGTACTCTTCACTCACACGGTTCTCAACAGACATCCAGCTTTTGGTCTATCACACGGTTCAGATTGAAAACCTTGAAATAAATAAAAGGGTGACTTCAAAGTGTATTTTATGAGGCTTAATTACGCTTTCCAACAGAGAAAACGTATTTTTCTCTGAACTAAAGGTGGTTTTTTTTTCATTTTTACATTTTTTTCCGGATTGTATTAACTTACATGCGGGCCCTTGTAGGACCGAAATGGCGACAGAGGGGGGGTGAATGTCGCTCTCTTTAAAAACGCCCCCGAGAAAACGTACACTAATTTTTTTTTGTTTTTAAGAAGAAGCAAAACAAAGTAATTCACAGAGAGTTAATTCTGCTGAAACCTGGAACGCATGTGACACTGAAAAATTCAGCATAAATCAGAGACCAGCAGTAAAAAATTCAACTGAAAATACCGCTGTTTAATCTGCATGCAAAATGGTTGAAGATCAGCAAAAAGAAAAAACGCACTGTAGCACATCTATTTACAATGCAGCTGCCATTGGTCTTTTTCTTGTCCAGCAGCCAGTGTAATAAAAAAAAATTCTTAAATAGCCGACAGCAGCACAATCAAACAGGGAACCGGCAGCAATTAAAACAAGCAAAAACTCAATGGGATTTTCACAAACCGAGCAGACAGATTAAGCAGCCGTCGGCCTCTAGAAATTTTCAGTTTCTACTGACAAGAGGCCGTCCCTAGCTCCGGATTTCAGAGGCTCTATATTTTTTTTTTCTGCGAGCAGAGAACAAATCAAACCGACCAAAGCCTCACCCGCACCAGTGCTTTCTCATGCCCCGACACACACACGCACAGGAAAACACCAAAGTACCAGATTAAATGCAAGAGCAAGGCACGGCAATAAAAAAAATTCAAAGCTGAGAATTCGGATACACGAGAACAAGCAGTGAACTGCCGCCAAGATCCGGATATCGTGGACGAGCAAGGCACTCGATTTTTCCCTCTACAGGGGCGCCGTCACCATTCAGATTTTCAGCGCTACCGGCCGCTTTCCAGATTTTTCAGATTTGTCAACTTCCATTGCTTTTTATCTCACCAAAGATTCACTCCACCACAAAGAATAACCGCACTAAAATGGCGTCAAAAATACAAATCATAAAACAGAGAAGGTCACAAAGCTATAGCCAGAAAGATATACATACATCTCTGTAGGCCAAACAAGGATCCGCAAGCATGGGGAGATGCACCCAATCAAAGCAAGAAAAGACAAGATCAACTCAATGAACCAAACCACACATCTCTGCCGACTCGGTTGCATCAACAAACAGAATGCTCAAACCAAAACTGATTCGTCACAGAAGCTAACAGCAGAAACTTCGCCATGAATCAGAAAGCAGAGCAAAGACACGCAAGAAACAAAACTTCGTAACGCATCAACAGCATCGATCCAAAATAAAAGAACGACCATGCAAGAAGGCAACCAAGATAAACAAACACCATCTCATATTGATCTAAAGGAAGAGAAATACATGATTGAAACAAGAGGAATGATTACAAGCATTCAACTCATCCTCTCCCACTCTCAAACCTCAAGAACACTCACCATCTTGAA